>OX638370.1:25153925-25753925 GCA_951812925.1 Calliopum simillimum
TGATTCCGGTGGTCCATTAGTAAGTGGAGGTGTTCTCGCTGGTGTTGTCTCATGGGGTTATGGATGTGCTGCATCCAACTATCCCGGTGTTTACTCTGATGTTGCCAATTTGAGATCTTGGGTTGTAGATACCGCAAAAAAAGTCTAAGGGCTAACGATTTTGACTAAATGTTTGAAAAAAATTTGCTTTTTAATAAAAAACTCTTTGGAGAACAGCATTAACACACTATAATTGGTTTATTTGAATTTTACTGGAAATGAAATATTAAATCAAGCTTGATCTTCATTTAGTACTACAATTTCTTAGATGGAGGAAAAACAAAATTAACTACGTTTCAGCTTTAAACCAGACATATCTTGAATTGAGCTTGATAGCTGTAATATTTGCAATCCTGTTAGATAAAACATAGTGCCTGGAGACCGGTCCCTGCTCGGTCGACAGTATGATCTGTTTATTTCATTTAATTTAATTTAATTTTTAATTTCTCGATAAAAGTTTTAACTATGTTAATCGGATCCGAAAAAAATAGAAATATATCATACTTGCATAGCAAAAGTTTAAGAAAAAAACGGAAGCTACCAACTAGTAACATCAAAAAGTATTAAGCTTTGTCTTGAAATCGAAAATAATTGGAAAAAGCCGTGAAAGGTCGAAATAATCTTAAAAATCTGCATCGATTGTTTTCGTAAGTGGGGAGTAATTTTTTAAAAGTGCTTATTTCCAAAACGAGCATATTTAATGTGAAAATATTAATTGCCTGATGTTTTGTTAGAAATTAATAAAATTGGTTTATGTGTTCACGAGAAATTTACTTAATGATGTAAAATTTATAACATTAATATTATAAAATTATATAGCTCAAATAACCTGTTGTTATGCCACGTAATGTGTATGACATTGCAGTACCCTTTTGGAAATACCCCTTTTGAAAAATAACTCCTCAATTATGAATTGTCTGACACGAAATTGCATTAAAATCAGATAACTCGATCCAGAGATATTACCAATAGAATGATATGTCGCAGTGTGCCAGACGGTTCAAAGATTCCCAAAAAAAAAGCGAATCGTTTTTTTTTTTTTTTTTGAATTTCTCCCACAAACGGATCAGTAACGGATCCGTAACGGGTAAAAAAGCGAAGATATGAACCGTCTGTCCCACTGGGGTGGTAAAAACACAAATTTGTAGTTTTAAAAACTTTATTTTTATCAAAATACAATGTTTAATTATTGAGTACAATTGTAAGCTTGTAGTTAAAAATCGTTAAATTTGATTTAATTGGATGCGTCTTGTAAACAATGTAATTTAAAAGTGAGTGCGTTCATAAAAAGTGTAATTCAAAGTTTAGAATGTCGTGTGTGACCACATTACTCCTCTTCCAGTAACTTTGTTACGATAGAACTAGCAGAAGGTAACCTGTTTATTTCTATACCCTACACCCAGGGTATATTCACTTTGTCCTTCCGTTTATAACGCAGAGAAGGAGGCTTGGCAGATATAGAAAAGTATATATATTCTTGATCAGCGTCACTTCCTGATTCGATATAGCCATGTCCGTCTGTCTGGCTGGCAGGCTGGCTGGGTGGCTGGCTGTGCGTGGAAATATTTTTTACGGGAAAACTAACCATGATAATTCAATGAAATTTGACGCGTTGGTTTTGTCGTAAAAGATAGCTCGTGAGATTGAAAATGAGCGAAATCGGTCAACGGACACGCCTACCGCCCATACAAAAAATATGTTCAAAATGCAACTTTAATAGTATTTTTTACAACAATTCAACCAAAATACACTTAAATACTACGAATTATTACCGCAAGCTCTGAGCAAAAACCATGTGGATTCGGACAAGAGGGCGTGGCACCTCCCATACAAGCAAAAGCTTTGAAACGCTATACATACTGAAAAAGTTTTTTGGGATAATCCAACTTAATTTCACTCAAATACTGAAGACTATAAATGCACGCTCTGAGCAAAAACTGGGTGAACTCAGATAAAAGGGCGTGGCACCTTCCATATAAGCAAAATTTTCAAAATACTGCAGTGTAGGGTATTTAGTGTTTGGCCAGGCCAAATGTTACACCCTTACTAGTTCTTATTACCATACCGTATTTCATCCGGATTTCTGGTAACGAAAGCTGGTTTAAGTCTTTCGATGGAAATATTATGAGTCTTGCCATTAATTTCAATTGCAAATAATCGATCATTGATTCGATTTATGATTTTGTGGGGTTCGGTGTAAAGTGGCTCGAGCGTTTTCTTGACGTGGTCGCTCCTTAGAAAATCATGTGAACAAGAATATAAATCTTTATGTAGGCACAAAAATGTTCTCACGTATATGATGTGCTGCTGATTTTGGTCGAAGCGCACGCATATGTTCTCGAAAGTTATCAATGAATGCATACTCATCCAGTGGTGTATCCTGTTAAATAAAAAATTCACCCGGAGGACGTAAAGAAACTGCACATGGCATCTCAGCTGCTGATACACCTAAGTCTTCTTTAAGTGAGATTCTAAGTCCGAGTAAAACTGTTGGCAGTAATTGTAACTATGGAATTGATGGCGTTGTCATTAGTGCTGTCTTAAGGGATCCATGCCACCTTTCAATCATTCCATTTGAAGCAGGGTGGTAAGGTGACAGCAATAAAGCTGACTCAAACTGCGTGCCTTGATCCGTTGTTATTGTTTTAGGGGCACCAAACCTTGAAATCCAAGTTGAATAAAATTTTGTAGCTACAGCGTCTGCTGTTATGTCTTTTAACGGCGCTGCTTCGGGCCAGCGGGAAAAACGATCAATCATCGTAAGTGCAATATTTATACAAAAAAGCCTAACACCGGAAAATCGTAAGATTTTGCAAGCTGCGGTAAAGCTGAAAAAACAACATAAGTTATTTGGTGCCTTCACAATTCAAGGAGTTGAGGGACAACACTGCTGTCTCTGTATTATGTGTAGAGGACTTGGACCAATATGTGCTCCGCCAAGAGCAGGCTCAAGCTTCGAAGCCTCAAACTCCAGAGTCTCTAGCTTTGGAGCCTCAATCTCCAGAGTCTCTAGCTTCAGAGCCTCAAACTCCTGTGCCTCAAACTCCTGTGCATCACACTACTGTGCTTCATACTCCAGAATGTTAAATTTTAGCGGGATTTTTATTATAATAATTTATTATTTTATTTTCATTATAAGTTCTGATTATTTATTAAATGTAAAGATGTTTGGATACCTTTTATTCCCCTTTCAGTACAACTTTATTAGGCCCCTTCTAAAAATGCTTTTTGTTGCTGTTTTTGCCTTTAATGGTTTTTGGCACTGATGATAGAAATGGCGTTGATCAAAGAATATTAATAAACATTTTGTGCAAACAGTACGCCGGGTTAAAAATAGTGCATTTTAATGCCAGAAGTTTGAACTCCTCTAAAATGGACTACATCAGGTACTTATTTGAAAATTCAACTTTGGATGTTATATGTATCACTGAAACTTGGCTTGTCAATGATATTAGTGACTGCTATTATAATTTGCAAAACTTTAAACTCTTTCGAAATGACAGAAGACATAAAAAGGTTGTTGGAGTTGCTATATACTGTAAAACGCATCCCAATGCTAAAATGTTAAGCAAGTCTTCTAGTGGTTCGATTGAATACCTTAATTTGGAGCTAACTGATGGCAATTGTAAGGTTATGGTCTCTTGTGTATACAATCCTAGTAGAGCCTGCAGCCTGGACTCTTTCTGTTCTGAGATATCGTTGCGATCTATTGATTCTGATCATTATTTTATCTGTGGTGATTTTAATACAAACCTACAATACTAGTAACTAGATTGTGTGACTGAGAGGTTTTGTGAACAGGTCAGTGCCTCTGGACTGTCACTTGTTAACTCTGCTGTGCCTACTAGATTTGGTATTAATGTTTGTCTCAGTTTACTTGATCTTTTTATTGTATCCGATAACACGGAAGTGCTTATCTATGATCAGTTATCATTCATCTCGGACCATGATTTAATCTTCTGCACGTTAGATATTAATCTATGTCGTCGAACTGAGATAACTACCATCTTTTATACAATTCTATTAACCTAACAGCTCTATGTCAAGAGATCATTAATATAAACTGGAACGATTGCTTATATTTAGCTTCGGTGGATGAGAAATTGCAGTTTCTTACACACAAGATTCGTGATCTCGCAGTGGGACATATTCCCACTCGATCATTCCAAATTAAGAGTAACTCTTGTCCCTGGTATACATCCCAAGTTAAGCACCACCTGAAACTACGAAGTAAATAGCTTGTGAAATGGAAAAATAGGCCTACTAGTGAAAATTGACAGGCTTATAAGTTGGTTTGTAATGCTGCATTTCTATTGATAAAAATGAAAAAAAGAGGTATTATTGCTCTAAACTCAACACATCGCTCTCAACTAAGCAATTATGGAAAAACTTGAACAAGCTTGGTGTGCATAGAAAGGAAACTATTGAATGTAACATTGATCCTAATTTAGTAAATGATGCCTTTGTAGCTAACGTCTGCTGTAACGGTACTGCATCATTTGAGCCCAATATAACTAACATGTTTGCTTCTGCTAACCAATTCGAATTTAGTGTTGTGGATGAGTATGAGGTACAGATAAGTAAGGACTGCGTTCGATAAAATTGTCCTATATAAAATTCAAAAAATCTATAGAACTAGTAGTCCGATTTTAAAAATTAGACTCATTCTTGAACCGCCATTTTATTACAATTTTTATAACGTATCTAGAATTTTAATAATATTTTTTTTTACAATATTTTTGTAACTTATCCGACACTCCTTCCATTAAGGATTTTATGGTATTATTTGATAATTTTCTAGCTGCTGAACACAACTTTTCTCTAAAATTTTTAGCATCCCTGGCAACTTTTTTTATTGCCTTTATCTAATTTTTGACCAAAGCCCAGTATCTTTCAATTGGCCAGAGTTCTGGAAAGTTTTGAGGATTTGTTTCACGAGGCGCCAAAATCACATTATTTCTTGAGTACCCCTCCAATTTACTATAATGACAAGATGCTATGTCTGGCCAAAAGAAAGTGGAAACTTCATGCTTTCGTAGGAAAGGCTTAAACTTTTAATTTTATGGCGTGGTGTTTTGCTTTCGTGTTCTTCATAGCATTTCTGTCAGAAACTTTTTGTACCTTAAATGTCTTAAAACTAACCTCCTTTTTGGCCTTGTGAACTAAAAACTCGGAACACTTTACCTTCTGTGCCAGTTTTCTGCATGAAATGTTGGGGTTCTCTTCAAAATTGTGACGAAATTCTTCTTTTTGGTTTGGTCACGAATGCCTTTTTCTTTCGCGGAACCTGGCTTTCGAAACACATCCAAGTCTTCCTTAAATTTTTTCAGAACTCTTGATACCAACTTCACATTAACTTAGCTTTTCCGAGCAATTCTATTGATAGTCTACCCCGGGTGGTCTTCAAAAATTTTTATTATAGGCTTTCAACTTATAGCTCGTTTGCCATTTTTAAGTAAATATGACTTACTAGGGACAAAATTTTAAAACCATAGTTTTGGTACATTCAATTCAAAGCCTACTTCGAAAAAAAATTTTGAATTGAGTAATTTGGAAACAAGTTATTGGATAAAATGTGTGGGACAATTTTATCGAACGCAGTCCTTATTATGAAAATAAAGTCTATTGCAGTCGGAGATGATGGGCTTTCAATTAGGTTCATTAAACTCGTTTTGCCATATGTTCTTAATCCTATCACACACTTTATAAACCACTGCATTACAACTTCTTGTTTTCCTAATTTGTGGAAAGTAGCAGTTGTTACGGCGGTGAATAAAATACGGTCTGCATCTACTCCTGCTGATTTTCGGCCTATAAGCATTTTGTCATGCCTTTCTAAGGTATTTGAATCAATTCTGTCATACCAAATATCTGATCATATAAAACAAAACAACCTTCTATCACCTTAACAATCACGTTTTCGGTCAGAACATAGCTGCTCGACCACTATGATTAAGGTCATTGATGACATACGACCAGCTGACCCTCCTCTATCTTCTAGATTTCTCTAACTGCCATACCTAAATTGGAGCATCAGGCGTTGCCTTCTTTAACGTTACACAGAAACGTCAAGCGCCATACCGAAATAAAGAGCGTTGCGTTGAAGTCGTTTGTTTGTCAAAATCATATTGTTGTTTCTTTGTTTACGTTTCTGCAGCTAACTTCACTCCATAACGCTTTGTCAAAATTGGAAATTCGAATAGCTCAGCGTTGAGCGTTGGCAATTGTCGGTATGCGCCATACAAATTGTATGTACATGAGAAATTTTTGACAATAAAATAACGCTGACGCTCCAATTTAGGTATAGCAGAAAGGCATTTGATTGTGTGAACCACTCAATCTTATGAAAAAAGCTTAAATTTTATTTTGGCTTCTGTGAAAGCTCCTTACGTTTAATGGAAAGTTATTTGGAAGATAGAGTGCAAAAGGTCAAGACTGTTAATTTTTTCTCTGATGGAAAGTTTTGTCGTGCTGGTGTTCCTCAAGGCTTTGTCCTAGGCCCTCTCCTTTTTAGTATGTTCATAAACGACATTTTTCTAGTGTGCAGTAATGTTAAAATGCATGCATTTGCTGACGATATTCAGATGTACCTGTCGCGTCATGTTGGCTTAATAGAAGACCTTACACACAGATTTAATGAAGATTTTTCGGCGGTGAGTAATTGGGCTATACTAAATGATCTACGCTTAAGCCCCAGCAAATCGTGTATTTTACCAATTGCGCGGACGTTACCTAATTTTGAAAGTATTCCGTCTCTATATGTTGGTCACTCTGAACTTAAATATTTTAGTAAGGCTTTAAGCCTTGGGTATCACTTAAGCACTGATTTTTCATGCACAAACCATATCAACAATGAAGTTAGCAAAATATATTTAGTGCTTAGATGCTTGCGTATGTCTGCTGCCTTCACACTTACTGATTTGTAGCTTAAGCTGGTAAAGCTACTTATAGTTCCCTACATTAAATATTTTGAAGTTGCTTTTAGAAAGTTAGACTCAAGATCTCTTCATAAGATACAGGCTGCGCTTAACAATGCCACACAATATTAGTGATGAGCAAACCAAGACCAAGACCATAGCAGTCTTGGTCTGGGTCTTGTTCTTGCGCATTGAGTCTTGGTCTTGCTTTTGATATTAAGTCTTGGTCTTGGTCTTGATCTTGCTCATTAAGTCTTGGTCTCGGTCTTGGTCTTTGTCTTGAAAAAATTTTCAGAGATAGTGAGTATTCAAAACCATATTTTTCCAAAGCAGTTGGTTTTTTAAGATGCCAAAATTCAAATCGAGAGATGATTTTATCTTCAAAACGGGCGTGAAACAACTTTTAACTATAAATTAGCAAGACTGAAAAACAGTCTTTGTCTTGACAATTATCGTGAGCAAGACCAAGACCATAGCAGTCTTGGTCTTGGTCTTGCAAAAATATCAGCGTCTTGGTCTTGGTCCTGTTCTCGCAAAATTAGCAAGACCAAGAACAAGACGCAAGACCAAGACTAGTTTTGCTCATCACTACACGATATGTTTATGGACTAAAAAGATATAATCATGTTTCTGCTTAAAACACGAAAATCCTGGGATGTTCGGTTGAACATTATCTTATGGCCAGGGATTGTTTATAGTATACGTGATCGAAGCGCTGGTCGACATCCTGAAAAATTTGTGGAGAAATTTTTTTTTTTTTTCCTTTTTTATTGATGGCCAGATATATTTTTGAATCAACTGCTTAATGGTTGACCGGATTCCAGGATGTGACAGCATGTGAACAGAGTCAAATATTTTTTTTCGAAGTGAAGCCGGTATATAAGATCTGATAATGTTAGTTGATACATCACAGTAAACTTTCACATTGGAATGAAGTGTTAATTTTTGAAGACGTAATGACGTTGTGTTGTTGATGATTTCTTGTAAGTCTGGATCTTGATTTTGTGCCGTCTCTATTCCTTCAAAAGAAATAATAGTTGGCATTAGGGTGACCAGATTTGAAATAAGAGAAAACAGTACATCATGAAAAAAAAACAGTACAATTCAAAAAAAAAACAGTAGGGGAGATGTGTGTACCTTGGTCCGAGTGTACCTCGGTCCGAGTGCCGGTTGCTACTCAACAGTTGCACGTGTACGATAATGTTCTTCTATGAAATTTTCCACTCATACTGCTGACTGATATTATTAGACTTCAGACCGTCAAGCTGTATGCGCGCATAAAATGTGACGGAAAAAGTGTTTTTGGCTTATAAAAATTAGTTTTTGGAGTAAACTACGAAACGTTTTGTGAGAAACTTACTTGAAATATTTCAGTGTTACAATATCAGTAAGGAAGTTTAGTTATTGTTTTAAGCTTTTAGTGTGTTTTCGATGTATTTATTAATATATGTATGTTATGGGCGCTGACAGTTTTTAAAACATGCTGTCTGTGTGTACCTTGGACCTATGCTTATTGACCAGCGAGCCTTTTTCGACGGGAAACCAGGAAGCCATAACCGCCTCTCAATATAATCTTATTATTATTATTTACGTGATTAATGTATTTATTTGCAACCATTTTTGTTTAATTAATGGTTTTTTTCTAAATGCACTTTTTTGTGTTATAATTTTAGTTTATGATTAATTTTTTTTTTATTGAAAAAAATGTTACTTTTGATTACGTAACAAATGGTTCTTTCATAATTTATTACCTATATACATTGTAATCTCTTTTATTTTTTAAAGTCCAAGGTACTCTTGCATGGTGTACCTTGGACCGTTTGAGATTGCAACGGAAAAAGTTATATTTCTACTCAATGGTAAGACATAGAAATATCATTGTCACGTCATTTGATGCTGCAAGCATTGTAGAAATATTACTTAATCAAAAAACTAAAGAAACTTTTTTGGAAAATCCAGCACATTGTAAAAACTGAAAAGCGGACCAAGGTACACACATCTCCCCTACACTTTTTTTTTATTCAATTCATTACTTTTAAACAAAACATTTTAATGAAAAACAAAATGTAGAAACAATATAAAAACACTTAAAACTATGAGAACATAACAAAAATTATTGCATTTTTTGCAAAAGGTACAACTCTGACATATTAGCCGTGTTTCTTTGGACGCGTATATACAATTGTGGATATTTTTAAATTGCGATAACTCATGAACAGTGAGTCGCACAATAAAAACTTAAGGAAACTTTTTTATGGAGAATCACGTTCTCTACAAAAACTTTTAATTTTATATTTACAAAAATTTATCTTTTAGGAGTTATTCTATAAAAACTGGTTAAGCGCCGATAAACGGCAAAAAATCACTTTTTTTAAATAACTTCTAAATAATTAATTTTTTTTAGAATATATCAAAATTATTTGTAGAGCATGTAGTTCTCCCTGAAAAAGACCATTGGACTTTTTTTTGTACGACTCACTGTTCATAAGTTATCGCAATTTGAAAATTACCATAATTGTATATACAAGTCAAAAAAAAAAACACGGCTATTGTTTTCTTATGTGCTATTAATTTGTGTCCTTATGTGCCCCCTTAAATGTGGTTAAAGCACTCCTAAATATAAATATGTTTTCTTTTAATAAAAAAAAATTAAAGTTTATGAAAAGTAGAGTAGAACGGGGCAATGTCGTGCACTCAACTTTGACATGCTCGTAAAGCCGTACATCTCAAGCGAATGCGACGAGTAAGCATCCGATCGAAAGATAATTTCGTTGGTTATATCCATGTGTAACAACATTTGTGTAGCGAGAAATTGTGTTTGTGTAAGTGAAGAAAAAAAAAATGTCCACGACATTACCCCCTTCAAAATTTGTGGGGTAATGTCGTGCATTGTTTTCCGAGTATAGTAAAGGTACCAAAATGTGTGAGAAATGATAGGTAGTGGTTCTATTAGAGGAGATTTAGCATTATCATGTTTTTATTCATTATTATACAAGTGCGAAGTACATAATATGTTGTGTAGAGTAGAACGGGGCAATGTCGTGCACTCAACTT
The DNA here is from genome assembly GCA_951812925.1 of Calliopum simillimum. Lineage (NCBI taxonomy): Eukaryota > Metazoa > Arthropoda > Insecta > Diptera > Lauxaniidae > Calliopum > Calliopum simillimum. The sequence continues at coordinate 25,163,936 of OX638370.1, forward strand.
TGACATGCTCGTAAAGCCGTACATCTTAAGCGAATGCAACGAGTAAGCATCCGATCGAAAGATAACTTCATTGGTTACATCCATGTGTAACAACATTTGTGTAGCGAGAAATTGTGTTTGTGTAAGTGAATGTGCACGACATTGCCCCAATGGTCGTTTTAAAGGTCAACTTCGATAACTCGGTGAAGCCCAAAAATTTTCTCGAAAACCAAATACTTCTTTTCTTTGCCAGGATATTTCGTTTCAGAAAACACTTATCTGGTATATTTTCCCGGAATGAAAATTATTTTTCTGACCCGATAAAAAACACTTTTATCGTCCCGAAAGCGTGCGTTTTGAAAAAAAGGTTACTCTGTAGAGACGAACTGGTGAAAATTGCTAGTATTATATGCATAAGCTCAGTAGGTCAGCAGGTCCCTACCTTACGAACAGTTGGTAAATCATTCAATTCTTTCTGCTAAAACAGCCAGTGAACGACATTACCCCCTGCACGACATTACCCCGTTCTACTCTATTTCACAAAAACTTATTAGTATTTATCACTTTTTTGTATAAACTTCACAATCCCTTTTGTTCCTTCCTCCGTTTTCAAAAAATTATTGAATTCGATAGGGGAGATGTGTGTACCTTGGTCCGCTTTTTAGTTTTTTCAATGTGCAGGATTTTCCAAAAAAATTTTCTTTAGTTTTTTGATTAAGTTATGTTTCCACAATGCTTGCAGCATCAAATGACGTGACAATGATATTTCTATGTCTTACCATTGAGTAGAAATATTACTTTTTCCGTTGCAATCTCAAATGGTCCAAGGTACACCATGTAAGTGTACCTTGGTCTATTAAAAGCAATAGAGAATACGTTGTATTTAGGTAATAAATTATGAAAGAACCATTTATTATGTAATCAAAAGTAACATTTTTTTCAATAAAAAAAATAAAAATTTTCATAAACAAAAATTATAACACAAAAAAGTGCATTTAGTAAAAAACAATTAATTAAACAAAAATGATTGCAAATAAATACATTAATCACGTAAATAATAATAATACTATTATATTGAGAGGCTTATGGCTTCCTGGTTGCCCGTCGAAAAAAGCTTCCTGGTCAATAAGCATAGGTCCAAGGTACACACAGACAGCATGTTTTAAAAACTGTCAACACCCATAACATATATTAGTGAAAATATATCTAAAACACACTAAAAGCTTAAAACAATAACTAAACTTCCTTCCTGATGTTGTAAAACTGAAATATTTCAAGTAAGTTTCTCACAAAACGTTTCGTAGTTTACTCCAAAAACAAATTTTTACACACAAAAAACACTTTTTCCGTCGCTTTTTATACAGGCATACAGCTTGACGGTCTGAAGTCTACTTATATGAGTCAGCGGTATGAGTGGAAAATTCCATAGAATAACATTATCGTACACGTGCAGCTGTTGAGTGGAAAACGGCACTCGGACCGAGGTACACTTGGACCAAGGTACACACATCTCCCCTACAGTTATATCCGTAATTAGTTTTTATAATCAGTTCACTTTTTAAAGTTTTCAATAAAAACCTTTTTCCATTTTCAAATTTGCAATGAACAACAACCGACGCTACAAATATTAACTTGGAAATTGGTGACATATGTTTCGGCTATTACCACATACACATATATATATTTGCATATTTATATATGTACATAGCCTCATCAGACCTATTTTAGTTAATCTTTGCTACTTACTAGAATCGAGCCGCAGCCTTCTGCATTTTAATGAAAGAATGCAGCAGACCTCTACCACTTGGGCCACGCTACGGAACGATCTACTTCGTCAAAGATCCTCACATAAATAACACTGTTGTTGTTATTTATGTAAATACACTTGTTGCTATCAGCTGTGTTCATTGGAAATATTTTCTTAATTGTTATTATGTTGAATGCACTCTCAAATTTGGTTTTGAGACATGCTAACTTCCACAATTCACAATTAACCTTTTTCGTTCCTTTCTCCAACATGACTACATTAAGGGAACGGTCCATTCAGTACGTCGAGTACGTCACGTCGTTTTTTTCGACTGACGGCTAAGTTAAAATTATGAGTTTATATCAAGTGCGACCCAATCAGTACGTCTCCGTCAACGCAACGTACAAAAGTTGCCCAACTCCCAGCTTTTGACGTACGTCGAGTGATTTGACAACCGTAAAATAAATTTATAACAAATTTCATTTGTTGTTTTTTTTTTTTTGTCGTTTTTGTTTTATTTTTTGAATAATATTGGAATAAAAAAAATATTGGAGCTGTGCAAGTGCAAAATTAAAGTTTGAAATTAATGTTATAAAAAGAATTGTGATGTTTTAATCCGTTTTGAAAGTATTCATTGGGCCAGGCTTCTCCGTCAAATGCGTCGCAGTCAGTTGAAAAAAACGACGTGACGTATTCGACGTACTGAATGGACCGTTCCCTTTAAACTGAATATTTTTTAAGAGGCATCATTAGAATGAGCTATAGAAAAAATAAAATTGCATACTTTTTCAAAGTTTGGAAAGAAACCACTATTTAAAAAGTCTTTCCATTTTTCCTCAACTGGCTTTTCTTTTTGCATAGTTTCAGAAAAAGTTTTCAAGTGCATGAACTCATCAAAAAGTAAATCCATATCAAAGATTTATGAGTTTTTTCAAAATGAAAATGTTCTCCGCAGTGTTGCTAGAAAGTTTAATAATAGAGTATTCAAGGAGTTATACAGAGTGATTCAAAATAAATTATTTTCATTAAAAACTCATTGAGCACGGACATTAGACCGGTGCGTTTTGGACGAAAGTTTAAAATTTGTAGCGCAACCGGCAGAATTGTAAAGTTTAACTATCGACATGAAGATTGCCGCCACCCTAGCTCTGAGAGATGGCGGGAAAGGGTGTCGATATATTTTTGAAGGTTGAGAAACGTGGTTTAAAAATGCATTCTCATAGGTCCGAAGTGAATCAATTCTCAGCTTCGTAGTAAGTCGAAAACTGAAATACAAGACATGGATTCTTATGTATTTTTCCCGTAGAATCGAATGGCATCATTAGTTTTCTGATTAGACGTCCATTTTTTGCGTTAAGTGAACTTTTCAGCTCAAAAAAGTCGAAATTTTTCCAAATCCCGTGTTTGATCACTCCACAATTCAACAGAAAAAATCATAGAAAAATTTGAAATGTATATTTTGTTAGGATTTTTTCTGACGAATCCAGTGGTACCATTTTTTTTTTGCGCTACAACATTATTTTCATTCATGAAAAACGATTTTTTGATTTTTGTTATTAAAAAATATAACGGAATCGGGCGTAAATATTTAGTCAACGACGGTATTAAAATTTTTTTAAGAATATTTTTGGAATTTTTTTAACCCATTATAAACAAGTTTTTGAAAAAGGGGTAAAAAATACCCTTAAAAACGGGATATAATGGGTTAAGATGTTTACTTACTTAATGTAGAATTAAGCATGGAAAAATATTTTAGAACATCTTAACCCATTATAAACAAGTTTTTGGAAAAGGGGTCGAAAAGACCCTTAAAACGGGTTAAAATTGGTTAAGATGTTATAAAATATTGTTCCATGCTTGATTTTATATTAAGTTGTGTGAACATCTTAACCCATTATATCGCGTTTTTAAGGGTCTTTTCGACCCCTTTTCCAAAAACTTGTTTATAATGGGTTAATATGTTCTAAAATATTGTTCCATGCTTGATTCTACATTAAGTTATGTGAACATCTTACCCATTATATCCCGTTTTTAAGGGTCTTTTTGACCCCTTTTTCAAAAACTTGTTTATAATGGGTTAAAAAAATTTCCAAAAATATTCTAAAAAAATTCAACTAGGGGGCAAAGAAAAAAAAAAACCGTCCGGACGTTGGGAACCGTCGTTGATTAAATATTTACGCCCGATTTCGTGATATTTTTTGATAATAAAAATCAAAAATTCGTTTTTCATGAATGAAAATAATGTCGTAGCGCAACAAAAAATGGCACCACTGGATTTGTCAGAAAAAATCCTAACAAAATATACATTTCAAATTTTTCTACGATTTTTTCTGTTCAATTGTGGAGTGATCAAACACGGGATTTGGAAAAATTTCGACTTTTTTGAGCTGAAAAGTTCACTTTACGCCAAAAATGGACATCTAATCAGAAAACTAATGATGCCATTCGATTCTACGGGAAAAAATACATAAGAATCCATGTCTTGTATTTCAGTTTTCGACTTACTACGAAGCTGAGAATTGATTCACTTCGTACCTATGAGAATGCATTTTTAAACCACGTTTTTCAACCTTCAAAAATATATCGACACCCCTTCCCGTCATCTCTCAGAGCTAGGGTGGCGGCAATCTTCATGTCGATAGTTAAACTTTACAGTTCTGCCGGTTGCGAGACAAATTTTAAACTTTCGTCCAAAACGCACCGGTCTAACGGACATGAGCATAATATATTTTTCAACACATAACATGTTATTAGAAAAAACAGTACAAAAAACAGTACACCATTGAAAAAACAGTACTTTTGGGTACTGTTTTGGGTGTAGGTCATAAAAAAGTACTTTTTTCAAAAAACAGTACATGTTTAAAAAGGTACGTCTGGCAACCGTAGTTGGCATGTCAATTTGATGAATACGCGATAATGCATCCGCAACTAAATTTTCAGCGCCAGATATATGTACAATGCCTGTTGTGAACTCAGAAATTAAGTTTAATTGTCTGAGCTGAGGCGGAGATGCTTCTTCGGGCTTTTGACGAAACACAAAAATTAACGTCTTATGGTCAGTCATGATGGCGAAATGACGTGCTTCCAAAAGATATCGAAAGTGTTTGATAGATAAATAAACCGGTAAAAGTTCTCTATCATATGTAATGTAATTTTTCTGTGCTGGCTTTAATTTTGACGAAAAAAACGCAATTGGTTGCCAAATATCGTCTGAAAATTGCTCAAGATGTGCGCCAATAGCTGAGTCCGCAGCGTCTGTCGATAACCACAAAGGGACATCAGGGGCTAAAAATGTTAAGCTTGTTGCATTAATGATGCTATTTTTGCAGTCTTCAAATGATTTTTGTAATTCATTAGTCCATTGTATTGGTGTATTGTCATTTTTCTTTGAATGTTCAGAAGATCATTTAAAGGAGCTTGCATCGATGCTGTTGGTGTCTATTTTAGAAAATATATGGTATTGGATAGCGGCCTGGCTGAGTGTGGGCATTTAACTTTCTGTAGTCTCCACACGAACGCCAGCCTCCAGTTTTCTTTTTTACCAAATGTATTGGGCTAGACCATGGACTGTCAGATGGGCGGATAAAACCTTGTTCTAATAAAGTTTGAAATTCTTCGCGTATAGCTTTGTATTTTTCTCCACCGTAGCGGCGCGGTCGTTCTGCTAGTGGTTGACAATCTGTGATGATCCTATGTAAAACATTATCAGATGTGGGAAGGCGAAAAGTGTTCGGACTAGTCAAACTTATGTATTTTTGAACGATATCATGAAGTTTTGCTGTGCTATTGATTGTTGAAATGTTAAAATGTTCCGTTTGTTACCATATGCCTACTGAATGTAGCAATGTTTTGTTATCTAATAACTTTTTTGATTTTAAATCTATAACTAAACCATAATGGGTTAAAAAATCTGATCCTAAAATAGCTGATTTGACATTGGCAATTATGAAATTCCATTGAAATGCTCTTCTTAAATTTAAGTCAAGCTTCAAATTTTTGATAAGTTTTAATGGCAGTGTTATTAGCTGCGTATAGCAAAATTTCGTTATTAGATGATTTGTATTTTTCGTTGACAGCGGAAGCTGGTATCAAGGACACAGCTGAACCTGAGTCGAAGAGAAAATTAATATGGTTCGAACGATCATAAATTAAAAGTCTTAATTCTAATGAGCGGCTAAGATTGCTGATGTCATCTACCGCTTCTAAAGACGACAGCAAAGTTAGCTTGACTGTTTATTTTCTTTGTGGTTAAGAATATTGAATTCACAAGGTTGAACACATTTTGTTGCTGCTGAACCAAATCTACTATGGTAGTAGCATATTTTGTAACGATTGCGCGACATATCTCTATTTTGAGATGGAGAGGCAGATCTATGATCGCGCCCGTTCGCGCTTATCTTTTTGTATAATTTATCCCATCTGTGAAATAAGTTGTTGCACCGTCCAAAACACCTGTCCATAAGCCTCTTTAAGGATTTGTTTGATTCAAACTTGGTTTACATTCTCATCTAACTCTATTCTACAGAATTGCAAAACAAACAGTATACTAAATTCGTGTATCTTCAGAGATACACGTTTTTGTTAGTTTTCACAAAATTGAAACAAATGGAGATTGTCGCCTTTGCTTCTTTCTATACATACCCCTCCCTCCCTCCTCCCTCAATTGTAAGCTTGTAGTTGAAAATCGTTAAATTTGATATAAATTTAATGCTTTTTGAAACAATGAATGTAATTTAAAAGTGAAAATTAAATATAATAGCAAAATGCAAATTGAGATTGCAGGAATTTAAGCTCTTTGCTTACATTTGTCACAATCTGCTTTAGAAGGCGCTTAGAATTTAAATTTTTCAGTTGCTAAAATGCGGCCACTTTCCGTGGAACTTATGATATTGCGTGGGGCTGCTTTATATATTTCTGGACTAATAATGAAAATGCTAATATTTATCATCAAAAATGGTTTTATTCTGCCATGTTCTGAAATCCGATACAATTCGGAATCGGAATAAAAGCAATCTTCAAGAGCTCTGCATTGCGACAAATAAGATGGAGTCAGATTTGTATTTCAACAAATAAAATTTACGTATAGTTCCTATTCGATTTACCGAAACATAAATTCGATTTGGTGTTAATTAATTATCGAAATGCGGAGCTCTTAAAGATTGCTTTCATTCCGATTCGGATTTCAGAGCATGCCAGAATGTTTTTCAAAGTATTCTCCAGCATGATTTATACACTTTTGCATGCGCTCAAACCAATTGTCGAAGCACTTTTTCCACTCCGATTGGGACACCTCCAAAACATGGTTTTTGATCGCTTCAGCAGCATGTTCTGGTGACGAAAATCGTTGACCACGCATTTTTTTCTTGATGTGCAGGAACAAAAAGAAGTCATTGGGTGCCAAGTCAGGGCTGTACGGCGGATGATCCATCAATTCGACGTTTTGGCCGGTCAAGAAGGCGCTGGTTTGAGCCGATGTGTGAGAGCTCGCATTGTCATGGTAAACAATGATTCGTCTTCTCTTGTTCGTTTTTAAAATTTCTCCGAAGGCTTCAGTTGTTTTTAAAATATGCGATTGAGCCCTCTGGAAGTGTTCGGTATTATTACAATATTTATTTGCATTACTCCATAGTTGTATATTGGTTATAAAATGTTCTTATAAAAAGTACGCCTGGTGTCTAACCAGATGAATACCTAGGTAAATAACTTGATTTGCCTATGGAATGGTGATCCTGACTTGGGACAAATGATTCATCAAACAGAATTGACAAGATATTTGATACTGAAGGTGTTGCTTCAGACTGTGGAAAGGATGCTTGGAAGAAATTTGAAGCTGTCTGCAGCCCAGCTTCTTCGTGAAGCATTTCGATCAGTGTTCTGCAACCAGTGGTCCGTGGACCGGCACTACCATGCATCTGGTTTTTACATCATACTTGACAATTTTTTTTTTTTAATTTGTTAGAAAGAACACACAAACAGAATAATTTAATTTTGCGAATAGCTTCATTTCTAGATTAGTCCCTATTCAGATAAATTAAAGTATAACACACAAACTTACATAATTTCCTTACATCTTGAGATTGATATTCTAAACCAAAAAACTTACTTCACATTTAATTGCAAATCTTTTTTTAAATATAAAAAAAAAATACTTATCAGCATAAAGTTTTCCTCCTACTACAAACGTAAGCTACCTAGTCGTTTAATTTCATTCTAAAATTTTTATAGATAACCATTATCTTTGCCTCTTGAAGTGACGTGCGAGCCTAATAAATTTTTTTAATTTTCTAATAATTTCTAAAATATTAATTTTACTGATTGATGTTGATAAGTTTTTTATTATAAGTACGACTAAGGCTTTGATTTGTTAAGTGTAGATCAGTGGCGTAGCGACTATAGAGTTGGGGCGAAACTTTCAGCTTTTATCTATGCATGTTGCTCACTGGTGCGTGCCCCCCACGTGTCATTTGCACTCTGTTTAAACTATAGGTTCTCGCACTCCTGGTTTTTTTTTTACAAAAGTATTACTGTGGTCCAAACATAAAAAAAAAAAACTTTTTTAATAAGTTTTTGAAATTAATTTCTCAGCTGGACTTGAAAAATGTATTTTGAATGAGAATTTCGCGTAATTTGGGGGTCGCTAAATACGAATCCGGCCTCAGTATTGCTTTATCATGTCAGGTTTTTTTTAATATCCTAACCTTAAAGTGCAAAAAACGCTGTTTACGCCTATATTTAAGGTTATGTAACATCGCGAAAAGTTTTTTTTTTCTCAAAAAGCTGTGCTTAGGATCTTAAATTGCAAGTCTTTCTCTTCCGAATGCCGTTAGGTTTGCTGTTATATGAACTCTCCAAAAATATTCAAAAAATTTCAAAAGAGGCCACACGGTGTGCCTTAACCCGTTCTAAATCGGACGTCGTAGCACATCAAATTTTTTTCCAGATTCTGTTTACTTATCGTTCAAATGATGTATAAAAAAATTTTCACTCGTGACTCCTCGACTAAATTTTGAGATAATCGCTTTTCCAATTGGGGCATTTTCCCATACAAAAAGAAAAAAAAAATTTTTTTAACTACATTAAACAAAAATTAAAGTAATCACAATCGATGTGTTTTGCGATGCTTAACACGAATCCAACCTCAGATTTGCTCTATCGTGTATAGTTTATGAGATATTGTAACCTAAAGACCAAAAAAAGTAGTTTTTTGCCATTTTTTGAAGCTATAAAACTATGCAACATATCATTTATTCGTCAAATATGGCTTAAATACTTGAAAGCCTCAATATTTTCCTTTAAAACCTAATTTAAATTATATTAATATCTTCATGCTTCTAAGAGATATCGTAGACCGAAATATTGTCAAATCGGGTTTTTTGCACTTTTGTGTCTTTTTAGGTTAGGATATCTTTGAGGAAAAAAAAGATATCAACATAATTTAAATTAGTTTTAAAGGCAAAGATTAGGACTTTCAAGTTGCTTACCAAATTTAACGAAATTAAAATTTCTTTCACATTTTAAACAAGTTCAACGAACCGACCATTTCAAATTCAAATTTTTTCCAAGTGCTGAAGTTTCCATATAATATTCCTATGGTGACTCAATGGGTTCTACGATCCACAGAAGGCCAATTCGATTATTAAGGGGAAAATTCGAAAATATACTAGTCCAGAGTTTAAGTAACCCGAAATGGTTATTTTTAAAATATACATACATACCCAAGAGGAAAAATTTCTAGCGCTTCTGATCCAAGCACTTCAAAAGTGCTTGTCCCCATAGAAATTTAGAAGCACTATCGCAATGATTTTTCATAAGGTTGCAGTAAGAACAACGTGAGTTCGAACCCAGCCCGGGAGATTTTTTTTTTACTTTTTTTACTTTTTTTTGCTTTATTTTTTTTTTTTTTAATTAAATATTTTTTATTCAACATCTTTTATTTCACTTTTCTATTCCCTTTCTCTTATTAATTTACTTTTGTTTAACCGAATTGAAATTGATTACACAATGATTCCATATAAGGCTGCAGTAAGAACAACGTGAGTTCGAACCCCGCCCGGGTGATTTTTTTTTCCGTTTTTTTATTTGTGTTTGCTTTATTTTTTTTTTTTTTATTTAAAATATTTTTCATTCAACCTATTTTATTTCACTTTTCTATTTTTATTTACTTTTGCTTACTTGAATTGAAACTGATTGCACAATGATTTTATGTAATGCTGCAGGACAGCATTTGCTTAATATACAAATTTAATACCTCTTCATATCATCGGGCGTTGGTGGAGCGGTCTAAAGCGTTGGTAAATGTAAGAAAAAAATATCTAGCACGCGGAGGGTCGTGGATTCAAATCCTGGCCGCGGGCAGTTTTTTTTTTCTTTTTTTTTCTTTTTTTTATTTTTATTGAAAAAACGCTTACCGCAGCATTACAAATAAGCGCTTTAAAAACTCTTTTTTGGTAAGGCTGCGGTAAGTTTTTGCTCGCTTACATCCTATGACATGCAATGTTAAAAAGAAAGTATTGTTCTTACGGAGCGGAAGCGCTTATTGGTGAAAAGGATGCACTTCAGAAGGGTTTTCGAAGCACTACTTTTCCCCTTGGGTAAGTTTAACTTCCTCCACGTATGTATATTGAGTCGATAGATAGATATTAGCATGTCAAAAACTTGTCCATCTTTTTTTACTATGTTAGAAATTGGGTACGACTTCAGATTATACACCATTACAAAAGTATTTGTGTGTAGATATGCACAAAGTTAAAATTATGTTAATATTTTGACTTTAGCCAGCTAAAATTAAATACAAACTTTTCAATATGAACAACAACAAAATACACGGTCAGCACAAAGAGAAAGACAAAGAGCATAGCACTGATTTCATGTTTTTTGTTTTGTATGTATTTCACTTGAATATAATCCAGGGATGATAAATGAGCTTTTCTATTTTGTACCAAAAAGCAAAAAAAAAAAAAGTATTAAAATCGTCCAAAATTATTTAAAACATTTATGGTCGAATTTTTGCCACTGAGCGATTGATTCTAGTTGTAAGAAAACTGCATACTTAAGTGGATTTTTTTTCAGGTTTTAAATCTAGACAAAAACTAGTCAGGGCCTGGCCAAACATTTAATACCCTACACAGCAGTATTTTGAAAATTTTGCTAATATGGGAGGTGCCACGCCCTATTGTCCAAATTCACCCATTTTTTTCTCAGAGTTTGAATTTATAGTTCTTACTTAGCATTTGATGAAATTTGGTTGGATTATCTCATAAAAAGTTTTCAGTACAGCGTTTTGAAGCTTTTGCTTATATGGAAGGTGCCACGCCCTCTTGTCCGAATTCACCCAGTTTTTTCTCAGAGTTCAAATTTATAGTTCTTAGCATTTGAGTAAAATTTAGTTTGATTATCTCAAAAAACGCTTTCAGTATAGCGTTTTGAAGCTTTTGCTTATATGGGAGGTGCCACGCCCTCTTGTCGAATTCTTCTGGTTTTTGTTCAGAGCTTGCGCTTACAATTCGTAGAATTTATGTGTATTTTGGTTGCATTATCGTGAAAAAAACTCAAAAAGTTGCATTTTTTTTTTTGCTCATTTTCAATCCCCCAAGCTAACTTTGACGCCGAAGGCTGTGCACCAAAAAGTGTATTTCCACACACAGCTAGCCAGCCAGCCAGCCAGCCTGCCAGCCAGCCAGGCAGACGGACATGGCTATATCGAATCAGGAAGTGACGCTGATCAAGAATATACATATATACTTTTCTATATCTGCCACGCCTCCTTCTCTGCGTTACAAACGGAAGGACAAAGTGAATATACCCTGGGTGTAGGGTATAAAAAATCCTTTTAGAAATAGTGCATTTCATTCCTTAACTCGCTTCTCATATTGCAGGAAAGCCTAAATTAGCTGGCCAAAAATTTCGATTTCTGAAACTAGTGTGTGATTTCTTATTGAGTAACACATATGTATAAAATTACGTCTCCTATAAGTATGCAACGTCATTTGTTTATAAGTTGTCGACAGTGGTGGCTGAATGGCTATTTCTGACGTTGTTTTATTTTGCTTCTGAGTGAGTTCCTCGTGTCTGCTTGACTTAATAAACCGGAGTCATTCATTATCATCACTGGAATTAATTGTGCTGCTTGCCACTTTACGTCACTCCGGGAGACTTGCCGAAGGCTTCTTGTAATTCTGCGCACTCTCCATATTTTCGATCTATCCAGGCTCCAATAGATGTTATACAGGGTATAAACGTACAGGTTAAGTAATAGAGGAGGCCTAGACTAACAAAAAATTGTACGAAAGGAGGGGATTTAAAATATACCCTTAAGGAGCTATGGCGAAAACCTAACTTTCTGACATGTTTTACATAAAAAAAAAAATGTTTTGCTTCACCCTAACGCCTTAAGGAAAGCATATCGATGAGAAAATTTTAGACAATTGTATGAGCTTTCTAATGGTGGAATTGGTTTATAGAGTTTAAAAAAGATTTTAGAAAGTTCTGGGTCTTCAAAGTTGAAATTTTAAATTTTTTCCGCTTTTTTTTTTTTTGATTTTTGCGGCCATTTTAGTAGAAGGAAGGTCGTATTAACGTACCCTTTTATATATTTTTTTTTAGAATCCTCATTAAAATTCCTTTAATCCGGTAGCGCATTTGTCACACCAATTTTTTTGGATTTGAGGTCAGCAATAAATATTTCAAGTCAAAAGGGCAAATTAGTTTCGGAGGAATTTTTAAAATTTGACAGCAAAATGATTTTGTCCAACAAAATCACTGACATTTAAAAAAAAAAAAATTTCCAAAGCATAAAGATTCTTTTAGTAATGGATTTTTCGTGACTTTAAAATAAAAAATTGAAGTAACAAATGTTTTATTGAATCAAAATATACTAGTCCAGAGTTTAAGTAACCCGAAATGGTTATTTTTAAAATATACATACATACCCAAGAGGAAAAATTTCTAGCGCTTCTGATCCAAGCACTTCAAAAGTGCTTGTCCCCATAGAAATTTAGAAGCACTATCGCAATGATTTTTCATAAGGTTGCAGTAAGAACAACGTGAGTTCGAACCCAGCCCGGGAGATTTTTTTTTTACTTTTTTTACTTTTTTTTGCTTTATTTTTTTTTTTTTTAATTAAATATTTTTTATTCAACATCTTTTATTTCACTTTTCTATTCCCTTTCTCTTATTAATTTACTTTTGTTTAACCGAATTGAAATTGATTACACAATGATTCCATATAAGGCTGCAGTAAGAACAACGTGAGTTCGAACCCCGCCCGGGTGATTTTTTTTTCCGTTTTTTTATTTGTGTTTGCTTTATTTTTTTTTTTTTTATTTAAAATATTTTTCATTCAACCTATTTTATTTCACTTTTCTATTTTTATTTACTTTTGCTTACTTGAATTGAAACTGATTGCACAATGATTTTATGTAATGCTGCAGGACAGCATTTGCTTAATATACAAATTTAATACCTCTTCATATCATCGGGCGTTGGTGGAGCGGTCTAAAGCGTTGGTAAATGTAAGAAAAAAATATCTAGCACGCGGAGGGTCGTGGATTCAAATCCTGGCCGCGGGCAGTTTTTTTTTTCTTTTTTTTTCTTTTTTTTATTTTTATTGAAAAAACGCTTACCGCAGCATTACAAATAAGCGCTTTAAAAACTCTTTTTTGGTAAGGCTGCGGTAAGTTTTTGCTCGCTTACATCCTATGACATGCAATGTTAAAAAGAAAGTATTGTTCTTACGGAGCGGAAGCGCTTATTGGTGAAAAGGATGCACTTCAGAAGGGTTTTCGAAGCACTACTTTTCCCCTTGGGTAAGTTTAACTTCCTCCACGTATGTATATTGAGTCGATAGATAGATATTAGCATGTCAAAAACTTGTCCATCTTTTTTTACTATGTTAGAAATTGGGTACGACTTCAGATTATACACCATTACAAAAGTATTTGTGTGTAGATATGCACAAAGTTAAAATTATGTTAATATTTTGACTTTAGCCAGCTAAAATTAAATACAAACTTTTCAATATGAACAACAACAAAATACACGGTCAGCACAAAGAGAAAGACAAAGAGCATAGCACTGATTTCATGTTTTTTGTTTTGTATGTATTTCACTTGAATATAATCCAGGGATGATAAATGAGCTTTTCTATTTTGTACCAAAAAGCAAAAAAAAAAAAAGTATTAAAATCGTCCAAAATTATTTAAAACATTTATGGTCGAATTTTTGCCACTGAGCGATTGATTCTAGTTGTAAGAAAACTGCATACTTAAGTGGATTTTTTTTCAGGTTTTAAATCTAGACAAAAACTAGTCAGGGCCTGGCCAAACATTTAATACCCTACACAGCAGTATTTTGAAAATTTTGCTAATATGGGAGGTGCCACGCCCTATTGTCCAAATTCACCCATTTTTTTCTCAGAGTTTGAATTTATAGTTCTTACTTAGCATTTGATGAAATTTGGTTGGATTATCTCATAAAAAGTTTTCAGTACAGCGTTTTGAAGCTTTTGCTTATATGGAAGGTGCCACGCCCTCTTGTCCGAATTCACCCAGTTTTTTCTCAGAGTTCAAATTTATAGTTCTTAGCATTTGAGTAAAATTTAGTTTGATTATCTCAAAAAACGCTTTCAGTATAGCGTTTTGAAGCTTTTGCTTATATGGGAGGTGCCACGCCCTCTTGTCGAATTCTTCTGGTTTTTGTTCAGAGCTTGCGCTTACAATTCGTAGAATTTATGTGTATTTTGGTTGCATTATCGTGAAAAAAACTCAAAAAGTTGCATTTTTTTTTTTGCTCATTTTCAATCCCCCAAGCTAACTTTGACGCCGAAGGCTGTGCACCAAAAAGTGTATTTCCACACACAGCTAGCCAGCCAGCCAGCCAGCCTGCCAGCCAGCCAGGCAGACGGACATGGCTATATCGAATCAGGAAGTGACGCTGATCAAGAATATACATATATACTTTTCTATATCTGCCACGCCTCCTTCTCTGCGTTACAAACGGAAGGACAAAGTGAATATACCCTGGGTGTAGGGTATAAAAAATCCTTTTAGAAATAGTGCATTTCATTCCTTAACTCGCTTCTCATATTGCAGGAAAGCCTAAATTAGCTGGCCAAAAATTTCGATTTCTGAAACTAGTGTGTGATTTCTTATTGAGTAACACATATGTATAAAATTACGTCTCCTATAAGTATGCAACGTCATTTGTTTATAAGTTGTCGACAGTGGTGGCTGAATGGCTATTTCTGACGTTGTTTTATTTTGCTTCTGAGTGAGTTCCTCGTGTCTGCTTGACTTAATAAACCGGAGTCATTCATTATCATCACTGGAATTAATTGTGCTGCTTGCCACTTTACGTCACTCCGGGAGACTTGCCGAAGGCTTCTTGTAATTCTGCGCACTCTCCATATTTTCGATCTATCCAGGCTCCAATAGATGTTATACAGGGTATAAACGTACAGGTTAAGTAATAGAGGAGGCCTAGACTAACAAAAAATTGTACGAAAGGAGGGGATTTAAAATATACCCTTAAGGAGCTATGGCGAAAACCTAACTTTCTGACATGTTTTACATAAAAAAAAAAATGTTTTGCTTCACCCTAACGCCTTAAGGAAAGCATATCGATGAGAAAATTTTAGACAATTGTATGAGCTTTCTAATGGTGGAATTGGTTTATAGAGTTTAAAAAAGATTTTAGAAAGTTCTGGGTCTTCAAAGTTGAAATTTTAAATTTTTTCCGCTTTTTTTTTTTTTGATTTTTGCGGCCATTTTAGTAGAAGGAAGGTCGTATTAACGTACCCTTTTATATATTTTTTTTTAGAATCCTCATTAAAATTCCTTTAATCCGGTAGCGCATTTGTCACACCAATTTTTTTGGATTTGAGGTCAGCAATAAATATTTCAAGTCAAAAGGGCAAATTAGTTTCGGAGGAATTTTTAAAATTTGACAGCAAAATGATTTTGTCCAACAAAATCACTGACATTTAAAAAAAAAAAAATTTCCAAAGCATAAAGATTCTTTTAGTAATGGATTTTTCGTGACTTTAAAATAAAAAATTGAAGTAACAAATGTTTTATTGAATCAAATGAAATTTAACGAGGATTCTAAAAAAAAAGAAAAAAGAAGATATCTGTGTTAATAAAACCTTTTTTTTACTAAAATAACCAAAGCAAAAAGTATAAAAAAAAATTTTAAATCTTAACTTTAAAGGCCCGGAACTCTGTAAAATCCTTTTTAACCCAATAAGCCTATTCTTCCATTAGAAAGCTCATACAAAAAAAAAGTTTCCTATCAAAAAAATGACACTAAGAAAAGTTGTCCAGAATAGTCCCAAGAATCTTGCATTTTTCGGTGTTCTACCGAATCCCAACCTCCCTGTATATTAGAGGTGTTTTAAGAATGTATGGAGATCCTTAGTAACAACATTTTGATACACGACACCTCTCAATATTGTGGGGTTTAAAAAAAAAATGAGTTCGGAAAAAAAATTTTGGGGGTGGGGTGAGGGTAAAGGTTGGCGCATCGAGATCAAAGGTGAGAGAAAAAGAGAAACAATTTACATACAGCCCTACAAATGCTTAGGGGTCACCTCTAGAGGGTTCAAATGTATGACCGACTCACATTATTTTTTCTCCCCCAACATTTTTATTAGGCATACCCACCTCTTATCTCTAACCCCTTAGGGGGCTTCCATACAAAATTTACATTTTTAGGAAATCGACCCCCCACCACTCCCAGGGTACCCCTAGAAGGGTCAAATGTATGACTTTTTTCTTCCCCAAAATTTTTCCCAACATACTTACCCTGTATCTCTGACTCTTTAGGGGACTCCCATACAAAATAGATGGCATAGACATGAAAAATATAGAAAGGAAATCGTCAAATAGGCCCATAACTGCCCAGAAGTCACTCCTAGAGGAGTCAAATATATGACCGACCCCCATTAGCCCCCCTCCAAAATTTTTTCTCAGGATATCTACCCCCTATTTCTAATCCTTAAGGGGGCTCCCATAAAAAGCTACTGTTTTTATATAAAATGCCCCCATTGCCCTAACTGGCACACGGGTACTCATAGAATGGTCGAATGTATGATCGACCCCCATTATTTTTTTGGGATCTATATTTTTTCCCCACATACATACCTCCTATTTTCAACCCTGAAACGGGCTGCCATACAATTTTTTTTTTATAAATTTTCCTAGAAATAATGAGGGTCGGTCATACATTTGACCCTTCTAGGGGTACCCATGACCCAGTTAGGGTAGTGGGGGCAGTTTTTAAAATAAAACGTAACTTTGTATGGGAGCCCCCTTAAGGATTGGAAATAGGGGGTAGGTAAGCTGTGAAACTTTGGAGGGGGGATAATGGGGGTTGGTCATATATTTTACTCCTCTAGGAGAGACTCCTGGGCAGTTATGGGCCTAATTGACGATTTCCTTTTCATATTTTTTATGTCGATGACGTCAGTTTTGTATGGGGGCCCCCTAAAGAGCTAGAGATAGAGGGTAAGTGTGGTGAGAAAAAATGTTGGGGAGGAAAAAATATTAGGGGCCGGTCATATATTTGACCCTTCTAGGGGCACCCTGGGAGTGGTGGGGGTCGATTTCCTAAAAATGTCAATTTTGTATAGATGCCCCCTTAGGGGTAAGAGATAAGAGGTAGGCATGCTTGGTAAAAATGTTGGGGGAGAAAAAATAATAAGGGTCGGTCATACATTTGAACCCTCTAGAAGTGGCCCCTCTTGAAGGGCTGTAATTAAATTGTTTCTCCTTTTCTCTCATCTTTGACCTCGATGCGCCAACCCTTACCTTCACCCCACCCCCAAAATTTTTTTTGCAAACGCATTTTTTTTTTTCAACCTCACAAAATTGAGGGGTGTCAAGTATCAAAATCCCAAATTCGTGCACTAAAACACCCCTACTATATATTCGAATAAGTGAGTCGCACTTTTAAAAGTATACACAATAAAAATTTTAGTTTAATACCAAAACGTATTTACATATTAATGAAAAAAAAAAGTATTGATTTTAAACTATTTCGGAATAAATTTCATACTTTTCTGGTATAAATTTAAATCTTTTTTGGAAAAAAATTTGAATTTAATACC
This sequence comes from Calliopum simillimum, assembly GCA_951812925.1. Classification (NCBI taxonomy): domain Eukaryota; kingdom Metazoa; phylum Arthropoda; class Insecta; order Diptera; family Lauxaniidae; genus Calliopum; species Calliopum simillimum. The sequence continues at coordinate 25,181,764 of OX638370.1, forward strand.
AAACTATGTAAGTAGCTTAAAATAAATACTAAAGGGAATCAAAAGTAACAAAAGAAAACTGTAATTTTTTATTGTGTAGGGATCTTATTTTCGTAAACAATGAGTGTGATTAACAACTCGAGTAAGCTCAAACCAACAATCTCATCTGAGCCACGCGTGTTGGTAGCAAAAACGTTGAGCTTAGAGCTATAATAATCTTCGCCTCTATGACAGATAAAATAAGTAGTTCACTATCATACGAATGATTTTTGTTTCTGGTAATTATTTTGCATGTTAAGTCACTGACCATTGGTCATTCAACTAATGCTTGCGTATATATCTACCAACTTGAAAACAATTGATCGACATTGTAAGCTCAATTTTAATACCGAATACTTGATACTGATTGGTAATTCCCAAGAAAAACTTGTCATGGCGATAACGCTATTGTAATTGATGATAAGCTTCACCGCATGATTGCTGCAATATTTTTCCGATATAAATATTACAACGGTGCATTCGCAGTATCATTAGTTGGTTTTCTGCAACGACACCAATATGTTGAAGTCAGTGATTATATTATCAGTCATCGCCTGCGCTTTGGGTGCTGCCCTTCCCGAGGGTATGCTACCTCAATTGGATGGACGTATTGTTGGTGGCTCAGCAACCAGTATCAGCTCCTTCCCATGGCAAATTTCACTTCAACGCAATGGTGGTCACTCCTGTGGTGGTTCCGTCTATAACAATAAAATCATCGTAACTGCAGCTCATTGTTTGCAATCAGTTTCTGCAAGCGCTCTAAGGGTTCGTGCCGGTTCCAGCTACTGGAACTCTGGTGGTGTTCTCATTAATGTTGCTGCATTCAAAAATCATGAGGGTTACAATCCAAATACGATGGTCAATGATATTGCGGTTTTACGCTTGTCGAGCTCTCTGACTTATGGTTCAAATATTAAAAATATTGGCTTGGCTTCCTCTGCTCCTGGCAATGGTGCTGCTGCTGTTGTTTCTGGTTGGGGTACCCAAACATCTGGTTCATCTTCGATACCATCGCAATTGCAATATATTAATACCAAAATCGTTAGCCGCTCACAATGTGCTTCCGGTTCGTACAGTTATGGCAGTGGTATTAAGGCCACTATGATTTGTGCTGCTTCTGCTGGTAAGGATTCTTGTCAAGGTGATTCTGGTGGTCCACTAGTGTCTGGAAATGTGCTCGTTGGTGTTGTCTCATGGGGCTATGGTTGTGCCTTGAGCAATTATCCAGGTGTTTACTCTGATGTTGCCGATTTGAGATCTTGGGTCGTCAATGCAGCAAACAGCGTCTAAGTTGAAAATTTGTTTATAAGTTTATGAAATTAATTTTCGTTTTAATAAAATAAAAACTCTTTTAAGAGCAGCATTAACTGAATATACTAAGTTACTTTATTTGAATTTTTTTTTAGCACCTCCATCTTATTTCAGAGTGCCTGATTAGTTCTAGAAGTTTAAAGAAGTGACGACATTTAAGAAAACTTTCTAATAAAATATAGTAACTCCTGGTAGTGAAAAACGGTTCTTTCACAGTGTACATGGGCTTTTGTTGCCTTCGAAACATCTGGGGAGAATCATTTTTTCGAAGTGTTAAAGTTGTGTAAGTAACACAATGGTATGCCTCCATACATTGTTTGGAAAAAAAAAATAGCAAGTGCTTCTATAACAGTGAAATTTCGTATGCTGAATTAGATATAGCTAGTTAAGATATATTCCAAGAATGGGCGTGTAACCGTCGCCCGAATTCTCGTTTGGCACATACACCACTTTGCTAAAAAAGCAAAAGCAAATAACTTATGCTTGCGTCGATACAGATTATATCCAAAAAATACCAAAATTATTCAATAAATGTGTGGTCAAATTTAAACCTTTGCGCGATTCTAGCTTATATAAATGCACCATTGAGTTGCTTTGAAAAGTCAATCAGTTTCACACGTACTACCTTTAGCTAATTTTTACGAAGCAAAAATCTGGCTTTTTAGAAAAATATTAATGGTATATAAAAGTATATGGGGCATTACATATGCCCAATAGCATTTGGCTTTTGCATCTCCGATTTTTTTTGAAACTTTCTTTCTTCTCCATGATTATTTAATTATTTTAATTAATTTTTTTAAATGCTCATAATTATCCATTGAAGTAATACGAGTATGGTCCTTTACAGGGATTTGCGTTACCTTTACTTCAATCGATGATATCTCGGAAAGTAATGATCCAATTGGAAAAGTTCAAGTTGTGGTTTAAAGAAGAAAATCAGGGCTATTCAAAGTAAACTAGGCTACGTTCAAGATGCACGAAATATGTTTGAAAACAGCGTTTTCTATACTTTAATTCAAGGATAACTTGGATCTCAGACGTGATAGAAAATTTGTTGCACTGTGTAATTATATTCTTTAATTTTTTTAAAAAAAAATTTTGTAAAAAAACTTTAATGTATTTGAGATATTTTAAGGCTATTTTAAGAATGGGCAAATGATGGGATGTGTTTTTTTTTTTTTTTAATTTTTTAATTTAAAAAAAAAGTTAGTGAACGAGCACTAATATATTATTCGTTGCTGGAAGAGGATAAAAATGTTCACCGACCCCCACTAACTTTTCCTCCCCAATATTTCTCTCAAGCCTACCATATAAAATTTTGATAAAAATATTAAAAAATTTCTCATTGCCTACCCCCATTCATTTTTCATCTTCAATATTTTTTTGAGTATACTAACCCCTTTTACCCATCCATTAATGGGACTCCTATCCAAAATATTGATAAAAATATAAAAAAAATTTTCACCGACCCCCATTAATTTTGCCTCTAGGCTCCCGGAAATAACGCCAGAAAATTTTTTGGAAATGTCGTTATTTCAGGGAGCCTGCCTCTACAACATTTTTCGCGAAAAAAAGATAGAAATATCAATTTTGTATGGGAGACCCCTTAAGGGGTGGAAAAAAATGTTGGAGAAAAAAAATTAATGGGAGTCTGTGAATTTTTTTTTCCTCTCCCGGCAATGAAGAGTTTTTTCTTATATTTTTATCAAAATTTCGTATGGGAGCCCCCTTAAGGGGGGTGAAAAAAGGGGACAGTATGTTTGAGGGAAATATTGGTGAGGAAAAGTTAGTGGGGGTCAGTCAACATTTTTACCCTCTTCCGGCAACGAAGAATATATTGGAGCTCGCTCACTTACTTTTTTTTTTAATTAAAAATTTTAAAAAAAAAATAGATCCCATGATTTGCCCATTCTAAAGATAGTCTTCAAATTTGTCAAATACGTTGAAGCTGAAAATTTCATAAAAAAAAATCGTTTAAAAAAATTTTCTTAAAAGAATAAATGATTTAAAAAAACAATCACATGATTTGGTCGACTATTGGCGAAGTTTTGAGCATTTAAAAAAAAAAACTAATTAATGTCATTTTTTTAGTTTTTAAAAAATTTATACCTGCTGAAATAGTTTGATAAAAAAACATTTTAAAAAACCGTGTATGCTAGTCTCATTTAGTACTATAAGCAAAAAAAGATGCAAAAGCCAAATGCTATCCGGTTTCGTATGTAATGCCCCATATATATATTTCTGATTAGACTACAGTGTCGATGATGCCATGACCGTCTGTCCGTGAAAATCATTAAATATTTTTTGCGATATTTCGATGGAATAAGATCCACGTTAAATGCCATGACGCTAATATTGCATAATGATCTGCTGTATACATAGGAATCTGCTAGATGGGTTTGATGAATTTTAAATGAGATCTATAAAGAGGCTTGCTGCTTAAGCAAATTCCAAACGGACAATCTTGCAACTTCAATACAATCGTAAAAGTTGATGAACCTTCGTTTTTTCAGTCCGACCCGCTAACTAAACAACAGTCCATGGTAAGGAGCCCAAAGGAGCGGATCTTGAAGCAAGACAACAACAAATCATTTGGAAATTTGATGATGTCTATTTACCATCACCATCGCAAGAGTTATAATTGCTATTCACCTGAATACTGGGCAGACAGTAACTGCAAAATGGTATACTGAAGACTGCTTAGGAAAAAATTTTTCAATAAAGCATTTTAAAGGAAATTTTGTCCAATTTTTTTATGTCTTGATTTGATTCTACCTATCTCTGTCTCAAAAAAGTTATAGACAAAAAATTTAAAAAATGCAAGAATTTGAAATTTTTTATTTTTTTGGTTTCAGCATTTTTAGCATAAGCACTTTTTTTAATTTTTTAAATACGCTATTTGGATGGGAAATTTAATTCTCTAGAAAAATTTTCTCATAATAGACCAGTAAAATTAAATATGTGGTTCTTGCACAAATGTCAAATTTCATAAAACCTCTAAGCCAATCGATAAAGAATTTTGTCCTAAAAAACATATCAAGATGCGTCCTTCCAGTTTTTTCAGGATATTATGTAAGTTAGGATATGTTGTTCAGGAGAAAATTCTCCATCGATTTGTATAAGTTTCTGTACCTTGGAGTTATTGGACTTTTTAAAGCTGAGTAAACGGGTTCGAAGTTACGCATACCTGGTGATTAATATACGTAAAACTTTTAAAGATTTCTAGCTCGTAAACCAGACTTTAAACTGTAAAAATATTTGGTATCTAGTATGTCCTCGATAGGCATAAAATAATCAAATGATACTTAACGTAAATGTCGAACGTGAATACCATTGATTGATAGTTTTCTGTGACACCCGAAGATCAACCGAAGGCTTCATAGTCAAAACGAAGAATATCTAGGTATACTAGATGGAAAACATCAATGGCGGACCTTCGAAAAGCTAGATATGCTAGAAGGAAAACTTCTATGGCGGAGTATCAACAAACTTTAATTGATTCGTTTCCTGGGACCCCCAAAAGACACCCGAAGGCTTTATAGTCGAAACGAAGCAAATTTAGATATACTAGAGGGAAAAAATCAATGGAAGGGTATCACTTAAATTGACTTATTTCCTGGGACATCAGAAGATTTCCGAAGCTCAACCGAAGGTTTTATAGTCAAAACGATAATTATCTAGATATTCTAGAAGGAAAACATCTATGGCGGGCTATCAAGAAGCCTTAAAAGATAGTTTTTTGGGAATCCCAAAGGTTCCCCAAGGTCACCTGAAGGCTTCATAGTCCAAACGAAGAATATCTAGATAAACCAGAGGAAAAATATTCATGGCGAAATATCAACAAGCTTTAATTGACTCATTTTCTTGGACACCCGAAGGTTCCTGAAGATCACCCGAAGGCGTTATAGTCAAAACGAAGAATATCTAGATAAACCAGAAGAAAAATATTTATGGCGGACTATCGATAAGCTTTAATTGATTCATTATCTGGGACGCCCGAAGGTTCTCGAAGGTAACCTTATCTAGATATACTAGAGGGAAAACATCTATGGCGAACTATCTAAAAACTTTAATTGATTCATTTCCTGAGACATCAGAAGGTTTTCGAAGCTCAGCCGAAGGCTTCATAGTCAAAACGATAATTATCTAAATATACTAGAGGGAAAACTTCTATGGCGGAATATCATTTCCTGGGACACCCAAAGTTTTCGAAGGTAACTTAAAGGCTTCATACTCAAGAAGAAAGAATATCGTTACCCAATGTGCCAGACGGTTCATAACGGATAAAAAAGCGGAGATATGAACCGTCTGGCACACTGGGTATCTTCAACTGATTTTACGCCTACTTTTCAAATAAAAGTTTCATTTCTAGGCCAGTAAAATGTTACTAAAATCGAAAACATCAAAATTTTTACCTGGTCCTTCATGGGGAAAACCCCAATTTACATTATTTCCCGTAAAAATTGGGAGCACCCATTTTGATATGGGTCAAAATGATAAAGTTTTTATGACGAATGTGCAACCGAATTAAAAAAAAATTAACGAGGATTCCTAAAAGAATTATAAAAAGGTATGTTAATGGGACCTTCTTCGTACTAAAATGGCCGCTAATGTTAAAAAAAAGGAAAACAATTTAAAATATCAAGTTTAAAGATCCAGAACTTTGCAAAATCCTTTTAAACCCTATAATTCAAATGCACTCTTAGAAGCGCATAAATTATGGTGACCCGAGAAAATTTTTTTTTCTAAAACACGCCAGAAAGTCAGTTTTAACCGTATAACTACTTTGGGGTGCATTTTAGGCCGACCCCTGAGATGAAATTTTTTGTTGAACTAGGCCTCCTCTATCACATCCCAGAAGTTTCGCAACCTTATACGATACACCCCGTAGACACTAGAACCATTTGCGAAGTAAACAAAAAGGGTTCTTCCTAAACGTCAGTTGCTTTGTATTGAAACATCCTTGTGCATAAAAATGGTGTTGCAATGCAAAGCAACTGAAGTTTAGGAAGGCGGCCAAAGTTTCAAAAAAATTCGGGAATGAGAGAATAGCAGCCTGATCAATTACTGAGGAATCTATGATGGCCTGAGGCACCCAAAAAGGCCTAATAGGCCAAAACAATTAATTTCTAGACTAGAAGATAGGTCGAGTAGATAAGGTTTCCTGTTGATTCTATCAAGAAGATCTGAAAACAACAGAGTTGCCCCGCTGCGGTGGGATTGAAAATTAGATACCAAGGTTGAGGGATTCTAGATTCCACTGAAATATGTAATATGTTAAATATAAATAGTAAAGAACTGTTTAAGTAGTTAAAGGGGTAACACAAAAAAACTTTTAGATCGTGTTGCAATTTACATTCTGCCGAAATCTATATATTAATACGCAAGACAAAAATTTGTCCTACCTTTTTTCCTATGTTAGAAATGGAGCACGACTTTGAATTATACACCATTAGAAAGGTATTTGTGTGTAAATGGGCATAAAGTTAAAATTATTTCAATATTTTGCCATTAAGCCAGGTAAAATTATATGTAAATTTTTCAATATTAACAACGACAAAATACGCGGTCACATAGAGCTGAAAAAGGATACAGCACAAAGAGAAAGGCAACAAGCATAGCACTCACTGACTTCATGTTTTTTGTTTTGCTTATATTTCGCTTGAATTATACCAGGGGTGATAATAGAGTTTTTCTATTTCGTAACAAAAAGCAAAAAAAAAGTACTTAAAGTGTCGAAAAAATACCGAAATTATTGAATACATTTGTGGTCGAATTTTGACCACTGGGCGATTCTAGTAATATTAATATTATCATATTAACAACAATTTATAGAAAAAGCTTAAGCACTTCAAACTTAACTAATGTCTGGAATTTTTTCGAATTTAAGTCACTTATCATAAAACTAATGCTTGCTAACTTTACCAACTAAAAATAAAAATCAAAAACCAATTGTACGACATTGCTCGCACAATTTTAATACCCAGCACTTGAGGCCGATTAGAAATTCCCCAGGAAATCTTGTAAGTCCAAAAACTTGCCATTTTTATCGCTATTGTAATGGATGATAAGCTTCACCGCATGATTGCTGTGATATTTTTCTGGTATAAATATTACAACGGTGCATTCGCAGTATCATTAGTTGGTTTTCTGCAACGACACCAATATGTTGAAGTTCGTGATTTTATTGTCAGTCATCGCCTGCGCTTTGGGTGCTGCCCTTCCCGAGGGTATGCTACCTCAATTGGATGGACGTATTGTTGGTGGTGCAGCTACCAGCATCAGCTCCTTCCCATGGCAAATTTCACTTCAACGCAATGGTGGTCACTCCTGTGGTGGTTCTGTCTATAGCAATAAAATCATCGTAACTGCAGCTCATTGTTTGCAATCCGTTTCCGCAAGCGCTTTGAGAATACGTGCCGGTTCCAGCTACTGGAACTCTGGTGGTGTTCTCATCAATGTTGCTGCATTCAAGAACCATGAGGGTTACAACTCGAATACAATGGTCAATGATATTGCTGTTATACGTTTGTCGAGCTCTCTGACTTATGGTTCAAATATTAAAAACATTGGCTTGGCTTCATCTGCTCCTGGTAATGGTGCATCTGCTGCTGTATCTGGTTGGGGTACCCAAAAGTCTGGCTCATCTTCGATACCATCGCAATTGCAATATGTTAACGTTAATATCGTTAGCCGCTCGCAATGTGCTTCCGGTTCCTACAGTTATGGCAGTGGTATTAAGGCCACTATGATTTGTGCTGCTGCTTCTGGTAAGGATGCTTGTCAAGGTGATTCTGGTGGTCCACTGGTTTCTGGAAATGTGCTCGTTGGTGTTGTTTCATGGGGTTATGGATGTGCCCAAGCTAAATATCCAGGTGTTTACTCTGACGTTGCCGATTTGAGATCTTGGGTTGTCAGTGCAGCAAACAGCGTTTAAGTTGAAAATATACTGGTTAAAGTGGATGAAGGATTTTTACTAAAGTTATTTTCATTTTAATAAAAATAAAACAACTCATTGGAGTACAGCATTAACTGAATATGTGTATTTAGTTGCTTTATTTGAATTTTTTTCCAGATACTTAAGTTGGCTCTTAGTTAGGTGGCCAGAAGACTAATCTATGTCTCCAATTGTACCAATGCACGCCACTCGTAGAGAATTATGTGTGCAAAAGTGACTTTTTTCTTCAGTATAGTGTTGATCATGCTGATAAGACATTGATTTCGTATGCTTCTTAGTAAGGCTCCCTGCTTGTCATAGAAAACGGACATTCTTTTTTTCTACCTATAAATTTTTCCACTACGCTCTGCCAAAAGCATATACGATAAACACCTGAGGAGCACTTTCAATTCACCTTAAGGCCATTTTGGCAAAAAAAAACATGGTTTTTGCTCATAACTTTTTTTTTTTCTTCACAGAATAGATACCCAAATTTGCTTTAAAAAAAAGATTATGTTACAATTTTCCAACATTTTTGTGATTTTGAGGCCCTAGATGCAATTTTTTCGAATCAGTTTGTGGAACACTTTCATTCCTTTCGCATATAGCCAAAACTTAGTCGAAGATAAAAAATAAAATCTCGAATGGCTTACGAAATATAACTGAAGAAGCTTTAAAAAAACCTGTTTGAACCCTATTTATATAGGGCCATAAAATCCGACCTGGAGCAAAATTCAAAAATTTTTTTGCTAGGAACATTATGAACTTTCAGAAACAGCAATTAAAAAGTAGCTTGGAAAAATATTGCAGATAAATAATTTTTTAGCCCAAGTATCCCGAAAACCAAAGATCAACCACAAAAAATTGTTATGATCGCTCACTTGGATTGTGTTGAATTTTCGCCTAACAGTGTTTTGTTTAAAAATAAAAGATCCTTTTCCTTTTTTGGTCATAATATTTTCTACTCTAAGGTTCATTACCATAGGCAATAAATTGTAAATAAACAACTAAATACAATGTATTATAAGACCACTTAATCTTTCAAAAGATCCCGGAGAGAATTACGTCACAGCACTCTTACCGGAAATTGTAAAATCAAGCAATAAAAAACTTAAGTTTAAGCGATCGTTGCTGATTTATTAGCCAATAATCCTTTTAAATTTAATGAACATACATATCTAATACTTTTTACTCTATATATTTACTCGTTTTAAGCGGGGAACCCCTTAGAATGCTCAAAATAACCACACCAACTATCACATTCGATCACGACAGTATGATAACAAAAGTATTATCATTGTTGATAATTTCTAGCCAAATGAATTGAGATAATACAATTCTAAATGTTTGGTATAAAAACCAAAACATTTCCCACTTCAAATTCAGTTTCGATTTAATTTCATCATTGCATAATGTTCAAACTTGTGATTTTATTGGCGATCGCCACCAGTGCTCTGGGTGCTGCTATACCTGACGGCGCTGTACCTCAAGTGGATGGACGCATTATCGGTGGAACAAGTATTCCCATCACCACTGCTCCATGGCAAGTTTCAATTGAACGTGATGGTGCTCACGCCTGTGGTGGCTCCGTACTTTATACCAACGTCATAATTACCGCTGCACATTGTGTAGCTGGTTCAACAATAAGTTCACTTAAAGTTCGCACAGAATCATCTACCGTTAATATGGACGGTTACCTAATCAATGTTTTTAGTGTTAAATACCATGAGGGCTACAATCCAATAACGATGGAGAATGATATTGCTGTTGTGCGTATGACATCATCAATTTCGTTTAACACTAGATTCCGAAATTTGGACATTGCCTATTCTACACCTGTAAATGGTGCCATTGCGACTGTAACTGGTTATGGAAGTCTTACATATGGTGGTATCAGATCTGAAACTCTACAGCAAGCTACTGTCAATATCATTAGTGAAGCTAATTGCAAATCCAATGTCTATGATTATGGCAGTCAAATTAAAACAACAATGATCTGTGCAGCTGCGACTGGTAAAGATGCCTGTAAACTTGACTCTGGTGGCCCATTAGCGGCTGGTGGTTATTTGGTTGGAATTGTCTCATGGGGTATTGGTTGTGCCAATGCCAACTATCCAGGTGTTTATACAAATACCGCGGTCTTACGAAACTGGATAATTTCAGCAGCAGCATCTATTTAAATAATTTGTTTTATATTTTTTTAATTAAATTATATTTATTAAAACAAAACAAAAATGTGTATTTGATTCCACAAAGCAAGTAATCAGGACTATCACAGATCCCAACGTAGATTCCAATTTTATAAGAACTAGGAAAGTACTCGTATTATTATTGAATTCGATGCGCTCCTTCCATATCTTTAATTTACGTTCAATAGTTTATAGCCAAAATGTTTTTTTCGAAGGTGGGTTCACTTTTCAAGTTATATCTCAAGCCATGAGCGTCTAGATATTACTTTTAAGTGCTTTTTACATTAATTTCCAAGCGGATATGTGGTTTAAGTGTAATGGGTCAAAATAAGTATATGGGAAAGATCAATTTTTTTATCAAATAAAACTCGAAAATTCACTCAATAAATACGCAAAAATAGGAAAAAATTTTTTAAACATTGTTTCTTATTTGGAACACACAAATCTCATCTTTGAGAAGATACTGAAGTATATATGGAGAAAATCTCAGGATAAATAACGGAGTAATGACCAATTAAGTAAAGCTAAACAAAATTAAAATGTTACTCAATTTTTGTATTTTTCTCGCGGTAAGGGGTACATATTTGAAAAATTTTCTTGCTGTTCGAACGATTCATTTTTATTTTGTTTACCCCTTTCGAACCGGTTGGGACAATACAGCCCAAAAATTTTTGAATAAATACATTATTCGATTATTTACGTTCAATTAATAATATTAATGAAATTTTGTAGTAACCACTAGTTTTTCTGAAATCCACTCCAAGACCATTGTAACAAAAATTCACATCAAAAATATCTGTTGGGAATATAGACCGAAAGTGACTCTGGCGACAAAAATTTGAATTAAAAAACAGTCAAAAAAATTAACTTAAATTTAGTTTCTAATGTTAACCTATCACAAATGTTGTATACCCCACAGTTTTTTTTTTTTTCGGTTCAAAAGAGTTAATTGGACCGTGCTTAGAAGTATTCGAAAAAAAACTATTTTTCAAGCTATTTCTTAACTTCAACTAATGTGTAAAGAGAAAGTCTTGTCCGATTTCTTACATACAAAATTTGTGTGTTAGAAAATAACGCACAAAAACAAAAACGAAATAACGCCCAAATTATTTTAATATAAATTCGGGCGATAATCATTTATTAGCTACCAACAAATCACGTGTCAAGTGGTTCTGTGGTGTGAGCTTACTGTTCTGTGTTAATAATCATTTTGGAAATAGCGCCCAAAGTTAATTTGTATAAAAATAATTTGGGCGTTTTTCGGTTTTTTGTTTTTGGGCGTAATATCGTTTTTTTATTTTAAACGATATATCGCCCAAAAAAAATGGGCTTTATTTCCAAAATGATAATCGCCTAAATTATTATTTCTGAATTATTATATGAAAATATTTTGGGCGTTATCTCATTTTTGTTTTTGGGCATTATTTGATATTTTTTGGGCGTTATTTCCTAACGCCAAAAAATTGTTAGAAGGGCAAATAAATTATCTCTCTTGTAAAAATTACCCAATCTGTAGTAAATCAAATTTCGAATTTCACTCAAATTTTTATGATTATCAGAAACTTGCTGGCTTTCCGTTAGCATTTTCTGGGCCGAATAAATCAAAAAAAATCAAGTTGTTTTTTTTAATTTCAAGAATATGCGGTGGCAGCTCTATCCTAGATGTAGTGAATGAACATATGAAATTTTTGTTGTGTTTATTTAGTGAACTATAATTTAGTAGGTTCATTCACTAAATATAAAATAGAGCTGTAATTTTTCATTCGGTTTTGATCCGTAAGCGCTCGAAAAAATAAAACTTCAACTTTTTTATTTGTTCGGTGCAGAAAATGTTGACGGGATTGAAGAAAGATTCTGATTCATCGAAATTTGCTTGAAATTCGAACTTTTGTTCACTACACATTGCACTATAGGTCAAAAGGCACACTTTTTTGGCCGAAATTCATAACGTCCATATTATCATGGATACTGACTGCAAATGTAGTCCTTAACTTAACCCTTGGACTACCGGGTCCAAAATGGCGCGTAATAAATTCTCTAAATAAATAACACATACCAACAAGGTTTTGTCTTTAAGCATTTCCGAAGTAACTCTATGTGTTGAATCCGAATCCGAGGTCAGAATTGACCCAGGATTTGGAGATATTTGAGGTCAAACTCATGAAAAATGGCTGTTTTGGCTATTTTTGAGGTTCGATGCAAACTTCACAAAATTTTCATTATTTTTTTTACTAAATGTATCACGTAGTTCTGTTATGTTTCTTCAAAATGAGCTCTTAAAAAATGCCATACAATACTTCCATTAAAAGTTATGGCCGATTTAAGATGACATGTCATGACATCTTGAAATCCCATAAAACGGGTAAAACGACACAACTTTTGATTTCATGATATCATCTTAAATCTGCAATAACTTTTGAAGTAAATATTGTTTGGCACTTTTTAAGAGCTCAATTTGAAGGTAGAAAGTGGTACTCAGTGATGAATTATGCAAAAAAAAAATAAAAAAATTTTTGTGCAGTCTACAACTAACCTGAAAAGTAACAAAAGTACTTATTTTTCGTATATTAACCCCAAATATCTCTATTTTTTGAAAAACCTAATGCAAAAATTATGCGCACTTCTACCCAAGTTACTTGAATTAGTAGTATCTTCAGTATTTTCTAATGCGAAATTGAAAAACAGCTTCTACGTTTTCTTTTTTGTCTGTCTTTTGCAACCAGATTTCGAATAAATCGAAATTACGGAAGAAAAGTTACCTGAAAAAATAATTCATTAAAAAAAAAATCGGGCGTCTATATTTCTAAATATCATTAACAATAGCAACGTCTTACTAGTTTCGGGTTTTTTAGGACTAACAAATTCCAACAAAATTTTAAAAGCTTAGACGGAGTTCAAAATTTAAAAAAAATATTAAAAGTCAGGGGTCTAATTTGAATATTAGATTTTTCCACAGAAAACCAAAATATATTTTAATGTTTTGACCTAAATTGCGTTATACATAAAATCACCAATTTTATTCATTTTTATTTAAGAAAAAAACAAATTATTTTAATTACTTTCCATTGATTGAAAAAAAGAGCTAAAATCATGACTTTTTTGAATTATCTCAGTAAAATTCAAATGCATCAACTTTGACACATCGCTGAGGAACGGAAAATTATTTTACCCCAAAACAAAAAACACTTTTGTTTGTATTGAAGTATTCTCCGTTACATTTCATCAACAAAATTTCAATAGCAATACTTGTAAAAATTGAGTTTTGGCCAAAAAAGTGTGCCATTTGACCTATAGTGCATTGGGTAATTTTTACTCGTTCTCAAGAAATAGCCCATTGTTAAAAAGGCCACTTATTTGCCTTTCCAAGCAGTTCTTCATATGAGGAATCAAACAACACGTTCTTGTACCAGTTCGGTTCAAGATAAGAAATACCTTGAAAAATAGTTCTCTTCGAATACGGCAACACCGCATGAGCGAAAAATAATTGAGAATTATTTTTTTTTACTAACCACTGTCCATTCAAAATAAGAATGAATCGTCCGAATAACAAAAAAAATTTTCAAATTTGTGAACCTATGCAAGAGAAAAATACATAAATTGAGTAAAATTTGAATTTCGGTAGCTTCACTTAATTGGTCATTTGTCCATTGTTTATCCATAGATTTGCTTCATATATACTTTAATATCTTTGAAAAGGTGCGATTTATTTGTTTTAAATAAGAAGTAACTTTTATTTAATTTTTTTATATTTTTGCGTAATCATTAGGTGAATTTTCGATTTTTATTTTGACCAAAAAAAAAAACTTTCCTCATATATTAGGACCCATTATAGATACCTCAACCACTAATCCACTTGGAAAATAATGTGAAAGGCTTTTAAAGGTGATTGAAGAACCAATAGTTTAATATCTAGTGCGATCAAATCAGAAGCTTATGGCTTGAAATATGACTTCGAAAAAAACGAGAAAAAAATTTCAAAAATTCATATCTCGAAAACCTATCCATTAAATTTTTTTTTTTTTTCTTTTCGTTTTGTGATTTTCGAGTTAAGTGGACCAAAGTGCCAAAGGGACCAAAGGTGAAGTTTTGTGAGGAAAGTTATGGCTTTTCGATGTCTTTAACAAAAAATTAATTACACTGTTTGCTGTGAGTCTTGCACTAAGTACTTCAAATATGCCTCAAAATAGCTATTTTTAATCTCACAGTGCAACATTTTTCAAGTCATTGACGGTGAACTAAAATCCGTTATAAGGAGTACTCGCCGAAACAAGTAATTCTGCCAGAGCGTTTTGCAAAGTTGGCTCATATAAGGATTTTATTGCCAAATCCGTTTTTTGCCTCAAATTGGATTTTGAGCGATTTTTCGATTTTTTCATATGGCTATATCTCGGTAACGAGCCGAAAATATTGTTTTGATGACTTCAGCAATGTTGTAGCTATTGAATAGAAGAAAAAAAAATGCCGAAAAAACTTAACCGAAAAAAATTCATCTAGTGCCCTAAAATCTCAAAAATGACAATTTTTTTACAATTTTCTTAGTATTTTTCAACTTTTTTGATGAATAACTCGACATCGAACCACAAATAAGCTGTTTTTTTTTTCTTTTTCGCTTTATTTTAAATCAAAAGAATATTTTTCAATTCATTTTCCAGCGACTATTACATATAAAATATGAGTATATTTATATGTATGACAAAAACTTAGTGGAATTTTTCAACAGATGGCGTTAGTGAAATACGTATTGAGCTTTACATTTTTTTGTACTTTTCCCTAGCAGAAACACTTTTTCATGTTAATAGCCTTATCATGTATGACGAACGAATAAAGTGACTGATTTTCACTCATTAATATCAACTTATTAAAACTTTCTATTAAGAGCTTACTATGACCTAAGCGTTCATTTTAGTCCAAAGAATAAAGTTTTTAAGCATAAACTTCAAACCCTGTTTTAACTTGGAGGATATAAGCAGTTGAAAATCAGTAAAACGATTCGTTCGTCATACATGATAAGGCTATAAATTTTACAATGTTTCCAATGCAAATGTTTTTTATGCACTCAAATCGCGTTTAGCGCGCCCTTCCACAGTGGTCCGAAAAGCCAATCTAGGTGGAATAAAGTCATAACTTCTGTTTGGGGGCAGCTGGAAGCTTGAAATTTGCAGGGATTAATTATGTTATAGAAGAGATACTTCACATTAAAAATGGCTGGTATACGTTAACTGGGCGTGGCACTAGTGTACTTGATTTCTTCATTGATTTCAAGTTTATTGCAAAAGGAATTAAACTTTTATTTTTTATTTATTTAGTTGACTTCAATACAATGGATTTAGAAAAAAATAACAAATTAACTAAATATTGTTCATTAATACGGGAAAAAAATTAGTTTACAAGTATTGATTATTAAGTAAAAGAAGAAATATTAACTAAGAAATAAGTAATTCACATATAATGAAAATTTTGTTGCATGAAAATATTAAGATACTTCTTCTAATTTGACTTCAGTTGCAAAGCGTTTCCATGGCACTTTTTATAAATAAAGAAAGTTAAAATAATGAAATTAATACAAAAACTAATACATAAGAATTCTTAATGACTATCAGTTTCATCTTCCATTTCTGGTACAAAAGGATCTAGAAGCAATGACATCTCTTCATCAAATAATTTCTCTTTATCATGCCGTAAAGTCGGATTTGTTGAAAAAGACGATATTATGGGATCCGATGATAAAAGAAGGTAATGAAATAGGTCCTCCATTGTTTTCTCTCGCGACATTTTTCTTGTATGATGTTCTCTGGCAAACCTAAAGTCTTTATTTCGAGACTCAAGTGCTTCCTCGGACATCATTCCTATCGGAAGTACAGCATTTTGTATTATATCTGCGCCATGAATCAAAATTTTGTGAACGCTTGAAGGCATGTAGTACCACGGATACAACTCAATGTACAATTTCGCTGTATCGAACGCAAATGCTCGAAACGCTTCAACATTGATTGCATAGCCAGATGACATGGTCCTTAAAATTACTCCTAATTTTTTTATGAGATTTTCATTAACACCGGTTACCTTAGATGCTAAGCATGACTGCTGGAAAAATTTCCGGGCAGTGTTGCCATCATTAGTGGTCCCAGTTCCCGGTTTCGGGATATCAACCAGTAAATTCATTTCTGATCTTATCTCATTTATTACTTTGGTCTTTGTTTCCTTATGTAGGTCTTTATCAGTTTTCTTACGGGCTTGCCATTTTTGAATTTTAAGTTTGTAGGCGATATGCAGTACACATTCAAGGCAACGTATCCACGCGTGCAATGTCGATAATCCATATTCGTAAAGCCTAATTTTCACACTAAAATTTTTAATTTCATTTAAATTGTTCATAGTGCTTGGTGCTGCTCCACAAATAGCGCAAGTTTGAGCACCGCAATCACTAAGCGTAGAAAAAACTTTGCCATCGATCATTGTTAAGTGGAAAATGTGATTAATCACAGTTGTGTTGTCCCCATTTTTAATTGTCGTTGGATTTATATTACCTATTTGAGCTTTAATGCAATCAGTTTCATTTTTAATCAGAGATTTAGATTCCTTTTCAAAAATTAGTTTAATAGGTCTACAAAACCGCGTCGAAGATGGGCGTGGATTTTCCCATATGACTTTTTCAATGTGCTTGAGCTGCAATGGTACCATGCAAATCGCAAATAGATGTTCATCTGATTTATCTGTATTGTTTGAGTTAAACTTTTGCTTATACGTTGAATGTCCACTGCTACCATCACATCCCCACTTATAAATCAAAGTTAACTCAGCATATTTTGATTGCGCCACCTTTTCTCTTTGCAGTTCTATAATACGTCTTGCAGTGTGTTCAACTAAATCCTGCAAGCTGACTTCCGCTGATATATCAGATATCTTTATTCCATTTCTAGGGTAGTAATTATTTTTGGCATCCAAAATTTTATGATATGAGGGATAGATATCGGCATTGCGACATTTAGCACCAATGCGCATTGCAATGTAAGTACTTTTTGTATACTTGCCGTCGATAAATAAACGTAATCCTTCTTCATCTGTGTACGGTATTGGTTCTTTGGTTGGTGTATTAAAAACTTTTTTAATTTTAGCTGCTTTTGTAGGAGATTCGTTAAGATTTTTTATTATTGATGCAGCATCTCTTTTGCCAGATTTATAAAGGCTAACACTAGCAGCAAAAGTTAATTTTTCTGGCGAAAATTCATTAACAAGAGGAGACACTTCCAATTTTTTCGCTTTTTCACCTTTGTTTTTAAACTGCATTTGCGGTCGACCAAAATTTGACGTCGAAGGCTGGCTAGAAAGTGGATGAAAATATGCATCAAGCCACCTTTGGTTTCTTTGTTCAAATCTGTCTTTCATTCTGTTTGACTTCAACCACTTTTCATTAAATAAAGAAGTCAAATATCGGAGACATTTTTCAATTCTTTCACAATATTCTTCACTTTCGGTGTTCTGCAGTCCACTTTTAACAAAAAAGTAATTAATAACATCTTCAACCTTCTTCTTTTCCTGCTTCTCGTTAAGCCACACATTATAAAGCTCTCTCCGTGTAATAGGTGTGTAACCTAAAAATGCATTTAAAATTAAAGGGGCACAAAGGGGCAGCTAATTTTTTTTTCATTATTTACATGACGATTCATAGATAAAAGAAACATAAACTTTTTTGCAATATCGATCCATATGCGTAGTTAAAAGTTTAACTAAACTTTGGGCTACACGAAAAACTAGTACTTAAGCATTACACTTTTTACACAAATTTTTTTCCCACAATAAATGTTTGAATTGAACACATATTTACAGTAAAACTAATTCATACCTGACATAATTCAGGAAAAAAACAATAATTTAAAAAAGTTTTCTAGTTCACCCACACGAACTTTTCAAAGATGCTGCTAAAAATAGACTGTGGTCTTATAATAACTGCATTGATGCAATCGCTCATGTTTCGATCAACATAGCAAAAAAAATAATGCGTAAATGTAAACAAACAATATACCGTTATGAACTGTGGTCAATTCTCAATCAACTAGCATACAAATTTCATGCTTTTGAAAAACTAAAAAATTGACTTTATTCCACCTAGATTGGCTTTTCGGACCACTGTGCCTTCTGGGAACACGGTTCAACACGGGCCGGAGCGTATAAACGCTTGGGGAGGGGTGCAGGTCCTATAACAGCGCTCTAGGGACCATAAAATCCGTTTATGACCCTCCTCGTCATGCGCGTAAGACGCCTTCCCCCCCGCTCGACTGATGCTCAGCCGCGAGTCGAGTCTGTTGGGAAATATAGTATACGCGCAGATATATCCTACGTACGACAGTAAACGCCAAAGACGCTCGCACCATGAAGTGATTTTCGCGACGATATTGGAAGACAGCGGCGACGAATACATGCAATGAACCTCACCAGAGTTATCGCTTTGCCTTAGAAGGACGCGCTAAAACGGAATTATCGTACATAAAGTAAGACATGTACGTTGAAGCCTACATAACAGATCCATACTATTTTTACTGGGGATATTTTGACGCGTCTTTTTTGAGAAAATAATAATAACAGAGTGAAATTGAAAGTGAATAACATTTTAAAAACAGAACAATATTGAAAATTTCAGTATGGAAGTTACCAAGTGCCCAAAATTAGACAATTTTTGTTATGTTTGTGGTCATATAGTGCCAAAAAAAGATAATAAGGAGAGAAAAAATTATTTGAGTAATGAACTCAAAACAGCATACAAACATTATTTTGATGAACCTGATTCAAGTGGTCTAAATTATACGCCGAGGACTGTTTGCAAAAGTTGTTATACAGTTCTTATGTTATGGTTAAATAAAAAAGGAAAACATTTTCCTTTTGAGAAGCCAGTAATTTGGGTGAAAGATCCAACCGGACATGATGAAACCAGGTGTTACGCGTGCATTAATTTTCAGCTTGGATTGACCAAGACAAAATTAAAATCAAAAGAATATATTGCCGCTTATATTGCCACACTTCCAGTGCCGCGCCTTTCTGGTATCGAACCACCTAAACCTCCGAGTCCGGATCGCGAAACTCAACGAACTGAAACTACTGTTTTCACCAATCCAACCGATGTGCATGATATTGATTGGCTACCCGATGATGAAGATGATGGACCACAGCCGCTAACACAACCGGAAATGGATTATATTGTGGCTAAGTTGAATTTATCTCAACGAAATTCACAAATGTTGACAGGATTTTTGAAGCGTAGAAAACTCACACAGCCAAATGTTAACTCCACAGCATACCGAAAACGCCAAGCTAAATTTCAAACGTTTTATACCGTTAACGATGAAAATATGTTCTCTTACTGCCATAATATTCCTGGTCTAGTGAATAAATTGGGAATGCAGTATGACGCTTATGAGTGGCGATTATTTATTGATGGCTCAACTTCAAGTTTGAAGGCTGTGTTGTTACACGTAACAAACCAAAAACCATCCATTCCAATAGGATTTGGCATAAATGTGAAGGAAACGTATGAAACATTGCGCGAAATATTGGTGAAAATCAAATATGAAGAACAGAAATGGAAGATTTGTTGTGACTTAAAGTTCATAAACATATTACAAGGTGTCATAGAAAAGGGCGGTTTTCCAACATACTTTTGCTTCTTTTGCGATTGGAATTCACGATACAAAGGTGGCCAATATCAAAAAAGAGATTGGATACTAAGAACCCAAGATAATCAAGCCGGATTAAGCTTATTCCATGATCCAATAACACAGGTCATCACCGACATATTACTGCCACCGCTCCATACAAAATTGGGTATCGCTGGGAAATTGATCGAAGTGATAGTTAAGGATGTTTCTTGCGCATTCGAATGTTTGAAAACCATCTTTCCAAAACTCAGCAATGAAAAACTTAGAGCTGGTACGTATTTGTTATCATATATTTTTATGTTTATCTGCAGTGATCAACACTTCGCTCTATTCATATTTCTAATAAATTTTGTGTTTTTTTTTTATTTCATGCAGGTATAATGCAGGGACCGGATATAAGAAAATTAATGAACAGCGAAGAATTTACAAACGCGCTGAGTAGTGGTTACCGGCGTGCCTGGTTTGCATTGAAAGCAGTGATCGACGGCGTTTTAGGAAAGACACGCGTCCCGGAAGAAGAGATAAAGAAAAGAGTTTGTGATTTGCTCAAATCCTACGAAAATATCAATGTATCAATGACGTTGAAAATACATTTTTTACATTATCACCTTGATACCTTTTTGCGCCAATTGCCCCAAGAATCAGACGAACAAGGTGACCGCTTCCACCAAGTTACCATGCCATTCGAAAAGCGATTCAAGGGAAAAAAATTGGATGCATTGCTTGCCGAAATATGTTGGTGGACAAGCAAAATAAGTGAATATTAAGCTGAAGACGCCGAAAACACCGAATACACCGAAGACGCCGCCGAAGAACACACAGATATAAATATAGCAACGATGTCTTCTGATTCAGATGATGATCTCGAACATTCCACGAAAAAAATGCGAATTTCAGATCCACAACCGACAACTTCAACTGATTTCTAAGATTAATATATTTTTATCTCTTTTTCATATTACTTTTTAGTTCTTTTTCATAATGTTTTTACCTCTTTTTCATGCAAAAATGAATTGAAAAATATTCTTTTGTTTTGAAATAAAGCGAAAAAGAAAAAAAACAGCTTATTTGTGGTTCCATGTCGAGTTATTCATCAAAAAAGTTGAAAAATACTAAGAAAATTGTAAAAAAATTGTCATTTTTGCGATTTTAGGGCACTAGATGAATTTTTTTCGGTTAAGTTTGTTCGGCATTTTTTTTTCTTCAATTCAATAGCTACAACATTGCTGAAGTCATCAAAACAATATTTTCGGCTCGTTATTGAGATATAGCCATATGAAAAAATCGAAAAATCGCTCAAAATCCAATTTGAGCCCAAAAACGGATTTGGCAATAAAATTCTTATATGAGCCAACTTTGCAAAACGCTCTGGCAGAATTACTTGTTTCGGCGAGTACTTTCGACGCCTTACAATGGATTTTAGTTCACTGTTCATGAGTCGCACTGCGTCTTTTAAGCAAAGATATCTGGAGAACTAGAGTCGATTCGGCAGTAGGTCATGATTACTAGAAATCGACTCCGAAACCCTGTGCCGGAAAATCTGTGTTGCCCTGTGTAATCGTTCTACAAGAAATGATTCAAAATGTTTGACTTGATTGTATCGCTCTTGAAGAAGGAAAATGGAATTTGACCCAAAAAATTATGTTTTCTTCATTAGACCGGGAATTTATCAGCCTATATGTTATAACGATAAATTGGCAATTTGTTCACTATTTTACAAATAAGTAAATTCTTTTAGAAAAATGTGGAATATTACGAAGTGCAACACTAAAAACCCAAACAACTTTCTGATTGCTGTTTCTGAAACTTCATAATGTTACTAGCAAAACAATTTTTGGATTTTGATAGTTTGGCTACAGGTTGCATTTTATGGCCCTAGGGTGCAAACTAGCTTTTTCAAAGCTTCTTCAGCTATATCTCGTTAGCCGTTCGAGATTTTGTTTTTATCTTCGACAAATTATATCCGAAGTGAATTTTTTAAATAACAAAAGAACATATTCGAAGGTGTGGAGGCACTAAATGGTATTACGTAGGCTGCTAGATATATTTCTGGCCTAGGCAACACTAAATGTTGCTAGGTGCAATCTGACATTGCTATTGGAAAGTTTGACATTTTTTAGCATAAACGTACTCAGAACGTTTTAACGTACGACCATCATTTGTGTTGTTTACAGTGACTTGAAAAAATCAATTTGGCAAAAAAATGGAATTAACTCGTAAACATTTTCGTGCGATCATTTTTCACAACTTTCGACGTGGATTATCACGACAAGAGTGCATCAATGAACTTAAATCTTTGTATGACGATGAAGCACTATCCTATAGCACTGTGAAAAACTGGTTTCATGAATTCAATCGTGGCCGACGCTCGCTCAAAGACGAATTCCGTGAAGGTCGTACAAAAACGGCGGTTGTGCCTGAGAACATTGATGCCGTGCGTGAACTGATAATGCAAGATCATCATGTGACACACCATCTTTGGGCATTAGTTCCACTCCAATACATTCGATACTGCATGAACACCTGTTTTTTTCTCGTTGGATCCCGCACAATTTGACAATCGCTCAAAAAAAGGCTCGTGTCGATTGGTGCAAAGAAATGTTGAAAAAATACGATCGCGGTGCTTCAAAAGACGTTTATAAGATCGTCAAAGGTGACGAATTATGGATCTATGCGTATGAGTCCGAAACAAAACAGCAATCGACCATGTGGGTCTTCGAAGACGAGCCAAAGCCAACGAAAGTTGTTCGTGGAAGAAGCACTACGAAGCAAATGGTCGCCTGTTTCTTCGGCAAAACTGGTCATGTGGCGACTGTTCCGCTTGAACAACGTAGGACGGTCAATTCTGAGTGGTACACCACAATTTGTTTGCCTGAAATCTTCGGAGAAATTCGAAAAACGAACAAGAGAAGACGAATCATTGTTCACCATGACAATGCGAGCTCTCACACATCGGCTTTTTGACCGGTCAAAACGTCGAATTGATGAGTCATCCGCCGTACAGCCCTGATTTGGCACCCAATGACTTCTTTTTATTCCCGCACATAAAGAAAAAAATGCGTGGTCAACGGTTTTCGTCGCCAGAAGTTGCTGCTGAAGCGTTCAAAAACCATGTTTTGGAGGTGTCTCAATCGGAGTGGGAAAAGTGCTTCGAAAATTGGTTTGAGCGCATGCAAAAGTGTATAAATCATGCTGGAGAATACTTTGAAACACAATAAAACCATTTTTGACGATAAATATTCGCATTTTCATTATTAGGCCAGAAATATATCTAGCAGCCCTCGTATGGAGCTTTCGAGTGCAATTGACATGCTCATAAGAGTTGTCTAGTTTAGTCTTTGCTACTATTTTGCTTTTACAGTTTGCCAAAGTATGGAATGGTTTGCTAACTATGACCAAAAATGGTATAATTTTTCATTTTTGTGATTTTGAGGCCCCAGATGCTATTTCTTCGGATCAGTTTGTGGAACACTTTCTTTCTTTTAGCTATAGCTAAAACTTTGTCGAAGATAAAAAACAAAATCTCATACGGTTTGCGAGATATAGTTAAAGAAGCTTTGAGAAAGCCATTTTTGACCTTATTTATATAGGGCCATAAAATCCGAGCCAAACCAGCAGAATCCAAAAATTATTTTGCTAGTAACCTTATGAACTTTCAGAAACAGCAATTAAAAAGTAGCTTGGAAAAATATTGCAGATAAATAATTTTTTAGCTCAAGTATCCCGAAAACCAAAGATCAACCACAAAAAATTGTTATGATCGCTCAGCTCACTTGGATTGTGTTGAATTTTCGCCTGTTTAAAAATAAAAGATTCTTTTCCTTTTTTGGTCATAATATTTTCTATTCTAAGGTTCATTACCATAGACAATAAATTGTAAGTAAACAATTTAATACAATGTATTATGAGACCACTTAATCTATCAAAAGATCCCGGAAAGAATTACGTCACAGTACTCTTACCGGAAATTGTGAAATCAAGCAATAAAAAAATTAAGTTCAAGCGATCGTTATTAATTTATTAGCCTCTCATCCTTTTAAAGGTCATGAACATCGTATACTTTCTACTCCATAAAAGTATTTACTCGTTTTTAGCGGGGAACCCCTTAGAATGCTCAAAATAGCCACACCAACTATCACAATTGATCACAACAGTATGATAGCAAAAGTATTATCATTGTTGATAATTTCTAGCCAAATGAATTGAGATAATACAATTCTAAATGTTTGGTATAAAAACCAAAACATTTCCCACTTCAAATTCAGTTTCGATTTAATTTCATCATTGCATAATGTTCAAACTTGTGATTTTATTGGCGATCACCACCAGTGCTCTGGGTGCTGCTATACCTGATGGCGCTGTACCTCAAGTGGATGGACGCATTATCGGTGGAACAAGTATTCCCATCACCACAGCTCCATGGCAAGT
This sequence comes from Calliopum simillimum, assembly GCA_951812925.1. NCBI lineage: Eukaryota > Metazoa > Arthropoda > Insecta > Diptera > Lauxaniidae > Calliopum > Calliopum simillimum. Next base: position 25,206,297 of record OX638370.1, read on the forward strand.
TTCAATTGAACGCGATGGTGCTCATGCCTGTGGTGGCTCCGTACTTTATACAAGCGTCATAATTACCGCTGCACATTGTGTAGCTGGTTCAAAAATAAATTCACTTAAAGTTCGCATAGAATCATCAACCGTCAATATGGACGGTTACCTAATCAGTGTTTATGATTTTAAATACCATGAGGGCTATAATCCCGTAACGATGGAGAATGATATTGCTGTTGTGCGTCTGACATCATCAACATCGTATGACACTGGATTCAGAAATTTGGACATTGCCTATTCTACACCTGCAAATGGTGCAATTGCGACTGTAACTGGTTGGGGAAGTCTTACTTATGGTGGTACCGGAGCTGAAACTCTACAGCAAGCTACTGTCAATATCATTAGTGAAGCTAATTGCAAATCCAATGTCTATGATTATGGCAGTCAAATTAAGTCAACAATGATCTGTGCAGCTGGTACTGGTAAAGATGCTTGTCAACTTGACTCTGGTGGCCCATTAGTGGCTGGTGGTTATTTGGTTGGAATTGTCTCATGGGGTATTGGTTGTGCCAACGCCAATTATCCAGGTATTTATACAAATACTGCGGTCTTACGAAACTGGATAATTTCAGCAGCAGAATCTATTTAAATAATTTGTTTTATATTTGATTTTTTTTAATTAAAGTATATTTATTAAAACAAAACAAAAATGTGTTATTTGATTCCACAAAGCAAGTAATCAGGCCTATCACTGATTCCAAAGTAGATTCCAATTTTATAAGAACTAGGAACTAGGAATTCGATGCGCTCCGAACGTGAATTCCTTCCATACCTTTAATTTACGTTCAATAGTTTATAGCCAAAATGTTGTTTTCGAAGGTAGGTTCATCTTTCAAGTTATATCTCAAGCCATAAGCGTCTATATATTACTTTTAAGTGATTTTTACGTTATTTTCTATACTGATAAGTGGTTTAAGTATAATGGGTGAAAATATATGGAAAAGGTCTATTTTTTGATCAAATAAAAATCGAAAATTCAATCAATAAATACGCAAAAATAGGAAAAAATTAATTAAAAATTGTTTCTTATTTGGAACACACAAATCTCAACTTTGAGAAGATACTGAAGTATATATGAGAAAAACCTATGGATAAATAAATGATCAATTAAGTAAAGCTACACAAAATTAAAATTTTACTCAATTTTTGTATTTTACTCGTGGTAAGGTCCATATATTTGAAAAATTTTCTAATTATTCGAACGATTAATTTTTATTTTGTTTACCACTTTCGAACCGGTTGGGACAATACAGCCCAAAAATTTTTGAATAAATACATTATTCGATTACACTGTTCGACACAAAAAAAACACCTGAGAAAATCCAAAAAAATTTTAAAGTAGACGTTAAAAAAAAAAATACCCGTGTCTCGTGGTTTTTCCCCAGCACGTCACATTGTTTTTTAATCGATTTTTGAAGTTTTTTATCCACTTTACATGAAAAAAACAAAAATACCGCATTCTTGTATTAAATCGATGACTTTAACTATATGATCTTTACATCTGAGGTGTATCATGCGTTGAGCAAACATATGCAGGATATTGCGGGAAATATTTTTGTAGAAAATTTTAACCCTGTACAACCCCCACATGTGGGTCATTTTTGCTCTTTTTTTAAAAAGGTACAAAAATGGCACCTACAACAGGGGAATATTAAATCAGTATGTACTACAGAAATATTTGCTATACAATTTCACTAATAGTTGCTGAACACTAAAAAAGCAAAATTTTATCCCGAAAGCAAAAAAAAAATCGTTAAAATCAGTAAGCAGTTCTAACAATAAATATTTTCTAAATTTCACCCCACTTTAAAACTCTAAAACTACATTTTGGACAAAACTCGTTCTCACAAGATCATAACGAAATCACACAAGGATCATTTTCCTAGAATGCATTAACCTATTATATCCTGTTTTTATGGGTCTTTTTGCCCCCTTTTCCTAAAACTGAGCCACAATGGGTTGAAAAATTTTGCAAAAATATCATACAAAAAATTTCATTAAGGGTTGCCAAAGACAAAAAATTCTTAAAACTTAAGGTAAGCGCGTCAGGGATGTAATTAATATGCAATGTGAAAAGTCCTAATTGATTTTAACGATTTTTTTGGTTTAGGGCTCAAATTTTGAACTTTACGTGTTGAGCAACTATAAGTGAAATTTTATAGCAAATATTTCTGTAGTACATACTGACTCAATATTTCCCTGTTTTGGATGTCATTTTTGTACCTTTTTAAGAAAAGGCCAAAAATTACCCACATGTAGGGGTTAAACAGGGTTAAAATTTTGCACAAAAATATTCCCCGCAATATCCTGCATAAGTTTGCTGAACACATGATACACCTCAGATGTAAGGATCATATAGTTAAAGTCATCGATTTAACACAAGAATGCGGTATTTTTTTGTTTTTTCATGTACAGTGGATAAAAAAACTTCAAAAATCGATTAAAAAAAAAAAATGTGACGTGTATTTTTTTTCAACGTCTCCTTTAAGAATTTTTTGGATTTTCTAATGTGTTTTAAAAAAAGTTCGAAATTGTCGAACAGTGTTATTTACGTCACTTGAATTGAATGAATAAATAAAATTAACGAAATTTTGTAGTAACCACTGGTTTTTCTGAAATCCACTCCAAGAACATTGTATCAAAAATTCAAACATCTGTTGGGAATATAGACCGAAAGTGCCTCTGGCGGCAAAATTTGAATTTAAAGACGTTCAAAAATTTTACTCAAATTTAGTTTCTAAGTTTAACCTATCACAAATGTTGTATACCCCAAAGTTTTTTTTTTTTTTTTTGGTGCGAAAGGGTTAATTAGACCGTGCTAAGTAGTATTTGAAAAAAACATATTTTTCAAGGTATTTCTTAACTTTAACTGATGTGTAAAGAGAGTCTTGTCCGATTTTTTATATAAAAAATTTGGGCGTTAGGAAATTTTCTTATAATCTTTCTCAATGAAAAATGGCAATGCGCTACTTTGAACCCCCATATGAATACTTGTAAATATTTATTTATTTATATGAAGGCAGCAGTATTTATGCATATCACTTGAACAAAAGAGTGTAACAATTTCTTTCCTGAATATATAAATCAAACATTTTTTGTTTATGTATCTTCTTTCGCTGCTGAGTTCCATAGGCGATTCTTCGTTTTGACATTCATTTTATCCTCTTTAGAAATGGGTCTTAAATGCGCGGCATCAACAATATCTCTATAATTCATAAATATTGCATAAAATTAACTATCAAAGGGTCCAATGAAAAAATAAAGTTCCACATAATTACATACTTGAATTCATCATAATTTCTGGTTACATTCACAGCCCTTAGTTTTGCATCGTTGCGTAAATTATAGAGCTCACCTTCACGTAGCCTTTCAAAACATTCTTCGCGCAATCTAAGCAAATCATCGGCCGTGATCTCCATTTGTAAAATTTGTACTGACATCTTTCAATTGATATCTAGTCGAAATTTATTTGAATTTCTATTGTTATTTTGTTATAGAAAAGTATTTGTTTAATCAATACCTAAAGTGATTATTACAAAACTGGGTTCCATGGTGAAGTTGTTTCTCATAAAGTCGCGTGGTCTATATACAGGGTGGGCGGGAATCGTTAGAACACCGGAGAATGTAAGATTCCTTGGACTATTCTGAGCAACTTTTCATAGTTCCACTTTTTTTGAAATTCGCAAAACCAACGGATTAAGTCCATAAGTAATGTCATAATATGAATTGGCTGACATTTGGTTGGAAATGAATAAACTTGCGATATGTTTTCACGAAAAGTTTGATAGTTTATGATAATTTACGGCATCAAATTAAAAAAAAAATGATATCGGTTAAATAACTGATTATTATGGCACAAAATATGGACTTATTCCACTTCCAAAAAAAATGGCAAATATACGTATAACTCCGTTTGTGTTGCGAATTTCTAAAGATGGAACTAAGAAAAGTTGTTTAGAATAGTCCTAGGAATCTTACATTTTCCGGTATTCTACCAATACCCGCCCACCCTGTATAGGTACATACATATGTATGAGGGGGTGGACATCTGCATGTACGTTCACTTCACTACATATAAATCAATTATCACTTTGCGTACCGTATTTAGTTACAACTACTTAGTAAAGGTTATTATCTTTGGACTGGCCAAAAATTAAATACCCTACACTGCATTTCAAGTATAGCCATTTGAAGCTCTTACTTATATGGGAGGTGCCACGCTTTATTGACTGAATTCACTTAGTTTTTGCTCAGATATTGCACTAACTATTCCAAGTATCTGTGCGAAATTAGGTTTCATTATTTTGAAAAACGTTTTCAGTATAGCATTCGCTCATATGGGAGGTGCCACACCCTCTTCTCCGAGCTTACCTAGTTTTTGCTCAGAGCTTCCATTTACTGTCCTTAGTGTCTGAGTGAAATTTGGTTGGATTATCTCAAGAAACACATAGGTGGCAGGCGTTTTGGATTTTATGGTCATATTGGTGGTGCTACGCCCTCTTGTCCGACTTCACCTAGTCCGAGCTTCCAAATAATGTTCTTAGTGTTTGACTAAAATTTTGTTGGGTTATCTCAAAAAACCCTTTCTATACTGCATTTTGAAACTTGTCGAGTTCGCCTAGTTTTTTCTTAGAGCTTGCATTTATTGATCTGAGTGTTTGAGTGCAATTTGGTAGAGTTATCTCAAAAAACGCTTTCAGAATACAGTTTAACGTCTGTTTAAAGCATGACGTTGAAAGGTAAAAAATATAACATTCCAAAGTGCATACAATTTTCAATAGTACCAATCAGAATTCATCAATATTGGTTGAAAATTGTAGATGGAGCGTTTTTTTTATACATCTCACTAAGGGGATTCCTTTAAACTCGTAAAAGCCTCGAAAAGCACGTAAACCTCGAAAACTTTCGAGTCTCGTAACAAAATTTAAAAATTTGTATGAAAAAAAAGTTTACCAGGCCTCGAAAACTTACGAGGCAAATTTGATGCGTAAATAGCCTCGAAAAAGTACGAGAGCGATTGTTGTCAAATAAATGTATTGAAAAAATATTTTTTGTTTTGAAAATTGAATTTGAATTGAATATTTTTCAAATTATATGACAGCTGATACGTTGCTTACACGTTTATAGAAATGTGTGTTCCTGAAAACAAGCTCGTAAACTTTCGAGTTTTTCATGGTTTACGAGTTTACGAGATTAAAGGTATCCCCTTACTTTATTTAAAATTATATTTTTTAATAATAAAAAATGCTTGCCGAATCTTTTCCATTTTAAAGATAAGAAGTAGACTGATTTAAAAAAAATGATTTTTTGTGACCCCTTGTGAAATTTTCTGCAGAATATTTTCGTTAAACGTTTTATCCTTTTATTACCAAGTTTTTAGAAATAGTTGTAAAAAACTCCCATAAAAACCGGATCTAATGGGTTGAGATGATTTAAATTAAACGGGAAAAATAGGGCAAGGCATTTCTTTATTAGTTAAAAATTTTAATATCGAATAAAGTAAGATTTTTAAAAAAATCGTAACATCTTAACATCAACCAATTTTGATAAATGTTGTATAGTTTTATTTGGAACTGTATACTTTTTATGAATAAATTAAATTATGTATGCTTTACGCCCGGAATATTAAAAAATTCTGGCACCGCACAGTGCGAAATTTTCAGAGTCTAGCGGAACTTAATTCATATCTCAGCACATATAGCAGTTATAGTTATGAAACTTAATACTTGGATATATATTTAATTGGCAAAACACTATGCAAAAATTAAAAGGGATCAGACAAGGGGTTATTATACCCCCCATATATGAAAATGCTTAAAACGTTGTATTTCTGCTCCCATACCAGATATCGCTATGAAACTTGATAGATATAACCATTTTCTTATCAAAACACCATAAAAAATGAAGGGGGTAAGACAAGGAGTATTTGCTGTTTCTTGCATTTTTATTCAGAAATGCTTCTGAATTTCGAGAGGATTGCCCCTACCTTTTTAGTATATTATAAACTAGCGTACGAATAGTTACCTTTAAACTATGGAGAGTGTCAGATTTTAGTGTTGGTGAGCCTATTTTTTCCAAAACAAAACCAAAGATGGCGTCCGATGTCGGTTTTTCATGAAATTTCGGTGTTATATGAAATTTCCAAAGACATTCTGGAAAAGGTTTAGTTAAAAAAAAGATCGCAAAATATCGCAGAAGATGTTTTATGTTTCCAGTAGAGGATAAACCTTCCTTTCAAATTTTGTACGTTTTAAAATGGCAATTTATGGTAACACCTTTTAAAGTATCCAATGAAGTTAAAAATGTAAATCTTATCCACTTCTTAAAAAGCACAATTTTCACAAACAAATCACATACGATTAAGAAAAGATTTTGCAATTATTTGAATGCCAACAAGTGACAATTTTATTAAAAAATAAATGATTAAAATTTCGCGGCCTACTGACTTACCGTTTGCATGTACCACTCTATTAACTTTAACAAATCGAAAGGTTTTTAATAGGCAAAAAGTATGATTGAATAAGTAATGCAAGTTTCAGGTGCATTTTGCAGTTTTTTGGCAGGGTTTTTCACCAAACTGAGTATGAGGTTTTTGAGGTGGGATATTAAGCTACTGAAATAATGAATAATCTTACGCATTTGATGTATTTCAAAAATTGAATAAAGTTCCGCTAAACTTCCCAAATTTCGCACTGTGCACCGGGACAAATAACATCCGCTGGAAAAATGTCCAAAACAGCGATTTAAAAAAGACCTTCTGAGACTGTGTGACATATATGGATGAGATTAGGTACATATATTTTTAAAGGGTATCGGGAACGAGCGAATAAAGAGGTCAACTTTCTTGGATCACACTAACGTTTTAGAGAAAATATTTCTATGGCAAAGTTTTAGCTAATTGTATTAGCTTTCAGATAGAGTATATGGTTTATAGGACTTAAAAGGATTTTGCAAAGTTATGAACCTTTTAAGTTAATATTTATTTTTTTTTTTTCCTATTTTGAGTTTTTTTAACTTTTTTAATTATTTAGGTTAGGATATCTCCGTGAATAAATAAGATATCGGTAAATTTAAATTGAATTTTAAAGAAACAGACTGGCACTTTCAACCACTATTCCATTTTTTGTGGCTGAAAGTACACGGTAATAAATATCGGTTTAATTTTTCAACTTAAAAAGTTGGTATATTTATCCAACTTAATTCAGTTGAATTTTTCAACTTAAAAGTTGAAATTTGTGTCAACTCTGAGGGTTGATTTTCTTTACTTAAAAAGTTGAAAGAGGTCAACTTAAAAGGTTGAAAATTTGTACTAAAAAAGATGAAAAAAAACCGACCTTTAAAGATAAGAAAATGTACTTACTGAGTTGAGAATTTTTATCCAAAAAAGATGAAAAACTGTACTTTAAGTAGTTGAAAATATTTTGTGTTGAATAAATGGAAAATTTTGCAAAATACATCAGCGACTTTTCGCAAAAAGTGTAATGAAACGGTATAGCCAATAACTTACTGTCAATTGATATACAATAAAGTATTTTGGTGACCTTTTGCCTACAACATAAATCAATGGTTCTGCAGTTTTTATAAATATATTCCCGCGAGAATTACTTTTTTCGAAAAATTTGAGGAAATAATTTACAACGTATTCATATTTAACACTTCTTTTACCGTGCCGTGCCTTCAAAAGCATTTTTAGAAGCGTCAAGAATGATTGCATGAGTTTCTTCCATTCTAACCAAATAGAAACGAGTCCGTTGAAAACGATATTTATTTTTTTTTTTTACAAAATAGAAAAATACCTTTGACGACTTCTTTGGGATAACCCTTCAAAACTGCTATGGGAATGACATGCTTTTCGAGAACATACCACTTGCATATAAGTCCTTCTATTGAAGGAAACTCTAATTTATAATCCAGCAAGATCTAAAACGAAATTGAGTAATCTGCTATTCAAATCAAAAGAAAATAAAGAAAATCATTATAGTACTGGCCAACTCAGGGTCCAGGGTAAAAGGTAAAGCTTTCAAAAATGTTAAATCTAGTTTTTAAAAGCTTTTTGCGTGCAGCGGTCATTAATTTAAGTTTTTCGATCAACCTGTCTTTCTGTGCAGGGATCCTGACGAAAATTGAGAATTAGGTAAATTAGGTGTCGCAATAACATAATGAAAGAAAGTTGAAAATATTTTGTACTTACCGGATTCAAGTAAATTTTCAAAGCACCACTAGGTACTATATTAGCCTTGTTCGTTGAAAAAAAAACTTTATAAATATTTGTAAATATTCATAAAGTTTTTAACAAAAAGCGTTCGTTGAAACAAAAATTTCATACTTCCGTCACAAAAACTTTATAAATATTTACAAATATTTATAAAGTTTTTTTTCAACGAACAAAGCTATTGTTTTATTTCAAAATATTTTCTTTCATTTTCGTTTCCAATTAATATGCCATTTCAGCAAATGAAATTTAAAATAAATTTATTTCAAGATTGTCAAAAGCCGAATAAAAAATACGTAGTCAACTTCAAAAGTTGAAAAACTCTACTTTAAAAGTTGAAATTCGGCATTTTGCAGAAGCTCAAATTGAACCAGTCGGAAAGCAAGAGACTGCTCATCTTGAACGTGCCAAGCGAAGCCGAATGAAAACGTGTTCGTTAGAGAGGATCAAATTTTTTTTCCACTTCAAAGTTATGACCTTTTGAATAAAGACAAATACAAACTTCACACAAAGTATATTATGTAGAAATTTAATCTTCCAAAAACAAAAAAAACCGTTATTTTTGAATTTTTTTCTATAGCTTATTAAAAGGCTTTTTCAACACAGTTCTGTTCTATAAGATACGGTAAGAAATTTTAAAATTACGACATTTTGAATCAAAGCATACATTTTCTCTATAATACTTGATTTTTCGAACTTTGAGCCATTATAGCACCGCTTAGTGACCCAACTTCAAAAAATTCTTTGGCGGTTTTTTTCTACTAATTAATGGTAATCGAAAGTGCTACACAAGAACTCATAAAAAAAAAAAAAATTTTTTTTGTTCAACTTTGTTTTAAATATTTTTTCACTCAACAGTTCTCATCTGCTCTCATTCAAAATGTCATAACTTTGGAATTGCTAGCCGTATCTTAAGGAACAGGACTGCATTGGAAAGGCAAAGTTCAAAAATAACGGTTTTTTTTTTCTAGGAAGATTAAATTTCTAATATACTTTGTATGAAGTTCTTATCTGTCTTCATTCAAACGGTCATAACTTTGAAATGACTAGCCGTATCTGGATGAATAGACCCTCTCTAGATAGTTCTTTTTATACACTATGAAAAAATTTAAAAGTATATTTTTTTTTTAAAAAAAAAGATTAAATATTTGGTACATTTTGTATAAAGTTTTTATATATTTTCATTCAAAAGGTCATAACTCTTGTACCAGATATTTTTTTCCAATAAATTAGCCAAAGCGTTGATACTACGCAACAACACCTTTCTAACGGTGCTAAAATCATAGCAATACAACAAGTTGTTCGGAAGTTATCAATTATCAAAGGCAATCTCGCAACAGCGAAAGAAACCCAAAACTTCAAACGATTTTTGGCTGAGTCGAAATTCACCGCAGATATATGATCCCAAGGAATTTTTAACTTTGATTTATCGGAGAATCCGAAACTAAATGAAAGTAAGTGGAAAAATTTGGCTTGGAACAAATTGATCCTCTCTAGTGTTCGTGTGCATAAATATCGAGGGAAATCAACTGCGGAAAGTTGAAAAAATCAACTAATAAGTTGAATTTCTTAAGAGTTCGATTGTTCTTCTCAAAATTTTGTATCAAGAAAAGGATGTCAACTCCAAAAAGTTTAAAAACTCAACTAAAAAAGCTGATTCCAAAAAGTTTAAAAACTCAACTAAAAAAGCAGATTTTCATAACAAATTTAATTTTCAACCCCAAAATTCCGTAAAAAGTTGAAAATTTAAACCGAAATTTATTGCCGTGTAAAGCCCAAACTCCAATAGCGCGTCGGCAGTGGCAATGGCAGTTTTCGAAGCAGTATTTTACAGCCAGTATTTGCTCTCACTGCCGATGTATCCACAATAGCGCGTCGGCAGTGGCACTGGCAGTGTTTGAATTAAAACAGTTTTCGCGAACAAACTCATTATTTTATCTTTTAATTTTACCGCACAACTCACAATTTAAATTTTAAAATGTCACAAACTTAAAAATTTTAACAAATGACATGTTTTTTTCTCAAAATTTTGAAGTTCGAAAAATTCGAAAATATTCAAATGGGAGGCAGTGGCAGTGAATTTAGAAATAGAGCAAAATTGCACAGCGCTGTGTACTGCCGCTGCTGTATTGTAGTTACTTTCATATAATGTAGTGCGTTCTAAAATGACAACTGTTTTCGAACACTGCCACTGCCACTGCCGACGCGCTATTGGAGTTTGGGCTAAACCTTGTTTTTTACACTTTTATGCTAGAATATCTCAAAAACCGTACGAGATAGAGCAATTCTGAGACCGGTTTCGGCATAAGCATAAACAAATACATACATCGAAAATTACTATTTTAGATTGTTTGATTTATTTATTTTATTTTTTCAGTTTTCTTAGAAAATCTATGAAAATTATCTGTTAACATATTTTGCCAAAAATAACATGAAGGGACAAGGTTTCGATTTTGAAAAGATTAATCTTTTACTCAGGAGATTAAGGACTAATGATTTTATAAAAAAAAAGTGGTATCTTACGTCATCCCATTAAGATGTCTTATTTCAATGTCTTGAAAATATTAAAATTAAATTTTTTTTAAGTCCAGTTTGATTATACAATACTTAATTGTTTTTAGTGAGTAAAGTGTCACTAATAGCTTAGTTGTTGGGATCATTTTAAAGATAAATTAATGCCTAATCATAAAAACTAAAAAAAAAACAATTCGCTAGAGTGGTATAAGCAAAAATCGCTTCTTGAAAGTGAAGATACCTCAAAAAATTTAAAAATTTTGAAGTTTAAAGTGCTGCTGAGAAAATTTGGCAAAGAGTAAATTGATTATTTTTAATATGGAATATTGCACAAAGAATTCTTAATAACATTCAATTAAATTTGTCCATATGCCTTATCTCGTTAAAAAGATATAGGATTTAAATTGAAAAAAGTACTCAAAGACTCAAAAATTCCTAAAAAAGTACCTTCAATTCAAGCTCGTTGTGGAGTATCTAATCGCAATTTTTTTTTTTGTTCTAAAGCACTTTTCGGAATCCTTGGATCCTACTGATTACAAAACGTCGCGCGTACCCTGACTTTTTAACACTATCGGATTTTGGACCACTCTAATATACATACGCGTCAAAAGAAGCAGGCCAATACCAAGGAGCTTATTTCAGTTATCAGAAACATTTTTTATGGCGATTAGTTACTTCCCTTCTAAAATTTCTGTTTCAAAGCCTGGACGTCGCAGGCTATATCCTTAACTTGGCATTGCTTTCAATCAAGTGTTACTCCAAAATCCTGTCATCATACATCAAATAAAAATTGAAAAGTAGTTTTAAATTAGTTAAAAAAAAAAACTTCTGCCGGGGTAAAACCGCCCCACAGGTGGAATCGAACCACTTCGACGTTAATCGACTACAGGTTTGAAGCCTGCACTCCGGACCACCGAAGATCAGTGAGGCAAAATACGTTAGTCGTTAATACGCTATTGTATCCACTTGCTAACGAAAAAGTTCTAAAGAATTATAGCGTCGCATGTGATTAACGAAAGAAAACAAAGCAAAACGAAAAAACTCTAAGCAGAGAACACGTAGTCATTATTATGTGTGCTTTGCATGCATACTACATATTGCAAAAAACGAAGAGTTGGTTTCCTAAAATCGTACACATTTTCAGTGTCAATGACGCGTCCAACCCTTAAACCGTTGTGGTAACTTTTGCACTTTGTATGTAATCCGCAATCCGTGTGGTTTCAATTACGTTTCATTTCGAAAGCATTTTGATGAACAGCTTAGAAGCAAAATAAAAAGTTTAAGAACTCTTTTATGGAGAAACACAGGCCTTATATAAATATGCTATCGGAATGAAAAGTAGTTGAAAGCCACACGGATTACGGAATAGATCTGATAAACGGTTAACATTCAAAAAGTCATTAAGATTTTAAAAGGAAAACAATCTTAGAGAGGTTATTCCAAAAAAATCTGACATTTTAATACATACAGGTCTGTTCCGGAATCCGTGTGATTTCAGTTACTTTTCATTTAAAAGGCTTTTTGATAAAAACGGTGAGTCGAACGATAAAAAGTATTAGAATCTCTTTTGTGGAAAATTACAGATTCTACAAATTATATTGATTCGCATTAACGAAAAAATAACCGTTTAGGACATATTCTTAAAACACCGCAAAAAGTCGAAAAATTCGATTTTATCGAATATTTCCTAAACAGGTACTTTTAGGTAAATACAATTTAAACTATTTACTTGTAGAACCTGTTATACTCCACAAGAGAATCTAATACTTTTTATCATGAGACTCACTATTTTCATCAAAAAGCTTCCGAAATTATTTGGAACCACACGGATTACGAAACAGGCCTGATAGTAAAAGAACTATTACCAGAAAACTGGATTTTTCATTTGAAAGAATCATGTTTTGAATGTTGATTATCTCAATGGTTTTCTTTAACGTTTCGTGTTGCCAAAATATACAGGGTGTATTGCATAAGGTTACGAAGCTTCTGGGAGGTGATAGAGGAGGCCTAGGCTAACAAAAAATTGCACCTGGTGGGGGGTCCGTGGAGGGGGTCTAAAATGTACCCTTGAGGAGTTATAGGGTTAAAGCTGATTTTCTGACTTGTTTCAGAAAAAAAAATTTTTTTGGATCACCCAAACGTTTTAGAGAAAACATTTCTGTTGCGAAGTTTTAGCAAATTTTAGCCATCGGATTAAAGGAAATTTAACGAGGATTTCAAAAAAAATTATAAAAGGGTATGTTAATAGGACCTTTTTCATATTAAAATGGCCGCCAAAGTCTAAAAATGGGGAAAAAATGTAAATATCAACTTCAAAGGTCCAGAACTTTGCGAAATCCTTTGAAACCCTATAAACCATATACACTATCTGAAAGCTCTTACAATTAGCTAAAACCATTCGCCATAGAAATGTTTTCTCTAAAATGTTAGGGTCATCCAAGAAAACAAGTCAGAAAATCAGTTTTAACCCAGTGTGCCAGACGGTTCAAAACTTCGCTTTTTTACCCGTTACGGATCCGTTACTGATCCGTTGGCGGGAGAGATTCCCAAAAAAAAAGCGAATCGTTTTTTTTTTTGGAATCCCTCCCGCAAACGGATCAGTAACTGATCCGTAACGGGTAAAAAAGCGAAGATTTGAACCGTCTGGCACACTGGGAACCCTATAACTCCTGGGAGGTAATGGAGGAGGCCTAGACTAATAAAAATTGCACCTGGAGGGGGTCTAAAATGTTACCCTGAGAAGCTTCGTAACCTTATGCAATACATCCTGTATATATTTTAAACTTAAATAAATTTCTAAAATTCTATTAATTTAGCACATTTGTCTTCTTTTTTTACTTGTTTATTTTGTTACAATATTACAAAAAAAAAATGAAATGAATAAATGAAATGCTTTTGGAATGCAAAAATTCCTATGCGTGTTTAAAAATTTAAATAAAAATACAAAAACTTCACTTTGATATAACAATAATTAAAATCTTATAACTGAATGGTAAAAAAAATAAAAGAAAACTTTAAAAAACTCATTTAGATTTATAGAATTCATGTAATTTAAAAGCATGTAACATGCATTATTGTTTTTTTTTTTTAATAAATCGAAACCTTTGGACAACAAGGTTCTAGCTGCAGTACTTTTTGCATGTAGATAGCACCTTATTGTCCTTAGGACGCGAAATTTTGATTTAATTTCAAATTCAATTAGAAAAAATCCGGGATATTATATCAGCAACGTTTCATCAAACAGTACATTTTCTTATTTCAGTTTTATTTACGGGGAATGAATGTTTAAGCGATTTCTTTAAACTCATTTACGTGGTTGTTGAATATTAACATGTGTCTTAGATGCATGAGTATCTGGTGGTTTCGGTGCATGTGCGACTTGCGCTGCTTGTGGTGTATAATCAATGTTGCCTTTTACTGGAGCACCACTAACTACTGCAGAATTCACGCTAGGTGGTTGCTGTAATATTTAAATTATTTAGTTTATTCATATTAATGAAAGTGTTTTAAGTATTGAAGGAATATACCGTCAATCCAGTACAATCTTCAGCATCTTTTGCTGGTCTCTCAGTATTGGGAGGTTTATGTTGCACAATGCGCATACCGCCGGCTTTAACTAAAGTCGTAATTAATTAAAAAATACAATATTATTTACATATTAGCTTTGTTTGATGATTGCTCTAGAGTACTTTAGATCAAGTTAGAACAGTAAAAAGTGTTCAAGTGAATTTTTCAGTTCGCATTTTCGCATAAAAATTGTTGGTGTAGTAGTATAAGACGAAATGAAGTATTAAAGCAACAAACTTTTGTACCATTAACATGACAGAGGGTTAAGTGTATAGGATATTGTATAGGATTGTATTGTATAGAATTTTCTTCGAGAGGGACCCGACAAAATCACGAAATTAATGTTACTCATACGTCTTTTTGCAAGGTTATTATAAAACTTCGGGAGGGGATAGAGCCTCTGGAGCACCCCTATGAGTAAGGATATCTGGAGAACTATAGTCAATCCTGACAAAAAAAAAATATAACCTAGGTATCGGATGATTTTAGTTAATCTGGATTTACTCACAAAACTAAAGCTGTAGAAAAAAATGTTTTTTGTCGCCCCGTGTAATTTATAAATATTTAAAATTTCAACAGGTTCCAAAAAGTCATATTGAAAAGATAAAAAATAACGCCCAGAAACAAAATAACGCCCAAAATTATTTTGATATGTATAAGTTTTGGGCGATAATCATCACGACCAAAATTTAGGTTTCATTTCGTAAAAGATTTGGGGGTTATTTCGTTCATTTAGGGCATTAACCATTAAAAAAAAAAAACCAAATACGGTACGAAAGTACCGCTTATACCAACACTGATTATTTTGGAAAATAATTTGACCATTTTCTTTTTTTTTCAAATACCGATATCTTAGAGCGCTATAGTCCTATCTCCATTTTTTCAATCGTTGGGAAATGCAAAAAGAAGATTTCAAACAGTGGTTATTTAGAATTGGCTGCTATTTTGATAAAACGATACATGCAATAGTTTTACCTATAGTATATTTTAACATAATTTGAGGAGTGATTTTTCAAAAGGGCGTTAAACTACTTTCAACCTCAAACAAACCTAAGAATGCCATCGCCATTACCATGCTAAAATACATACTCTAGTTCAAATTTCATCACAAAAAAAGCATTTTTCCTAGATAAAATCGTGATCAAAAGTCGCATTTCAGAACAAATGTGCTTATTTCCATATAATTTCATAGAAATTTTTAGAGTTTGATAAGAAAAGACTTATTTCGAATAGTGGCCAAAAAAACTTTTAATATTTTTTATATGCCCCAGGCTATATAGGTGCTTACATACCATGCCTATAGACATCAGCATAAACTTCCAAATAAAGAAATAAGAGTGATTTCCAAACAAAATGGCTTATTTCAAAAAGTTCCAGAACAAAAGGGCTTATTTCCAAATGTTTTTTACTTTTTGCAATTACTACAAGTATGTTACAACAAAAATTTTAAGGGGATTAGAATCTTTGGTCAACTCACTATAACACTGGAGACATTAAAAAAAAATAACTTATTGTAAACAGCCCATAAGTTTTTTCTCATTACTGAAAATTAGATTAACATGGTTTTACGCCCTTTTGAAAAATCACTCCACATTTTATGTTTTAAACCAATTTAATTAATTTCTAACTAAATCCCAGCCAATTTATACTATGCCATTACTTTTACTCTTATATGAAATTGCACTTCTATTAAAATAAACGACACATTTAGTAAAATTTATGAGCGGCTAGAATTTCTCGGTGTGCGTTGCGAAAGCAATGCATCTCTAATTAAATTTAACCAAAGAATGTAAATTGTCCCGATGCAATTTATATATAAATCTGCAAATGTAAAATTAAATAATATTAATATATAATATTAAATAGCGTTCATTTTGTTAGAAATTAATAAAATTAATCTCTGTTTTCACAGAAAGTTTACTTGATGGAATGGAATTGATAGCATTGAGCTTAAAAAATAATATCGGGCAAATAACCTATTGTTATGGCACATAATGTGTATAACATTACTTTTGCCCTTTGTTGACTACCGCCCTTTTAACATTTGCAAATTCATATGAACCAAGAAAAAAAAAAGTTTTAAAAATTTTTCAGAGGGGAACCTTGGGTGAAAAAATACTAAAATGTCGTTAAAAAAGTCACTAATGCATAGAAAAAAAATTAAAAAATTTTTTTTTAAGTTTTGGTTTTGACATCTAAGTGGGGACCCCTTGGGAGTTAAAAAATGTGTTCACTAAAATGTCGTATAGCCATGAAACGCATAGAAAACACGAAAAAAAAAATTTATTTAAAAATGTGACTTATTTGAATTTCAGTGGAGATAGAACAGTAGCACTCTTCAAAAGGAATCACAATTAATGTAGATATCGCAACCACATAATAAAGTTGGAGCAAGGTATTTCTTTGCTAGTAGCATGAGATTATTGAGAGAAGTAAAGGGGCAGTGAACTTTACTGCAGTGTACTCCACAAATTACGAAGCATACCATTAACATTCCCAATAGCAAAATTAATGTCATTTATCTCTGCACGATTTCAATTTCGAAGTGATAACCTAACTAAACTTGGTCTTTAAAACACATTTTTTCCATTGAAAAAGAAAAAAAAAAAACGAACATGGACGCTTAGCTGGTATTGTAGTGGTATTATAGTGGATTTTTGTCAGCATTACATACATCTAAATAGGTATGATGCATATAAACTAAAACTAAAAAATATGTATACCAAATAAGACGTCATCAACAGGTTTGGAAATAGAAGCGGTAGATGTTGCGGTAGATGTTGTTTATGTTATATAATTATCATTTTAAATTTAGCTTTATTAAAGATTTCCACAAACAATTTATTGTTGAATCGCACACTTCTCAAATTAAATTTTTGAGGTTAAATAGCATCGATAAGGCATCATTGTCTTCAGCAAATTTGAAGCACACCTTAACAGAGTACAAAACACGTATACAAAATTGTGTTATCTATTTTTTTTTTCCCCCAAATAGCCAGATTTAGATTTCACAATTCCAAAAACAACAAATATGACCAAAACTACTTTAACCTTGAACTGAACGTATTCTTTGCTTAACCACCTTTTCATAAAATTGTGTACTGCGCATTTATTTTACAACTTACCGGCTGGAGGATGTCCAGCAACTAGATTTGATTCATCATCGGACATTTTTCTCTTTTTTTCTGCTTTAATCTAATAAGAATATATGAAATTTAATTATTACAACTATAATTATTTTACTATAGTTTTATTTACCAAAAACTTTAAAATAGATTTAACTTTTGGAAATTTTTGGACACGACTGCACTTCAGGGATTTAACTTTCTTATTGTTTTTGTTGGATAGAGTAGAACTTCTTTAATACGACCAAAGTTTTAAAAAGTACTGACAGCCAGTGCTGTCGTTTACACTTCAATTGAAGTGTTTTGCTCCTTTTTTATCAAAAACACTTCGCCACTTCCCCTTTCATAAAATCACTTCACTTTTTCTTGAATACAAAATTTGCCTTAAAATGTGTCTATTCTTTTTATGAGAGTTCAAAAACATACTTTTTTGTATGCCCGAAGCCTGCCCTGACTGAAAAGTATTTTGTTTTTTCAATATATCAAGCGAACAAAGCAAAATTTCGATATACTTCACAGGAAACTTTTTGTAGAGAATTAAATTTGCCATCGAAATAGTTTATAGACCAAAAAAAGAAAGCAAAATTTTCGAATTCTTGTGTTTTTTACTCTTTTGTCTATAACTGTTTTAGGGTCAGAGATTGGTAAAGATATAGCAAAATATCATAAAAATAGATAAAATTTCCTTTTAAACGCTTCATTATAAAATTTTTAGGTGAAAAATTGGCTGAAATATGGCTACTCGAATATTTAAATTTTTTTTAAGTGGTCGGAAAATTTTGTTTTACTCAAAAAAAGGCGTCTTACGAGAAAAGTGTATAACGCCTAAGATACTTAGAATCATTCAAAGAATACGTTTAATTTTTGGGTACATTTTATAATTTTTAAAAAATTGGTCAAAAAAAATATTTTAAAAAAGTTCCGAAAAATTCACGTATTTCTTGGACTATTCTAAGCATTTTTTGCTACATACACTTTTTTCGTAAGATGCCTTGTTTTGGGTAAAAACCGTTTTTTCGACCGCATAAGTAAAATTTCCATGTTCGAGCGGCCGGCCATATTTCGGTAAATTTTTGACCTAAGAAATTTTTTATTTATTTTTTTAAAATATATTTTAAAATTTTGTTACGTGTAGCATAAAAATGAATAAATTGATTAAATAAAATTGTGATTTTTGTGTACACTTCGCTAATACTTCACTTTTTCTGAATTTTACTTCGCAACACTTCACTTTTTACAAAATTTCACTTCGCTCAAACTTTTCAAAACGACAGCACTGCTGACAGCCAGTGTTGCCTGAAAAGTTTAAGGAGGCGTTCAGAAAGTATCTATTATCTTGACGCAAGTCAGTAGCACTGCTCAAGTCAAATTTCGCAGCGATTTCGAACGCTTCCAAGACAATAAGAATATGCCAAGCAAAACAACATAACTGTCAAAAATTCAATTGTCAAAACTAAATTAACTTTAATTGGAGCAACGGATTCTTCGGCTGACCGCGTAAGCCGAAGCACGGGTTTTAATAAGTTATCGTAAAATAGTATTAGGGAAAATTAAAACAGACTTTCAAATTATATAAAAAGAAGAACTATGTTATTTTGTTTAGGAAATTTTTAATGTTATGTGGATTAATATTATCAGTCTTTTAGTTTAGTTCTAGTTTTAATTGACGCGTTTTTATATGTTAAAAAATTTAGTGTGATACCAATTGAGTTGGTAGTGATTCTGTGAAGCGTTTAAGATGGAAAAGACCTTTTATTGGCGCGAGTAATACCGAATGAGATAAAAAAGACTTTAAGGACGTGATTAATTGTTTTGCAAATTTGCAAACATGATAAAAGAACATTCTGTTATGTGTCCTTGAGCGTTATACTTCGAAACGCCACGCGTTTTTCGGTTTCTAACCTTATAAACGTCGTCATTTTGTTTAATACATATATATGTTTTAGTAAATGAACAGTTATATCGGTCGATTATATTTTACGCAAAATTTCAGTTAAATTTTTTTTTGCATTAAAAGAAAATGGTCAATTTTACCGTTCGTGGGTAATTTTAAAAGAAATAAACTTTTCCAATTAAAAATCACGCGGGAAAAAAGGAAAACATCAGTCTTCCGTTCAGGATTTGGTATCGGCCTTTCGGATACGTACTGGTGGTACACGCGAAGGACTATAAAAAGGACCTAGAGTCTGTGATAGTCCTTTATTGATACCTATGCTGTTCGTAATGTTCAGCATATAATAAGAAGAAGAAGAAGAATTGGAGCAACATCCAAATTATTCCGTGCATTGTAAGTAAGAAGTGTAGTTGAAGGATTATTGTAAATTACGATGAAAGACACTAAGGTGAGTATGAAAATTAAATAAAACAATTTATTGAATAGTCTTACATCATAGAATTAACGATTGAAATTAGCAGGGAAAATGTGAAGAAATGTGTTATAGTTATTTTAGCATGCTTATTATGATAATATCGCTTCCAATTGTGGCTACAGCAATCAGTACTGCTATCTTTGATGAAAAGATACCACATAACAACAACAATTGCAATGAAACAAAACTCAACGTGAGTCAGCAAAAAATGGTTACTAAGCAAAGGGCATTGCATGGAAAGTTTTTAAAGAATTTGGAACAAGTTTACTTTTGGTCCCAAAGCCCAAGGAATTAATAAGAACAACAACCAAAAGTTAAGCAAAGCAAAGAGTGTACTGAGAGCTATTTCCGGTACCTCCTGGGGAAGGATAAGGACACCTTAGTCGCGACATGTATGGCGATCGGGCGCAGCAGTTCTTGTTACTCATATGGCATAGCAAATAAGCCTCTGCCATATAGGTGTGTCAGGGTAGACCTTCGGAGTCATAGGGCTGCCATTTCTAACTTCATGCCCGATTCATGGGACCCTGGTCTTGTTCATGAGGCCCTTAGTACAGCTATTGACTCGCTTGCACTTAACAAAGTACTCAATAGTCGTCCTCCACCAATAAATTCTAGTAAAAAATCACTATCGCGGGAGGCAACGTGCTCGGGCTTTTCCATCTTTTTGACAAGTTACCGAGCCCGTACCATTGAGGGCACCCCGGACGGGTGTCCACTATGTGGAAGTAGTCCCCGTGACAACCCACACCTATTGAACTGTCCTGCCCATCCGACCAAGCTCTCCGAGATTGACCTCTGGTCCCGCCCAGTTGAGGTTGTACAATTTTTAGGACTCTTGGACTAAACTCGATCTGTTTTCAATTTTATATCTTCCCCCCTACTAGTAGAAGAAAGGAATATTTGTATCTCTGTTTTACAGACCTAGTTAAAGAGATACGTGGAAGCTGGTATAAGTTCTGAATCCCTTCATAAACTTTAAAAATATTGGTGAAATGAAAGTTATATTAACAGACTATCAAAGTTTTCAATCCTAGTTATGGTTTTCGAGATATGGCAAATTTTGGATAGTTTTGACCAGTTTTTTTTTTTTTAAAAAAACATCTTTCTAAAAAAAAGGCCTTACTAACCCATAGTTTTAGTAACAAAATATGAGAGCCTTATTTTTTTGTCTTTCATTTGATATACCATTTGTAGCGGTAGGAAATACCGCCCCAAAATTAAGAACGAAATAACTCCCAAATTATTTTCGTTCAAATTTGGAGGATAATTATTTTGGAAATAACCACCAAACTTGTTTTTTTTTTGGGCCTTATTTTGTTTTTTTTTTTTAACGAAAGGTATTTTGACAACCTATAAAATTGAACTCATAGTTTTGGAGATATGACCCTTTTTGAAATTTTGAGAAATTTTTCAATTACAACAAATACATCAACAACATCAGCAATAACAACATAAACAACAACAAAATACCTTTCATATGACATCAATATTTTCCAAATCCATCCAGTGGTTCCCAACTTATAGCGGTTTTCATAGAAGATATATCCGGATCTTCCGATGGCTATATCTCCGAAACTGGGTCCGATAGACCATTTTTGATCACATATTCTTTTTAAAGACTACGAATTCAATAATAAAAAATTAGTTTCAAAATTTTAGCGAATTTATCACTAAACGACACATAACCATTTTGACCTCCATATGACCTTTAAATCTTTTTTTCTCAGACGTTCTGGAAAAAAACGGATCACGGATTCGAATTCAGAACGTCAGAGTCCCTAGGAAACACATAGTCTAATCAAAACGCCATGACATTTTTTTTTTTTGTAAACCTGTGTTATCGGTTAAATTTATATGAAAATAACCTGGACGATAGATATTTCGTTTTAGGTTTTGGCGTTATTTTATATATTTTAGGCGATATTTCATTTCAATAATTGGACGTTATTTCGTTTTTTTCGTTTTTTTTTTTTGGAAGTTATTTCGTTTTTTTTTTTTTTGCGTTATTTCATTGAGCATTATTTCCTCCCGCAAAATACGTTTCATATGACACCAAAACTTTTAAACCCCACCAAAAGCTTCATAACTTATCTCGATTTTCATAAAAGCTATATGCCGATCTTCCGATGATTATATCTCCGAAACTGGACCCGATGCACACTTTCTGATTATACATTCTTTGTTAGAATTATAAGCTTAACAAGAAAAGTTTGGTTTACACCAAATCGGGCTCTGGGACCAAAAGCTAAGTTAAGCCAAGAATTTATTTGGTTTCGCTGAAATTATTCAAATCTATGCCCTAATCGAAGGCAGCTTAACATTGGATAAGCTTCCTTTTTTCACAAGATCGTCCTATTTCATTTAATAATTTCTTGGTCAAAATGTAAACCGCATTTTTATTTAATTTATTTCTAGAATTTCCCACCTCTAAAGAATGATAATTTACTACGTGCTGCACGTGGCGAACCAGTCGATCGCGTTCCAGTATGGGTAATGCGTCAAGCCGGTCGCTATCTGCCAGAATTTCAGGAAGTACGTAAACTACATGATTTTTTTACGGTCTGCCGAACACCGGAATTAGCATGTGAGGTTACAATGCAACCATTGCGACGCTTTGATCTTGATGCTTCCATAATATTTTCCGATATATTGGTAATACCACAGGCGCTTGGAATGACTGTTGAAATGCATCCTGGTGTGGTGTGTGCAAAAAAGCAAAAATTTCAATTCACAAACATATAATAAAACGCTTTAATTTTTTATTATAGGGACCCGTATTTCCAGAACCGTTGCAAACACCTGCAGACTTAAGTAAATTAACACCAGAAGGTGCTGTTGAACGGCTTTTATATGTGGGTGATGCCATCACAATGATGCGTCATATGCTGGACGGACGTGTGCCTTTAATTGGCTTCACCGGTGCACCTGTAAGTTTTTTCTATTTTGTGTAGTAAAACCTTTTCGTTTATATATTGTACGATTTTAGTGGACTCTAATGGGTTACATGATTGAAGGTGGCGGCAGTAAAACAATGTCCAAAGCAAAAGCATGGTTAAGCGATTATCCAGAAGATTCCAAAAAATTGCTCAGTATGTTGACTGATGCAATTGTTGATTATTTAGTTATGCAAGTTAAAGCCGGTGCACAAATGCTACAGGTGTTTGAATCTTCGGCAGAGCATTTACCAAAGGAAGATTTCCTTAATATTGCAGTTCCTTATATAAAAGAAATACATGATAAACTAAAACAACGTTTAAGCTGTCAATCGATACCAGCAGTACCTATGGTAAGAAAATTCAATTAAAATTAACTGGTCAATTTCCCAAAGCTCAATATAATTAATATAAATATTTTACTGAGCTTCCTGACAGTGAGTAAAAAGAACTTTATCGAAGTCTTTCTAGTTTCATGCAGTTATTGTGGTAGTGTTGAAAAATTTTCGACTTAACGATATATCTCTTTTGGATAGAACTAAAACCAAGCAAAATAGCTTTAGTGCATATTTTTTCTTTTTATTGTAATGAATTATTTATATAAAAGAGTTCCAAAAACAAAAAAGTACCTACAGCAGAACTTGATGACAAATTTTACTCCTAAATAAAGTTTATGCCTGTTAGGTATACAACATATTTACATAAAATTACGATTTGCTCATTTGCAAGTCATTATACAAATTAGGTCATATTATTGGTTCCGCGCCCTAAACAAACTGCGTGAAGTACTATCTATCGAAAATTATACATATTGCAATCAACTACGTAAAGCAAAATTTTACGCTTCCAGAACAAAAAATTCACTTTAAATAAATCATCCAAAGAAATTGTTTTGGCAATGTGGAACTAATAATACTTGTTCACACTTATATGATTATTCATAAATTAGAAAACTATTAGATAAAATAATTTCTTATCAGAAATCTATGATGCCAAAATTTCTTCAGTATGGATAAAATACTTACTCTCATAACAATCACTTCCTCTGTGAAGTGAGAATCCAGTAACTCGGTAAACATTAGACTCATTTCTTTTAGTACTTATTGGAGTCTACTTCAGTGCAATTCACAATCAAGTACATTGAGTAACGGATATGAATGAACGCCACACCTTAAAATAATTGTACACTGAGTATGGAGTAAAAATGAATACATGTGCTCAAGGATGGTCGTTAAAATGTTTATTTTATAAATCTGATATCATACCTAAAAGTTTATTTGCTAAAAAGAAAACATCCTCCACAGACGAAATTTTTCTGCTTTTTTATACTAATTGCATTATTTACAACTATTCTTTGTCTACAAATTGAGCTAAGATTTTTCTTTGCAAAGTTATGACCATTTCAAGATTGTCACTTCAATGCTCATGTATTCAATCATACTGTATTCTCAATGTACAATTATTTTCAGGTATGGCATTCATCTGCTAAGCAGCGTGCATGACACTGAACTATTTCACGCGTAAATGTCTCTTAGAAGCGAATAGATGCATTCATCCTGATGCTTAAAAAGATTCGTCTGTTTAAATTTGGAAGTTGGTTTGATAATGCACCCTGCCAAAAGATATTCAATTTCATTTCATTTCTATATAGATTTTGATGATTGTATTTATAGATGCGCCTAGATATAATATGCCAATAAGTTCTTCAAATTTTTACTTGGTATCAAGGGGATATGCTTGTTCTGTTAGTGTACGGCCTGCATCTATACTATTTATATAAAATTGCTTATATGAAAACCCTATGTAACGATTTGGTGCAAAATATACCGAACCGATTTTAATAATTTTTTTTTTTAAAACGTTCTACGGGTAAAAGGGAACGGGAATGTATACTTATTTTTTTGGTTTTTATAATATAAACCTTTTTTTTTAGTATGAAGTTGTTGAAAAAAAAAATTCAATGCTTGCATAAAAATGATCGTTTGCATTTCAGTCGCTATAGCTTGCTGCGCCATGAGTAATGTTACCAACTCTCGCAGAGTTAAATCCAGTATATTTTTGCCAAATCTGCATTAAAATCCAGTATAATCCAGTATATGTACAAAAAAAAATCCAGTATACATTTTTTTAGTTAAATTCAATGTTTTATTCATGAAAAATTGATAAAAAAGCGATTAAAATAGCATCTAATCAGAATCTGTGTCAACGAGCTGCACTGACATTGTCCACTGTCTGCGGATTTTTAAATTTGTATTTGTCCTGAGACGCGATTTTGCGCAACAAATCTGGACGCGTTTTCAAAAACTTGAAAAAATCAGCGCAACTCCATTCAATGTTGCACTTGGCATTTCTTCACCTTCGGTTTTGAGGACTGCGCTCCGAAAACAGTCAGCCTTCGATAAAACAAAAAAGGAACTATGTAGAACTGTTTTCTAATGTCGTTTTCTTTTCTCAAAAAAATGTTACACTTTTTTTGCCCCTTGCGAAGGCTGTCAAAATTTTATGTTCTTTTCTAAAATTTTCTAAAAATTGTTGCCCTCTGAGCAGTCAAAAGTGTAACATTTTTGCCCTTTTTTCAATCGACGGGGTGAGAGTTTTGAATGTTGATTTTTCACAAACAGATGATATTGAAAATTTTTATTTGGTTTTTTATTTACAAACATTCCATTCAATTAAAATTTATTAAATTAAATAAAAACAAATTTTTTAAACAAAAATTTATTTTGTGATTTGTATGGAATTTTTTGTTCTATTCTTATTTAAAAAAATGTAACATTTTATCAGGGTAGAGTGCAAAACTAAAAAATGTAACACTTCAAACAGGTTAAAATTTTTTTTTAGAAAAGAAAATGCTATAAGTTTATTTTTTTTTTTTTTTTTTTTGAATTTCTTACTTGTTCTTTAACAAAAAGCAGCCAAAGTTTTGACAATCTATTATTGAAGAATTAATCGTTTGCCTTCTGACAGCTTTTTTCTTTGGAAAATAAGTCTTTTAGCGGCTCCCACAGCTTAAGAATCGATCCAATCGCCGGTGCAAGCGATATGTACCGAGTGTTTGCAAATCCAAGCAGTTTTTTGTATTCGATGTCTGATGTGTTGCAAATCTCTTTCAACGCTTCAACGCGACAGGTGTGAATGTAAGACTACGAGTAAATTTTCACCACAATATTCTCAACGTCCAGAAATGGCATCCGATCAAATGCGTCTTTGAGCGCATTGTGTGAACCATGTGTAGCACAGCCTATGCCAATTAATTCCGGTCACAGCTGTTTCAATCGGTAAAACACATTACATTCACCACCACGCTCGGTCGTTGAGTAAATGCTCGTTCAGGTTGAACGCTTCTACATTCGCAGCACTTATGAGCAGACTAAAAAATGTTCAATAATTTAATTTTTTTTAAATCCAGTATAATCCAGTATGGATCTGAAAATCCAGGATATAATCCAGTATGGATTTTCATCCAGTATATCTAGCTCAAATCCAGTATGATACCGGAAAATCCAGTATAGTTGGTAACATTAGCCATGAGTTATGTGCTGTTGTTGTCTTTTCCGTCTCTTTCATTTATTGTTTTTTTTTTTTATTCTTGATGTTGTGTTGTTGATGAGAGCAAAAATGAGAGTGATTTCGTCAGTGATGCCAACTCAATATATTCAATATTTTTGGACTTTTAACTATGTTTTACATGTTTTTCGATATTTTTCAATTCTTTTTGACTTTTTTCGATATTTTGGATGTTTTTCGAAACACTTGGACTTTGACCGATTTCTTCGATGTACATATTTTACTATTTTTCGAAACTTTTGATTTTGTTTCGATATATTGGATGTTTTGTTTTTAGACTTTCACCGATTTCTTCAATATGTTTCAATATTTTTCGAAACTTTTGGGCTTTTACCGATATATAGGATGTTTTTCGATTTCTTTTTTGTAATTTTACCGATATTTTGGATGTTTTTCAATAAACTTAGACTTTTGCCGATTTCTTCTATGTGTTTCAATTTTTTTCAAAACTTTCGAACTTTTACCGATATATAGGATGTTTTTCGACATTTTTGGAATTTTTTGCGATTTTTTGGGTGTTTTTCTATAAACTTGGACTTTACCAATTTCTTAGTTGTGTTTCAATATTTTCCGAAACTTTTGGACCCTTTTCGATACATTGAACATTTTTCGATTAATGTATTTGAACTTTCACCGATTTCTTCAATGTTTTCCAATAATTTTGGGCTTTTACCGATATGTAGGATGTTTTTCGATATTTTTGGACCTTTACCGATATTTTAAATGTTTTTCAATATTTTTCGAAACTTTTGGACTTTTACCTATATTTTGGATGTTTTCGTTATATTTTTACTTTTACCTATAGATGTTCTTCAATACTTTTTGACTTTTGCCGATATTTTAAATGTTTTTCGATACATTTGGGCTTTTACCAATTTCTTCGGTGTATTTCGATACTTTTGGACATTTACCGATATTTTGGACATTTTTCCATAAACTTGGACTCTTACCGATTTCTTCAATGTATATTTTAATATTTTGCCATACTTTTGGAATTTTGCCGATAAAATAAATATATCGGAGCATGTGTTTGTGGCACATTGTTTTAAAAAATAAAAAAGTTTTCGTAATTAGCTTTTTAGTGCCTGGCTTTTTATGAAAACCCGTGCAACGCCGGGTAAAACAGCTAGTTTTCTATATATTTTTCAAAATATTTGATGCTATTTTTTACATTTTTGCCAAATTTCATTCCAATGTGTCGTGGGACCGCCCATTTTTCTAAATTTCATTCTATGCGTCAAACAGTTTCTGAGATATGTCGTATTTTGTTTTTGGGAGCGTAGCACAGCCCGTTAAATACTATGCATATTGTTCATTAAAACAATTCCCATTTTCAACCTTAGGTACTTTTTGCTAAAGGTGCCGGTCACTCACTTAAGGAACAGGCAGAACTTGGTTACGATATTATTGGACTGGATTGGACAGTTGATCCCATTGAAGCGCGTCAACAAGTTGGACCCAATATAACTCTTCAGGGTAATCTTGATCCACAAGATTTATATAAAACACCAGAAGAAATTCGAAACCTAACTACTGAAATGGTGCGCAAATTTGGTAAAACACGTTACATTGCAAATCTAGGACACGGTATTACGCCGCAGACACCAATTGTTAGCATGGAAGTGCTGGTTGAATCAGTACATAAGGCGCTTTAGTGCCTCTAAGCATTATATATAATAAGTTCAATCAAAGAATAATTTCGATTCAATTTTGTTATTATTTTATTGCACAAATAAAGTGGGAAATATGTAATTAAAAACCAAACGTTTTCATTTTTTATCAACTCTCCAAAAACTGCATATCCAATGGATTTTCCTTCTCTTGTAGCAATTTATCATAAATCATCATTGAACTTCCTAAGCAAACTAATACTGTGCCTATAATGACATCTGCAAAGACATATATTTTGTAAATTTTAGTCGTTTTATGTTATAAAAAATTACTTTTTCCCGGTATTCTCTCGCCTAAAATATATCCGGTGATTGCAGTAAAAGCAAAACTAAGTGAATTTGCAATTGGAACCGCTGCAGTCATGCTGGTGCTCTGTAATGTGTACACGTACAGCAGACTTCCTGACTGATTCAATAGAAATGGTATCCAATACTTGAGCCGTGTTCCGATTAACTTGATCTCCTGCAAAAAGTTTTTCCATTTCGTGCCTTCATCGACTTTTTCGATTCCTTTACTGCCCAATCGTATAAATGGATTTGTGGCACCCCAAAGAAAGCCAACAGCCAGAAGAGATACTGGAAAAAATTTAATTTATTGTTTATAGTTTTCTTTCGCGTAGTATTTATTTACATATGGAGGAAAGCATTTCCTTGTTTTTTTTTTTTTTTTTGTTTATTGGGTTATCAGCTGTTTTCCCTTTTTTCACACCATTTTGAATTTCTACACGGGTAGGTTGATTTCGACGTTTCTTTGAAAGTATGATTTTGACACATGATGTAATTAATAAAGGTCACGAGAGTTCAGTTGGTATTTCTGGTTCTATTTTGCTAGCGAGTACTGTTAAAATTCACTAGAAAACCACAACAATTTTCTGTTTCCTTTTTGTTGTAATTGACAGAAGTCACTACTTTCCTTCTTAAAGGGCCGTCTACACGCACAGTTTTACCTCAAGACTTACCTGCGCAACTGGTTTGTGCAGGTAAGTCTGTACGTGTGGACGGCAAAAGTCAAGTTTGCACAGTTCAAAAGTGTGGCCTGCGCTTTATTTGAATTTTCAAAGATTTTTTTGCGGAAACTAAGCTTGCGCAGGTAAGTTGGAATGTGACGGCGCACAAGCCATGCCTCCTTCAATCTATCGCGTAAATTTCACTCTTCAAATGCATTTATATTGCATGTGATAGTTCTGTCATGAAAATTATGAATTTTTTCATTAATCTATTTTGGAAAGTATGCAAATGAAAAAACCAATTCAGATGAAAATAAAATGTTTGCTAGACGTTATGTTTCACTGAAAACGGCAGACCTGCATGTGTCGTGTGAACGCGTTAAAAAGTTCTATTTTTCCAAAAACTGTATCATTAATGTATAGTTTTAGTAACATTTTGTGAAAGCCCAATTTATTTTCTTTCATTTGACATGTAATTTGTACCTGATTTCTTGCATTAGCATATTTTTTTATAGGAAACAAAAAAAAATAAACCAAATATTTTTTTCAATATTTATTTCGTTTGTCAAGTTTTAGTCCTTAAGATTAATTTTAATTGTTACAGGTTTATTTAAAATTCTTTTCTTTTCAGGTTTCCAATTCCCCGATTAGATTTTTTTTCTCTTTTTGAAGTTTTTTACTTTATAAATCCAAAAGTAAAAAAAATAGGATAAGTCTAAAGACACAATAAGTAAACCGAACATGATGAAAAAGTAGAACTAAAATCTTGAAATTTAATAGAAACAAGACATTGAAGACACAAGTTATGGAGCTGTGCACAAAATACAACTCTATAACGGTCGTTCTTTTTTCTAGCCAAATTCTATGATTTCAAGTAAAATTTTTACTTTTTCTACATTTCAGGCATACATATTTCGAATCCAGAGTTTTCCTTTTTCTATTATTTTAGATTTTTTTTTTTTTTTTTGAGAAAAAAAGAATTTTAATAAACCTTCAAGTGTTTGATTAAAATAAATATTTATACTTAACTTTTAAAAATACTTTTAACACAAATCTTAGTTCTATGAATATAAATACATATTCTGTACTCTTAATATAAATGCATTCAAACGTATATGTAATGCCACATATATACCGGATCACCTACAATTATTTGAAAACGGCTATGTTAAGGATGACTCTTTTCCTTATGCTATTTGGTGAAAGAATGTGATATAATTCTGCTCCCTCAGATTTCCTTTTTAATATATGGACTGGCAATTCACTTCAAGTAAAATTTGTTTTATTTTACTAAATATAAATATCAATAAGGCTGGTGCATACCTTCATTTAGGAATAACGCTGCTAAGACGAAAATACGATTTTCCCACACGTTGTACAATAGTTCCTTGTTCTCCAGTATATGAATGGCGCTCCGTTCTTTGGCACAATGGCTGCGATTACTATAACGCGAAGTGATGAGTCTTTATTCAGAATTTATTTATATGATTTAAATTTTTTCAACTTTTCACTACACGCCCTGACGAAACCACGCTTTCCCTTGTTCTATTTCTGTCTAACCAATCCTCTTCGAACAAAAGCCAAGCCAATTATTTTTCTCAACCACCATTTTTTCAAGTTATGGTTCAGTGGTTCATCAAAAAAAACATCGTGAACTACTCGAAACCCCGAACGCATCGATTTTCATTAAGGAATTCTCACACCACAGACAGGATAATTGTGCAACTCTCTGATTCTCTATAGCGGCCACGCGAGCAATTTGCTATCGCCTGTGTGTTTGCTATATAAACACGATTCAGGCAAGATAATTGCGCATATATTCTGTGATTTTTAGTTCAAACATCAGGCCTTTAAATACGATCGGATTTGACTGTGTATGGCAGTCTTATGTTGCCGGTGGTCAAACAGTTGAATAAAAGTTTAAAGATTGTACTTTTCATCCAAATACGAGCTAGTTCACGGCAGACTAAATAGTCGGACAGCTATCTTGTCTGAATCATGTTTGTATAGCAAACACAGAACAGAAATATAGCCTGACTGTTTTGTCTGTCGTGTAAATCAGCACTAACCTGGGTCTAACAAAGCAAAGTCTGTAATGCTAAGGTTACATTAGATATGACTTTTTACTTAAATTAATGTCGTTTTCCATTGGGAAATCTAGATTTTGCTCTCAGATCAAAAATGATTCTTGCTGAATGGAACACGAAAACAAAGCAAATATTTTATTTTTCTGGGGCGGATGACGGGAACAAATGTTTTGACATTTGTAGTAACAAATAAAGTTGTAGTGGTAAAATGTAACGTCAAATTATTTGACGGTTGAAATTTTTAAAAACAAACCCAATTATGAAATAAAAAGAAGAATTATTAAAAGAGGAGAACGATTATTATTGTATGCTTTCTTTTTAAGCAGGACAATCAAAAATAAGACATGCAAAACCTCTTTCAACATCAAAGTAATGTATGCATAAGTATATAAATATTTCTTGCCGCCCAAATGACTTCTCGCAGCATTGACCTTTACCTAATGCGCTGCAGTTGCTGCCTTGTAAACAGCAGCCTTTGCATAAGCAAAAATGAATTGACGTAGCAGCTGTCCAACACGATTTTTGGCTGCCTCTGGACTTCTCTTTCAGCTAGTTTTTCTTGAACTCCATTCACAGTCTGCTCCGAATTTCCCAGGAAAGTCCGTTACGGCTTCAAATAAGACAGATTTTATGGGACTAGGCGAAAAGCGTTTGACATTTTGTTTGAATGAAAAACACAAAACCAATTGAAACAATGTTCTTAAAGATTTTCAGCAATGCAACGCCTTATAAGGTTTTCCAATCGCTTATTATGAATAAATAATTGAAATAAATTGAATGTTTTTGAAAAATTTATTTTGTGTATTTGAATTTTTCCAAATAATTTTAGTTGACTATATATTTATTTATTTTTTAATTTTGAAATGATGCTGCCACTTTGACATTTGTCCAACATGCCTTTAATAGTATGTGTTGTGAGCAAATGAAATCTGAGAAAAAATCTAGATTTGGAAAAATTGATCGAGATCAAAAAATTTTGCTCTAGATTTCCCCATGGAACGCATATTGTAATAGATCTTGATCTAGATCAAAAACAGATTGCTCTTTTTTACCCAATGGAAAACGACATAAGTCGTATGTAAAAGCATATTACAATAAAAATAAGTAGAGTTATGTCGTTTTCCATTGGGAAATCTAGGTTTTGCTCTCAGATCAAAATTTTTTCTTGCTGAATGGAACACAAAAATAGAGCAAGTGTTTTATTTTAGCAGAGGCGGATGACGGGAACTAATGATTTGACATTTGTAGTAACAACCAAGGTTGTGTTAAGCGAACGGTCCACAGAATACGTCGAATACGTCACGTCGTTTTTTTCAACTGACTGCGACGCATTTGACGGAGAAGCCTGGCCCAATGAATACTTTCAAAACGGATTAAAACATCACAATTCTTTTTATAATAGAGTTATTCACGATCTAGAGTAACGAGCTGAGTAACAGGGTAAAAGTGCACTCAGTTACTCTGAATAGTGAGCATACTCAATACTTTGCACGTATATTTGCTTTTTGTTTCTCAAAATAATCTTAGCTGACAACAAAAAAAAAATTTTTTAAATGAATATTTTTCTCCCATTCAAATTTTTATTTTTGATGAACGAAAATTGCCTCTCAATCATAAACAAATTCAAACGTTTCTATAGAAATAGAAATAGTAAAAAAAAGGCAAAAGTGTAAGATTATTTTACACTAGAAAATAGCTTGACTAAAAGGGTAAAAGAGTAACAGAGTAACTTACGTATATTTTGTTGTTGTGGTTGTGCACAGTTACCCTGTTACTCTGTTACTCAGGACGTTACTCTAGATCGTGAATACCTCTAATATTAATTTCAAATTTTAATTTTACACTTGCACAGCTCTAACTTTTTTTATTCCAATATTATTCAGAAAATAAAAAAAAAACGACAAAGAAAAAAAAAAAACAACAAATGAAATTGAAAATAAATTTATTTAACGGTTGTCAAATCACACGACGTACGTCGAAATTTGGGAGTTGGGCAACTTTTGTACGTTGCGTTGACGGAGACGTACTGATTGGGTCGCACTTGATAGAAACTCATATTTTTAACTTAGCTGTCAGTCAAAAAAAACGACGTGACGTACTCGACGTACTGAATGGACCGTTGCCTTTAGTGTATCGTCAAATTATTTGACATTTGTAATTTAAAAATAAACAAATAAATTGATTTGTTTGCACTAACTGTATTTTAATTTTGTGGAGGAAAATGTAAAAGAAAGGCTTAAATTAATGAAGTCCTATGTTTTGTCTTAACATACATTATAATCTTATTCTACTCAATAGTTTGTCCTTCTCTGAAAGACAGCCATTTGAGCCAGATACGCTAACAGTAACAACTCAAAATAATTTTCATTTGATCGACTCTTCCAATTTTATTGCACATATAATTTAATTCAAAAAACAGTAAATGTCCATGGGAAAGCAAATCCAAGAGTCGGAAATACGAATACGAGTTTATTTAAATGCGCTGTTTCTATGGCCAATAGTCCAGCAGTCCAATACGCGGAAAGCGTTTTACATTTTACTTCTTTAAATGAGAAATACAAATCCAATCAGAACACTGCATGTTCTCGAAGTTTTTCAGCAACGTAACGTTTTATATGGTTCCCAAAAAGTTAAAATTCTTAAAATATTTATTTTGTGTATTTTTCGAAATAAGTTTTGACAAATAATAAATATTTTTTTACTGTCAAATAATGCTGCCACTTTGACATTCACCCTATATGCTTATAATAGTGTGAGTGCGAGCAAATGAAATCTGAAAAAAAATCTAGATTTGGAAAAATTGATCTGAGATCAAAAAATTTTGCTCTGGATTTCCCAATGGAACGCAAATTGTAATAGATTTTGATCTAGATCAAAAAAAGATTGCTCTTTTTTGCCCAATTGAAAACGACATTATTTTATCAATATTTGTATTAGCCGTATGATTTCATCTGATGCGACCGAAATATTGTGCATCAGATGAAGTCGTACGACTAGAACAAAGACATGAATATTGAAAAATTATTAAACTTATTTTGATTGGAATATGTTCTTTTTTCATACGATTTAATTTCCGTACTAAAAGGCCGTCCACACGTACAGTTTTACCTCAGTTTAAAAGTGTGGTCTATGCTTTCTTTGAATTTCCAAATATTTTTTTTGCGCTAACTAAGCTTGTGCAGATCACTATGGCCCTTGCGGTCTATGTGTGGCAATATTGCCGCCACCCTAACCTAACCTAACCTAAGCTTGTGCAGGCAAGTTGGAACATGTAGATGGCGTACATGCCATGCCTTCAATCTGTCGCTTAAATTTGACTCTCCAAATGCGTTTATATTGCATGTGATAGCTCCGTCATGAAAATTAATCGTTTTTTTGTTAATCTATTTTAAAAAATATTATTTAACATTTTATTATACCCTACACCCAGGGTATGTTCACTTTGTCCTTCCATTTGTAATTCAGGTATGGAAAATATATCTATCAGCGTCACCTCCTAATTCGATGTGGCCATGTCCGTCTGTCAGGTTTGGTGTCTGTGCGTGGAAATATTTTTCAAGGGATAACTATGCAAGATATTTCGATGAAATTAGGTACACCGTCTTTGTCATCAAAGTAAGGACGTGGGATTGGAAATAAGCAAAATCGGTCAACGGAAACTCCTACCGCCCATACAAAAAAAATTAAAACGCAAAATTAATAGCATATGCACATAAATACTAAGGATAGTAACACAAGTTTTGATAAAAAATTAGATGAGTTCGAACAAGATAGCGAGGTTCCTCCTATATAAGCAAAATTTTTAAAATGCTGTACTGATTGCGTTTTTCCAGATACTCCAAGCACATTCCACCCAGATACTGCGGATTGGATATATAAGCTCTGATCAGAAAATTGGTTGATTCAAACAAGAAGGCGTTGCACCTCTCATATACTAACATTTTTCAAAATGCTAATATGAAAGTGTTATTTGAGGTATTGCAAACGAATTTCGCACAAGTAGGAATAGTCAGTAGAAGCTCTGAGTTAATACTAGGCGAACTTGGACAACAAGGCGCCACCTATACAAGCAAAATTTCGATTATGCTGTAGTGGAAGCGTTATTTGAGGCAATGCAACAAAAATTTGCACAAAAACTAGAGATAGTGCACGCTAACTATAGGCTTTTTGATCAATATAGTAATAAACGTTTTCATCCTTGACTCATCTATTACAATTTTTCCGCCAGATGTCGCTGCGTTCTGACAGCCGTCAATTTCTTTTACGTCAGGCTTTCATTTCCGATAGGTTGGTTTTATTAAATTTTCTGTAAATAAATCTCGAAATATTATGAAAATCCCACTAAATAATGCAAAATGTTATTGAAAATTAAAAACCACATCATGTTAACTAAAAATCTATGTGAAAATTTCATAAAACTAAATGCAAATTTCGATTTAAAAGTGACTGAAAAAATTTGCATTTGACAATTTGCGGCGATATTTATGCTTATGTGAAAATGAAATTTATGTTTATGATAATAATAAATAGTTTAATATGTAAATAAGGATTCTCATTTATGAAAATTTCTTCTTAATTTCAGGACATTGAACAGCAGCACTGCATTTGCACTTAAGCTTTAAAAATGGTCAAAACAAAAGTGGAAAAGAGAAATAAAAAATCTGCCATCAATGAGGTAGTCACCCGTGAGTGCACCATACACTTGGCAAAGCGTGTGCATAACATTGGTTTCAAGAAGCGTGCCCCTCGTGCCATCAAGGAAATTAGAAAATTCGCCGAGAAGGAAATGGGCACCACCGATGTTAGGATCGATACACGTTTGAACAAACACATTTGGTCCAAGGGTATCAGGTAGGATATGCACTGATAAAATGGAATTTTACATTGATTTTCTAAAATTGTTTTTCTCTTATAATTTACACATAACAGGAGTACTCCATTCCGTGTGCGCGTACGTCTGGCTCGCAGGAGAAACGACGATGAGGATTCACCCAACAAATTGTTCACATTGGTTACATACGTTCCAGTTGGTACTTTCAAAAATCTGCAAACTGAAAATGTTGAATCAAGCGATGATTAAACAAATCAATGTATCATCGTCATTATTCGTCCGGGTTTAGGATTTTGTTGAAAGTAAACAAAAAAAATTAATAAAATTCTTTTTTTATTTTAAAGTTCGATAAGTAAACTGTTGTATTGCATGCAAAATTGACCAGCTAAAACATTAATTGTGTTTCCATATTAGAGTGAATTGATTATATTTCGAGGCAAGTTGATGTACTTTTGCTTCTTTGTTAAAGTTTTTAAATTTGACTCATTCCAAAATTTATTTGTTATATGCCGAACAGAAAATTTTCTAGTTGGTCAGTTTATCTTGCAATAAGACGAAAAAATTATTTGAAAACAAAAGAAATTGAACAGAATATTAATTAAATTTGGTTTTAAATAGCTCGATGTTTCTAGTTTCTTTATTTTGAATTCAATACCAGTTCAGTGTTAATTTCTTAAACTCGGCTTTACTTTTTAATTAATAAAAATTCATCTTTTTTGACTGAAAATCTGCAAAATACATAGGGCGTTATCGCGAATAAATATTCCTCGGAAATTTTTCTCGGGCTACATTCTGCATGGTTCGTCGAATCGAGCACGGGTATTTCGTATTTTGAGTTTTATCGGAACAAAGCTAATCATATTCTTCCTATTGCAGTAGAAGGAACATTTCTTAAAGTGCAGTTGGTTTCTCTCTTTAACATTGTTTATCGGTAACTTTATTCAGTAACATTGTTCATCTGTAACATTGTTCATCTGTAACATTGTTCACCTGTAACATTGTTCATCTGTAACATTGTTCATCTGTAACATTGTTCATCTGTAACATTGTTCATCTGTAACATTGTTCATCTGTAACATTGCTCATCTGTAACATTGTTCATCTGTAACATTGTTCATCTGTAACATTGTTCATCTGTAACATTGTTCATCTGTAACATTGTTCATCTGTAACATTGTTCATCTGTAACACTGTTCATCTGTAACATTGTTCATCTGTAACATTGTTCATCTGTAACATTGTTCATCTGTAACATTGTTCATCTGTAACATTGTTCATCTGTAACATTGTTCATCTGTAACATTGTTCATCTGTAACATTGTTCATCTGTAACATTGTTCATCTGTAACATTGTTTGTTCATCTGTAGCATTGTTCATCTGTAGCATTGTTCATCTGTAATATTATTCATCTGTAACATTGTTCATCTGTAACATTTATCATCAATTTGTATCGTAGTTGTCTTTACTTAGGACTTGGTGATATAGGAAAGTTATTCATTAACATGAAGGTTGTACCCAATGGGCCATACGGGCCATCAAGCCTAATTTGCGCCCTGTTTAAATTAAGGTTTTATTTAATGTTGTATTTTACGTCCCAAGTCGTGCTTTCGCGAAGAGAAGATGAGACTTGAGACGGGGAGTTGTGTACACGAATTAAAAATTCATTACTTTAACGATTTAAAAATTTATTTTAAGTTTCAAAAATTTTCTTCTGTAATGCTTCGTTGGGTGTCTGCGTTACAGCTCCCTTGACTTAAGTTTAGAATGCATTTTTTATAAATCATTACTTCAAACTTAGTCTCGGGTGGTTAAATTAGATAAACTAAAAAATTTAAAAAAAAAATGCTGAGGACTGAATCCTTATATTTTGGTCCCAATTTATTGGAAAGAATAAAATAAAATTTTCAAAAATAGTTGCCACATTCGCATTAAGCGACCAAGAATCAGAAAATTACTTTGTTTATTGATTTTGGCTCGCTCAGTCCAAATCAGATAACCATTTTTCTCGAATTGCCATTAACTGGATTACATTTTTATTAGAATTAAAAATGATTAATTTAACAATATTTAATAGCAAATTTGTTTTAAACTTACTCGCACTTATTTACAAACAAAAATTTAAAAAAAAAATATATATAGCTTTTTAAAATCAGTACTTTTTCAATAGAACTTCAATAAATGTGATTTTATGCATTCCCAACAGAGCGATCAGATGCTTTTCTGTTGAACGCAATCGAAGGAAATGCATTTCAATTGCCCCAGGCAATGTTGATGAAGCAACAATCTGCTCAAATCCTGCTATACCTTTGTACTGAAAAACAATCAATGGCTGATTCTGTGTAGAAGTTAATATGTTCAGTAATAGATCATATGATTGCTGTATTAATGCAAATTCCAGTTGCATTGGATCAATGCAATCAATAGTTTGCATATGATGAAATGTTAAGTTATTTCTCGAGGCACTAAAATTAAGACAACTGAAATTGATTATACATTTTATGAAAATCGCAATATTTACCGAAATAGTTCAACAGCACCATAATGTAAGGATTTTTCTTTTCGTGCAGATATCACAGCTAAATACAAGATATCATCCTTAACGCCGACATCCATTTGTTTTGCCATAACTATCGGCATACGTTGTACTGGCTTCAAAGTTGAACTGGTATTCCAAATTTCGATAGCATCAGTAAAAAGTAAAGCAATTAAATTGTTGGATAAAGCTGAAATCTAAGAGAGTTTTAGTAATAATTAGTTTTTCAGTTTAAATTCAGTGTCTTGTAACAGTACCTGTAGAACGTTTTCTCTTTCAATTGTTAAATGCTCTACGATGTTCAGCTGAGAATCAGTTTTCGTAATTTCTAAACAGTATAATGCGATATCTTTACTATCGTATGAATAAATGGCAAAACAATCTTTATTTTGCATTGCAAATCCGGTTACTTTACAATTTTTCTTTGCATTTATTTGCAGTAACTTTTGTAGACCTATCGCATTTTCGATTGTAATATCCTTCTTTTCCGAAACGCTTACAGCACTGTTTTCTAATTTCAAAAGGTCACTTCGAGTAAAAGCCAACATTTGCAAAAAATCGGTATATGCCGCATCCTGTGGTTTTATTGAGATATCTGTAATAAATAAAAGGTTTATTATGAATCTAGACAATAGACCAGTCAAATTAGATGTGATGCTTGAACTAATTCCAAGGTTCATAAAACCTATACCAATCGATAGAGAATTTTCCACTGAACAACATATCAAAATAGGTCCTCGCAATTTTTCCGGGAAATTATGAAAAATGGATTTTTCCACGAGAAGTACCAATTAAAAAATTTTGGTGTTTCCGATTTTAGTAATACATATTTGATTATGAACATCGAAAAATGTAAGATTCTTGAGACTATTGTGAACAACTTTCGTAGTTTCTTTAATTGAAATTCGCAAAACTGACGGAGATTTTAAACATCGGAAGATCGGGATATAGTTTTATGAAAACAAGAACTGGAAAATAGGAACCCTTTGATAAGTTTTAATAATATTAGTGTCATATGAAAGTTATTTTAACTGGCTATAAAATTGGTGTACAAAAGTTTTAAGTCCAAGTCATGATTTTCGAGATATAGCAAATTTTTTATAATTTTGACCAGTTTTTTCTTTTAAAGTACTATTTTTCCAAATACTTTATTATTAACACATAGTTTTAGTAACAAATCATGAAATCCCAATTTATTTCCTTTCATTTTATACGTAATTATGTAAACCAAAGATATATTCATGAAATTTACCAAAACAAAGCAATAGCATCGAAAATTTACCATATCTGGAGAATCATTACTCAGGTTTTAAACTTTTGTAGCCAAGTAAAGTACCTTTCATATGACATCAATAATATTACATTCCATCAAGGGGTTCCAAAGTTAAACCGATTTTCATAAAGCTATATCCCGATCTTCCGATGGCTATATCTCCGTCAGGATTGCAAATTTCGAAAAGTTGTTCAGAATAGGAATTTTATATTTTCTTGTATTCTACCGAATCCCAACCACCCTGTATATGTACTCGATCCAGATACAAAATATTTTTACAGTATGAAGTCTGGTAAACGAGCTAGAGGACTCTAAAATTTGATTCCAAGTAACGCATACCTGCAGATAAATCACAATTTGATTTGCTCTCTAAAAACTATAACTCTCGAAAACAAAGCGAAATATCAAAAAAATTTATTTAGTTTTTTCGACTTCTTTTATGTGAAAACATCGCCAAATCTAACATTTCACGAAATTTCTTCAATGCTTCTGTATTCTTTGATATCTCGAAAACATCGTCAAATTGAGGGATTAGAATTGAGGGAATAAAAATATCCTCAAAATTTAAATGGAATAAGAATCCAAAATGGTGGCAGCACTTGTGCCAAGTCACAAATCGAAAGTTTGAAATGGAGCGCAGTGATAACAATTTTTTTCGATTATGTTTTCAAAAAGAAAATAATTACTACACACATTAATATTTCGAGATAAAAAGTCATAAATACGTTAATTAACGCTAGTTAATAGTTTCAGTACAATCTAGTGACAAGAAACCATGAAATTAATATCAACGTTCTGGCTTACGACGTTCCTCCTCGTCGCTGCAAATTCACTGCCAACAACTGCAACTGATCACGGTCTTCCATTGGTGATTAATACTTGGGGTTTCCTTGAAGCTAATGAGGCTGCATGGAGCGTATTGGCGCAACAAAAACCAGGTGGCAGTGCATTGGACGCACTAGTGGAAGGATGTAGTACCTGTGAACGTTTGCAATGTGATGGAACAGTTGGTTTTGGTGGCTCTCCTGATGAGAGAGGTGAGACAACACTCGACGCTATGATAATGGACGGCGCCACTATGAATATCGGTGCAGTGGCGGGAATGCGACAAATCAAAAATGCAATTTCGGTTGCACGCCTTGTATTGGAGCACACAGAGCACACGCTGCTGGTTGGCGATGGTGCTACTGATTTTGCTGAAATGATGGGTTTCAAACGTGAATCGCTTGCAACGCGTAGCTCTCGTGATATGTGGCGTATGTGGCGGGGTGCACAAAATTGTCAGCCCAACTTTTGGGTAAATGTGCAACCAAATTCAAAAGAATCATGTGGTCCATATTCACCACTTGCTGATTTAAATACATTAAGTAGTCGTACACAATATGAATTTGGGCAATGGAATCATGATACTATCGGAATGATTGTAATCGATGCAAATTCCCATCTATATGCGGGTACTTCAACGAATGGTGCACGTTTCAAAATACCTGGTCGTGTTGGTGATTCACCAATACCAGGAGCAGGTGCGTATGCTGATAATGAAGTTGGCGCCGCTGTTGCTACAGGAGATGGCGATGTTATGATGCGTTTTTTGCCGTCACTATTGGCTGTTGAGTTTTTGCGTTCTGGTCAGACAACGGAGGAAGCAGCACGTAGCGCTATGCAGCGAATTGTACGATTTTATCCAAAGTTTAGTGGTGGTTTAGTGGTCGCCAATCGTTTTGGTAACTTTTCAGCAGCGTGTGTGGGAATGGAGAAATTTCCGTATTCAGTGGCATTTGGCAATGCAGAAAATCAATCGCATATTAGATACGTCCAGTGTTAGAGTAATTTTTGGTATTCTCAAACCTCTCGTGCCTATGTATGTATGAATATACTGATTTTAAGATAAATACATTTTAAACATAAGAACTTGAAAGATATTTAACCTTCGACTAAAGATTCCAAAGATATTGTGATAAATTTTAAATGATACGATTTATTTTCTTTAATATTATTAATGTATGATCAGGCTTGAATAAGATATTTTGTATAGTCGCTCATACAAGCCTCAATAAAGAATTTAATTCGATTTTATTGATGTTGCTAAATTAATAAAAATATATACTTCGAGATAAAAAATTCATAATGACGCTAATTCCTGTGCATGCCACAAGCAGATAATACATAACTCAATGCCAACTGGTGATCAATACTTGGGCGGTTAACGGTTTTCTTTAAGCTAAGAAGGCAGCATGGAAAGTTTTGGCTTACCGCAATAACGACACTTTCATTTAAAAGTAACTCTCGTTGCCCCATTTTTTATCCTCCACATATTCAACCTGCAAGTCCGCAATCCTGATTATAACAGACTTAGCTGATTTAACATAAGAACTTGTTTGATATATAACTACATAAGTATACCAAAGATATTGCAGGGATAAATTTTAAAAAGATACTTGCTTCAATAAGAATTTTGTATAGTCAGCCTCAATAAAGAATTCAATTTTATTGATAATGCTAAATTAATAAACTACATACGGACATATATATTTCGAGATAAAAATTTACGCTTATCCATAGTTCCACTGCATGCCACAAGCAACTAATACATAACTCAATGTCACCGCTCTGGCTAACGACGTTACTCTTTAGTGCAATTCCACTGCGATCAACAACTGCAAACAGTGGTCAAGGGCTTCCTTTGGTGATCAATACTTGGGCGGTTAATGGTTTCCTTGAAGCTAATAAGGCAGCATGGAAAGTGTTGGCGCAACAGAAAGAACCTGGCAGTGCATTGGATGCACTAGTAGCAGGATGTAGTACCTGTGAACGCTTGCAATGCGATGGCACCGTTGGCTTTGGTGGCTCTCCCGATGAAAAAGGCGAGACAACGCTCGATGCCATGATTATGGACGGCGCCACTATGAATATCGGTGCAGTGGCAGGAATGCGACATATAAAAAATGCAATTGGAGTGGCACGGCATGTATTGGAGCACACAGGGCACACACTGCTGGTTGGAAATGGTGCTACTGATTTTGCTGAAATGATGGGATTCAAACGCGAATCACTTGCCTCGAGTAAAGCGTGTGCAATGTGGCGCAATTGGCGTGGTGCACAAAATTGTCAACCGAACTTTTGGGTAAATGTGCAACCAAATTCAAAACAATCTTGTGGTCCATATTCACCACTCCCCACTACAGATATGGAAAGTTGTGTACGCACGCAACATGAATTTGGACCCGGTAATCATGATACCATCGGAATGATCGTAATTGATGAAAATTCCCAAATTTACGCAGGTACTTCAACGAATGGTGCACGTTTTAAAATACACGGTCGTGTTGGTGATTCACCAATACCAGGAGCAGGTGCCTATGCTGATAATGAGGTTGGTGCCGCTGTTGCTACAGGAGATGGGGATGTTATGATGCGTTTTTTGCCCTCTTTAATGGCTGTTGAGTTTATGCGTGCTGGTCAGACACCAGATGAAGCCGCGCGTAGCGCTATGCAGCGAATTTTAAAATATTACCCAAAATTTAGCGGTGGCTTAGTGGTCGCCAATCGATTTGGGAATTTTTCAGCAGCGTGTGTGGGTATGGATAAACTTCCGTTTTCGGTGGCATTTGGTTGTCCAAAAAATCAATCGCATGTTAGATACGTTAAGTGTTAGGGCAAATTTGGTATGCAAGGAATAGTATGGAAGGATATGAATCGAAAATTTAAAATATGCAAATTTATTTTGAAAAATAAAATTTTTGGTGAACTAAATTTTACCAGTGTCAGCAAGCAACAAAATCTAATCTATGTGTTTTATTTTGCGTTATTTGGCGTTAATTAAATAATGTAGAAAATTTCAAGCAAAAATTACCATTTATGCCCTCAAGCTGTGTTAGGAGACACAACCTTTCAGTTTGGTAAACCAAGGAAGGTCGATTGCAAGTAATGGCAATTTCAACAAAAGGGCGTACCACCTCCCATACAAGCTAAAAATTCAAAACGGAACATTTTAAGAATCATTCAAGCTAATGCAACCAAATTTAACTAACTGGTTTCGGGAAGTTTTGTATAGAAATTGAGTAAACTAGGAAAATTAAAAAAAAAATCAAAATGTTATGTCTACAGAGTGCTTAATTTAGGATTAATTAATCAAATTTAAAAAAATACTAGGAATGGTTCAGGCAAGGAATGAATGGAAATCGGTAGAATTTGGGTTTAATTACATACAAAAATTTGAAGTCGCTATGATGAGGGAGTAACTTATATTAAAACAAATATATGGCATAAGTAGGCATGGCACCTCTGGAAAATATTTGGACGATTTGTAAAAAGACCTCATTCCATGTAACTAAAAATTTTGAAATAATATTCGACAGTTATTTGGACTAAAGACGTTCGTCTGAATTTTTACTGTTAACACAGTTATACCAAAGATGTCACACTTGATTAGAACTCTCAGTCACAGTTTGTGGCCCCGCTCATTGAGCTAGAATCTTTTTTTGCTCAACAAATTCCGGAACAAGTATTTTTTAAATATGATTAATTTGTATTGAACTAGTTCAAGCCCTTGTATAACATGAAACCAAAAATTTTTTCTCCAATCTAGTTTCGGAGATATATATAGCGATCGGAGGACCGGATATAGCTTTCATAAAAACCGACAGCAGTAGCGGACCCCTGGACGGATTTTAAAAATATTGATGTCAAATGATTGGTATTTTAGCGATCTAAAACGCTTTTATAAAAAAATCAGTTAGTGCGAACTTGCCCTACGTGCCCGTGCTCGTGCACAAACATTTGCGCAAACATGACAAAGAATTTTAAAATTTAGATCTTTCGCAATCATTTGCGCAAACTGAAAATCTAATTGTTTATTGTATGGTGTATGTATTTCATTCATTCATATAACTACAGTGAAACCTGGATAACTGAGATCTCCAAGGATCAAAATTTTTGTCTCAATTAAAGAAGTTCCCATTTACACAGTTTGAATGAAACTCAAATAAGTTTGCAAATGATCATTCACATCCTGCTTA
Organism: Calliopum simillimum; assembly: GCA_951812925.1. Taxonomy (NCBI): domain Eukaryota; kingdom Metazoa; phylum Arthropoda; class Insecta; order Diptera; family Lauxaniidae; genus Calliopum; species Calliopum simillimum. Next base: position 25,250,989 of record OX638370.1, read on the forward strand.
AGTCAAAGATTCCATTAAATGTTGTTTTTAAAAAACGATTCCACTCAAAAATATCCAAAAAAAGAAACATAAAAAAAATCCAATGAAAAACATCCAAAAAAATAAAAGCATCCAATAAAAAAAAATATCCAATAAAAAAATGTCCAACATTAATTTTCCCTCAAAATAATTTAACTCAATTTAATACAATCGATGATTTTTTATTTGAAATTTTTTAATTGGATATTTTTTTTTTATTGGATTTTTATTTTTGGAATTTTTTAATTGGATATTTTTTTTATTGGATATTTTTTTTTTAAGTTTTATTTTTGCATGTTTTTTCAGTGTTTTTTTTTTTTTTTTGATAATCACTAAAATAACATTTCACAGCCCACCCAGACCAATAAAACGTGCATACTCAATTTCAAAATAAGGAAATATACATAAATATTATTTCCCAATTATAGAGGTTATTTCTAAACGATCCCAGTTCAAGAGGGAAAAGCTCATGTTGTAGAGCCGAAAGTACAAAAAAAACTTTAAAAACGATATCAAAGATATATTTATTGATCATTCACATATTACGTAATGCTATTTTTGACCAATTTTGATCCCCTTCCCCGGTCGTAAAAAAACGTGCAACCCCCTCCTTGTAACATAACAAACCTTAATTTTTGTAATTTGAATTTGAATTTTTTGTCGAATAAAATTATAAAATCGAAATTGATGACCCCTACACCCCACATGTAACACTTTTTAACAAATCGTCCGACCCCTTCCTTCCCTTTTGCCGCGTTACGTACTATGTGAGCGGCCACTTATTGATAGCGAAAAGTAGTTATATGGAATTTATTCAAACTTTTATTAAAAATTTTTATTAAAAGCTTTAGTAAATTCAATGAAAAAAAAAAAAAAAAAAAAATGCTCACTATTTATATATTTAATGAAGCCTTTAATAAATCATGTATTGAAAATTTTCCTTAATGAATTCAATGAAATAAATTTGCACTTTTAAGAAATTTAGTTTCAATGAAAAATATCTCTTTGCGAGTGATGTTAATTAATATCTTTATTTGACGAACTTAAATCAGAGTAGAGCAGAGCAGAGTAGAGCAGCTTTTGAAAAATTACATATTATTTTAAGAGCAGGCTAGAGTAGAGCAGAGCAGAAATTTCAAAAAACACAAATCAAGCAACTTAAAGTAAATTAGCAAAAATTTAAAAATATTTACATTTTTAGACGTTACAAATAAAAAATAAACAACAAAATTGACGAAAAATTTTAGAAACATTTATTTTGCTTTGATTTTTCTTGTGACAATTTGCTGCTCTAACCTACTCTACATAAAAATCTAGAGTAGAAAAGCGCACACTGAGCAGTTTAGAGCAGACTCATCGAACACTTTTTGGAGTAGAAAAAAGCAGAACAAAGTTTCATCGAACACTTTTGACTGCTCTAACTTGATCTAGAGTACTCTAGAGCAATCATCAAACAATGCTATATTTAAAACACTTTTATAATAAAACTGAGCAATAAATTATTCGCTTACTGTAAAGGGCCGACTACACGCACAGTTTTACCTCAAGACTGGTTTGTGCGGGTAAGTCTGTACGTGTGGACGGCAAAAGTTAAGTTTGCACAGTTCAAAAGTGCGGCCTGTGCTTTCTTTGAATTTCCAAAGATTTTTTGTGCAAACTAAGCTTGCGCAGGCAAGTTGGAACGTGTAGACGGCGTACAGGCCGTGCCTTCAATCTGTCGCTTAAAATTCAGTCTTCAAATGCATTTATATTGCATGTGATAGCTCTGTCATGAAAATGATGCATTTTTCATTGATCTATTTTTTGAAAATATACAAAAAAAAAAACAATTCAAATGAAAATAAAATTTTTGCTACACGTCATGTTGCGATAAAAATGAAGTTTACTGAAAACTGCACAGACTTGCTTGTGTCGTGTGGACGCGATAAAAAAGTATGCGCAAACTGTGTAGTTTGCACGATATAGATTTGCGCAGGTAAGACTGTGCGTGTGGACGGCCCTTAAGTCGTATATGGAAATGTATGAGCGAAATGTCAAATATCAACTACAAAAGTTGGACAACAAATCGTTTAGTGCATGAAGGTTGAAACTTGTTTTCGCGATTTTGTTTTGTTGCTGTTCGTATTGTATACAAAATGCCGCGCGTTTCTCTCGCGTTGAAAAAAGTAAAAGGAAAGCGGAATTGAAAAATTTGCAACATCAAAGGACAGTCTGCGAAGCAAAATTTATTTTAATTTCTGTAAAAGTTGAATATATTTTTAATTAAAACTATTGGTACATGCTGCGCAAGAATCAGCAACAATTTAATATCAGAATGCCCATACAATTAGACAAAATACTCTCGGATATTGCAGAGGAAAAGGTGCTTCATCCGAATTATCCAAGTTGTGAAAAAAAACAAGTTGACGACGCTTGGATTCGTGTGGGGAAAAAGAATAAATTATCAGGTAAAATTTGGGATAACTCCAATAAAAAATGAGTAAAGTAAAGAAGGAATTATTAATTTTTCCTATTTTTAGTGCATGAAGCGCGCTCCATTTTTAAGGTGCTCCAAAAGAAATACGAACAGGAACGCGTTAAGGAATCTTCAGCATGGAAATTGTTTAGCGTCATGGATGAAATACATAAAAAACAGGAAACAAAAACCGATGTTAAAACTGAAGAAGAGTAAGTATTTGGAATTTATTTTACCGAATTTTATATAATAAATATCTATCGTCCGTATGCAAAAGTGTAGCTAACCCAACCGAAAGCTAAAGTTTTCATGCTCAAGAATGCTATTAAAATATTAGAAAATAAAAGAAGTTAAAAAATATTTGCGACAAGATGGGTGGAACACAACCATCTGCTGCACTTCAATTGCTTTCGACTGACAAAACTAATATATTTATGTTAATTACATATCGATTCCAATTCTTCACTCAGTCCACTGCAGCTTGCAGCTGTTGATAGTTTTAGAAAAATTATCAAGGGTCGAAAAACCGGTTTTTATTCAATATCTTCTAAACGATAACTTTAATGTGTATACTATACGTTGCTAATTTTTTTGTAGGTTTTGTAATCCTCCACAAATCGTTTCGGAGATATTCTTCAAAAACCAACATTACACAAATGCTTTTTGCCAAATCTTTCAACAAAATCTGATATCTTGGGTCTAAATAAACGGCATCTAAAATACGAATTATTTAATAAAAGCTACTTGTTATTTTGTCAATGGTCAAGCAAAATTAAGGCTCAGCCATGCAAATTCTGTTTTTTTCTAGTTTAAAAACTTAAAGCCAGTACACACTATCGATCAGGTTCGTCAGTTTTGCTCTTGCTTGCTTGTATGTGACCGTTCTTTTTCGTCAATCATCAGTCAGCGGCCGTATTTGTTTTTAACTTATAGTGTGACGTCACAACGCAAATGGGCGTTTGAGCTTCAAACATGAATGATAGTTTGACCGCTACGAACATTCATTCTAAACTGGCGAACCTGGTCGAAAGAGTGTACTGGCTTTTAAAAGTGTAGTTAGGGACCGCTCTTCTACAATTAGTACTATCGCCCGACAATTTAGTCTCTCCCCAACGGGAAACGGAAGCGCATTGAAACGACTTTAGTTGCGCTTCTAGGGAAGCAAGAAGCAGCTTCCAGTGCTGTTCTCACTGCTTATCTTTTTTAACACAGCATGTCCTAGCGGAGATGCACATCTTCAGAAGCACATGAAATACGCTTCAAATACGCTTCCATAGAAGCACACATTTGGAAGCATGAAATACGTTTCCGTAGAAGTTTTTCAAAATTTTAAGTTCCATTTCAAAAAAACTATTTTTTTTTTCTGTAAGTTTTGGAAGATTTATTAACTTTTATAAGCAATAAAAAAAAATAGAATCTGAAAATATTTTGTATGCTACCAGAGATGTGCTTCTATTGCGCCCTTTTTGGAAGCAGCTTCATTTCTTCCCGTTGGGTCGTGTGTCTATGCTCTATATACTGGTTCACACCACAAACTACATTGTCGGGCTATAGTACTTTTTTTAGGCAAGCGTTGGGTAGCGGTCACTCCGTTTGCCTACAAACCAGCACTAAAAGTAACAGCCATTGTTCACTGAAAACGAATAGTCGGGCCTGTGGCACATCAGTCCCATGCACGACGGCGAAAATCCTATAGCTGTGACAACACTTTCATTTAATAGTTTTTCATCCCAACGGGAAACGGAAGCGCATTGAAACGACTTTAGTTGCGCTTCTAGGGAAGCAAGAAGCTGCTTCCAGTGCTGTTCTCACTGCTTATCTTTTTTAACACAGCATGTCCTAGCGGAGATGCACATCTTCAGAAGCACATGAAATACGCTTCAAATACGCTTCCGTAGAAGCACACATTTGGAAGCATGAAATACGCTTCCGTAGAAGTTTTACAAAATTTTAAGTTCCATTTCAAAAAACTATTTTTTTTCTGTAAGTTTTGGTAGATTTATTAACTTTTATAAGCAATAAAAAAAATATAGAATCTGAAAAATTTTGTATTCTACCAGAGATGTGCTTCTATTGCGCCCTTTTTGGAAGCAACTTCATTTCTTCCCGTTGGGATGCTATATGGCAGCTTTGCATTTTTTGAGTGTTGTATGAGTATAGTAAGTTAGGGTAATGTAGACTATGTGGGTAATGTGGTGCACCCTTTTATTTCGCATATATAACAATTCTGGTTACTTGTGCATATTAAAGCTCGAAAGACATATTTTTTACGCTCTTTAGCTTTTCTGTTATGCTCCTTACATATGTGCAATTTCTTTATATAAGCTGTGAGGACAAAATGACTTTTTTTAGTACGTACTGAATAGCTAAATAATTTCCTTAGAACTCTGTTTTTTAAAATTCAAAAAACTCTATTGCATTTGCGGAGCTATTATTCAACGAAAAAATGCATTAGCACGTCTGATTTTACATTGCTTTTATATATTAAATGATTATTTAAAAAAAGTGATGTTTTCGGGTAATGTGGCCTACCCCATATTATTTAACACTGATTACTATTACACCTTATAAAGCTAATTACATGTGTGGAACACTCGAGTTTGAGTACTATGGTGCACTATTTTACGTATGATTCGGTATTCTTTATGTCTTATTCATTTGTTAGTACGAATTTTGTTTATCTTACAAAAAAATATTCTGTAATAAGCCTTTACAGCTATATTATAGCAATTATAATCTAAAATAATACAACTCGACTTTTAGTCAACAAAAGTTGCGAATAACGATACTACTTTAGGAAATGGACAGGGTGATCCACATTACCCAACACTTTTCTTTTTCAGCTATTTTTAGATACTGTCAATTTATCTGGCCTCACGCTTGAAGAAGTTAATATTTCATTTTATAAATTATATAATAGTGAAAACAATAGAATAACTAATACTAAACTACTACCATTACTTTGGTAGAAATTGGCGAAAAAGAAAAAAGGTAACCACATTACCCTAAGTTACTCTACTTTTAGTTTTTTAAGCCATTTTTTTTATAATTAAAGCTAAAAAAATTACTAAGGAGATTCCTGAAAACGTGTAAAAGCCTCGAAAACCTCGTAAAACTGTCAAATTTCGTATTGATTTTGACAACTTTTACGAGTTTACGAGGTTTTCAAGGCTTTTACACGTTTTCAGGAATCCCCTCACTATAAAAAAGAGTAAAACTTTTACATCTCACAAAAGTAATTTTTTTCTTTATAGAATTTAATGTTCAATTTCCAAAAACCGCTTAAGTGATTTTTAATTTTGAACCGATCCATTTTTTAGTGTGCTTTTCAAAAATAAAACGAGGAACATGTCTTGGTTAAGGAAACGAACTTTAATAATCAACTCCAACAACAAGTGTCGGCAAGATCGGAGATACAGTCATCAAAAGATACGGATATATCTTTTATGAAAACTGTTATAAGTTGGGAACCTCTAGATGGATTTGGAAAAAATTGGTGTCATATGAAATGTATTTTAATAGCCTATAAATATACTGCATAAGTTTTCAATCAAATGCATAGTTTTTGAGATATGACGATTTTTCGAAAATTTCATGAAAACTACACTATTCTGTTCAGATTTACTTTTTCGGTAAAAAATTTAAAAATTTGCTTGAGAACAAAACCAAATAAACAACCAGAACTACTTTTAATTTTAAAAACTTAGAAATTTTTTAAGTAGTTTCGCGCGAAGTTTTTAATAAAAATTTTTCGTTTTTGCATGAATTTTATGCATATTCTCAAATTTTGTTATGATAAGCGGAACAGAAGCTGGTATTGTTGTTGTTGTATTTGTTGTAATATATAAAATTTTCGAAAAATCGTCATGTCTTCAAACTAAATCTGATTGAAAATTTATGCAGTGTAATTCTATAGGTTATTAAAATACCTTTCATATGACACCATTATTTTCCAAATCCATCCAGGGGCTCCCAACTTTTAGCGCGTTTCATAGAATATGTATCCGGATCTATATGGGGCTATATCTCCGAAACCAGATCTTGCCGACACTTTTTGATTATTCTTTCTTTTAATTAAGAACTTAAAAAAAAAAATTTCTTTCAGAATTTTAGCGAATTTATCCGTAAACGACAGCCGCTAAAATAATATCTGAACACTGCACATCCCCATATTTTATTTTAAGAAAAAAACGTACGTAAAAATTATAAATCACGACCTGAAGAATTGAGATCATGCAAACCAAGTTAAAAGCTTTAACATACAATGGGCCTTACCATGAATTTATCTGTAAATTCCCTCTCGAGAATATATTCCTTTCTCGAGAGGAATCATTTGCAATCGTGAATATTTTAATGGAAATTACATTTCTATCTAGCAGCGATACTTTTTTTCTCTTCCAATTCCAATTATGTATGTATTTTCCAGAGAATTTTTTGAATTTTTTTTCGCTATTGCATCCTAGGGTGTCTTAGAACAAATTCTCAAAAATGTTTATTCATACGGCTCAATGTATTGAATTCATAAAAATTTTCAGTTACAGGGCTAATTGTGTGTGTTTTGTATTTGCAGAGAATCTGATTTACCCATGGAAGAAGATGAAGAATACGAAATGCTTGACGTACAAGAAGAAGAGGAACACCATACTGCTGCAGGATATGCTGCAACTGGTCCTGCTTCAGATGGTGAAAGCCCAAACAAATCACATAAATCAAATAGTTCGACTGGATCACCTGAGAAAGATGAAAAGCCAGTAAAGACTTTTGGTACACCAAAGTCAGCAAATGCACTAAGAGTATCTGTTGCTACTACTCAAAATGTTGACGAAAAGAAGATTTTAAATTCATTACCGTCTGCAAGTAGCAATAAATATATACCAAGTACACCTACAACACAGGCAACAACCGCAGCAGCAGCTGCTGCTTTGCAAAAGAAGGGCATTACAATGAAAAAGACTACGCCTACACCAGTGGCAAGCACAAAAACAGCATTAGTGAGTGTTGCACAAAAGACAACGCCAGGTAAGAAGAATAACATTAAAGATTTAAATATTGATTTGATACGAAAAACTTAGAACTGAAGTTTTAGTTGGAAACAATAGTTAGACTTTGCACTTTGAATCGTACGTTTCCAAAACCATTTAAGTTCCATAAATTTTTTTGAATCTAACGCTAAATATGTAAATTTTTTAATAAGCTATGGGACTAAAGTTTTTGAAATGAACGATTCGATGGTGTTCACCTTTGAAGATTTTATTGAACCTGATTTCTTTTTTAGTTCGCTCAGCTAATAGCTTGCTAGACGTTGGCAAAAACAACCGTATACAACTGCCAGACTCACTAAAACGTAAGCTGTCGGAAGATCATTCACCATCACCACAGCAAAAACGCACCAATTTAGCACAAGCAGCAGCTGCAAGCGTATCTACATCTTCGAAACAACAACAGGAACAACAACACAACAATATTGCTTTATCACCATCACAAGCTGTAACATCAAAACCAACTCAAATTAAAGACGAGCATGAAGAATTCTGCCCACAGGAACAACAACAACAACCAGCTTCACATGGTATTAATCTCATAACAATTCCTGCAAATCCTATACGTACTGATTTAACAAATGGTGTTGCAGTGGGTTTAATAACTAACACCACTAGACCATCTTCATCAACAGCTGCAACAGTGGCATCGACATCAACCAATGGTTTTTCACCTCGTATTGAAGATATTGATTTTCGTAATGATATAATTTTTGATACGGGCACTGGTAATGTTACCAATGGAGGTGGTGGTCTACAACAAAGCGTCAATAGAGTGAATCATCAAAGTACCGAAATTATTAATTTGGGAAATTTTGATAATTCACTGCCGCCTACATTCTTTAAAAATCTTTGCAACTCTTCACGTCATGAGGCATTAGGCTTGTATGTGGCAAATGTTATGAATCGTTTGGGCACAAGAGCTGCTGCTAAATTAGAATTAGGTATTTTGCGCGCTATTATTGATGTGCAGAGCGATGAATTGGAACAGTAAAATAAGTAACAATCTAGCTATATATTTGTATCATTTTATATTAAACTTATCATTTTTAATTTGGCATATGAATAAGTATCCACATATTTTTTTTCTTCACAGCTTTGACAAAACGCAGAAAAATCTGCGTAAATCCGCTCACATAAGAAAAATCCACGGCCAATAATTTTTATCTTTTAAAAGGTATAATACTTGCTTTATCATTAAAGTAGCATTTTGTAGTGTACACTACGACTGCAGTATGTGCACTGAACTGTAGCGAATAAAACAAGATAAGATAAAGTATTAGCTTTTTCTTCTTCCATATCAAAGTACAGTCAAGTTATTTGCATGCGACACTGAACTGAAGCATTTGATAAATAAAAAGCTGGTACGAGACATAACGTATCTTGAAACGAAATGTCTTAAAACTCCAACAAGACGTCTTGTGCACACCCTTAATAATAACCGACAAAATATCTGTTAGGGATTTAAAATGCAAAAAAAGTGCCCTAAATTTTCAATATTTTTTTTTTTAGTTTTTAATTATGGTTACGACTTGCATGTGCTTTTTCTTTCAAACTGATTTAGTTTTCAAATAATCAAAAATTATTTTGCATAGAAAAAAGTGTGTGAAGGGATTAAATGCAAAAAATATCGAATTTTTGCAGTTTTTTGCTGTTCAGATATGCATTTAGCTTTTGCTTTGAATTTTCTTATTTTTCTTTTCCTTCCACTTTTTATTTTGACGGATTAATTTTACTTTAATTTACTTTATTTGGTTTTATATGACAATTTTTTAGTTTGTTCGCAAATACCTTCTTGTAATGAAATGCATATTTTTTATGTTTTTTATTAAAAAAAAAATTACTTTGCTCTTATTATACATACTTTATTATATATAAGAATAAAAGTATTTTATACATTTTTAAGCAGACTATTCAGAATTTATAAAAAATCATTTAGAAAGTTCGGGAATATTTTATTCTAAAATAATGGTTTGCATTGATAAGTAAGATTCCAGTTTAAGCATAAATTGTTTATTTAAACAAATTGAATAAAATCAAATAAATGACATTTCAATAAAAGTAAACAGATGCTGATATTATTCCCTTGGTTACCAAAAATTAGAAAATAGTCATTTATTTGTTAATTACTAGACCAGCTTGTATGCTTGAACAAGTTTTTTAACTTACACTTACACCCATGCTTAATTGTAACGTTAATCGAGCGTCAGCGTTATTTAACCATCTTTGTTTCAGTATGGTCCATATAAATTGTATAGGCATGAAACAGACAGAGATGGTTAAATAACGCTGCAATATAGGTATGGCCAATTACTTTTCTGAATAAAGTTTATGTTCGGCATAGAAGACATTTGCAATTTAAAATAAAATATATCTGGGACTTACCATTACTTAGTACGAATTTTTCCTCTTCTGTATGCCAAATGTAGATGTCCATAGAGTAAGCCTGCGAATCATTTAATACAGCAATTACATCAATAAATTTATTGTCCTTTGAAGGAAACGACAACGGAATTATTTTCTTGGCTGAAACGCACAAAACTTGACGCACTAGAAAACTGTCTAGTACATGGTTGGAATCTGGGAAAAGTAAAGCAAATTGAATTGAAAAAATTATTTTTGGTCGTTAGTTAATTACACTGTGCAACACAAAAATCTGATTTCGATAACTTTTTTTTCACAAATTCAGGGACGGTTATTTCGAATCTCTGGCAACCGTTTTTTCCTATCTCGTCTGAGACCCGTGTTATCCTTTATTTAAAGAGTAGAAAACTATTTTCAGATATACTTATGGCGTACATCAAGGAAGTAGTGTAGTTCAGTTTTGAATAGCCCTGATCTCCCTCTTTAAACCATAAATTTAACTTCCTCTATTGTATCATTACTTTCCGAGATATGTATCATCCATTGAAGTAAAGATCCCTGAAAAGGATTAAATTAGTAAACCCGTACTTCAATGGATGATATCTGGGAAAGTAATGATTCGATTGGAAAAGTGATAGGAAAAAACTTGCCAGATTCGGAATCAGCAACCTCGAATTAGCCAATTAAAGTTATAGAGATCAAATTCAGTTTGCTTTCCCTCAATTTGTTGCACTGTGTTATCAGAAAAAGTTTCTAAATTGGTTTTTATGGACTTTTTTCTGTTGGCGTTCAAAATTCGAATTATCATCGTCTCGTTTTTTAATTTCGAGCCTGGAAATATATTTAAACTTCGAAGAGGGTTCATAGCGGGAATGGGAGTTGAAGCAATCAACTTTATCATCGCAGTTGTAACTCGACTGTTGTAATTTCACTTGTAATAATTCAAACTGCGGAAAATTCCGCATTTCGCACTTTTCCGCAAATTGAATGAGCGCTCCATAAATCAGATTGTGCAAAACAGCTGATTTATAATTTAAAATTGTTTTGAACTTTCCCGAGTTCTAAATGTTTGTGCGTTCTATAGTTGTTACGTTTATATTAAATCTAGCACCAAAATCTATTCGAAAGTTCATCAAAAATTGATAAAAATCAGCCATTAGTCGTAATTTGTAAATTTCCGCATTGTTTGGAGGACTCAATTGATGCGGAAACTGCGGAAATAATACTCCATACAAAGTTGCGTCCCCCTAATGACACAAACTGCGGAAAAGTACGAAGTTTTCCATGGAATGAATGAATGGTTCGAACGATGATAATACTACAGTCATTTTAGGTTGAAATACACCTTCGATAATATGAGTGATTGCTTCGTTCTATCAATCGGTCGATTAACACTTTTCGTGATTTCAACAAACCTATTTTAAGAAATAGAAATTAGGAACGAGGAGACGATAAAAACTTAAATGGTTTAGACACGCCAGTCGATATAAGGGAAAATAATTGTGACGTTATGAAGAATTTTTTGTAAAATGAAATGCAAATTTCATAAATAAATAAATTATGCTTTTTTCTTCTGATGAATTTTGACTAAGAAGGCATGGTCTATTTCCTCATGGACAATCACAAACGTTTATTACTACATATGAACGAATATATGCTTACTTGTGTAACTCTCTTCTAAAGCATCGACATTTCGCTGCAATTCTTGCCAACTGGTTATGGATGAAATTTCTCTCAAGCCGCCCGTAGGAGTGTCACGTTTCCACTTTATGGCCTCTGCGAAAACTTTACTCGAATTATCACCTCCACTGTATTCTTGCTCAACACGCATAGGATTACTGAATATAAGATTTCCACGGACATTTACCGCTGGTCCAAGTTTTGCTTGATTAGCGTAAAATTCTGTCAGATTCCAACCATTTATATTTTCTACGTTCAGATTTTCGAAATTGTTTGCTAAAATACGCTGTTGTGCAGGAAACTTATTGCGTATACGTACAGGACCACGTAACACTTGATCGTGTTTATTAAGTAATAGCGTTTTCGTGTCGAAGGTAACGTTATTAACAGATCCATCAACAAGTAAATCGTTGTAAAAATTAACAGTATCCAATGTTGTTATACCACTTACGGTATAGTTCTCATAGACAAAAACTGCATCCTTTAGCCAAGTAACCAGATTAATGTCATTTACTAAACTAGTGGGTGTGGCGTAGAGTTTTTTCATATTTGATGCTGCGTGAATGCGTTTTAGTGCAGTGACATAATTTAATTCGACGTCATTGCGTATTACATCATGTACAAAGTTTAAATTGTTAACTAGCACATTGTGCAAATTGCCCTGTAAATGAGCTTGAGAAATTTTCCATTGTCCATTTATGTCATGTTGACCAGATTTTTTCAGTGTATTGGCAGCGAAATCATTGAAATCAACTGTGGCATTACTGAAAGTTTAAAAGTAACAGAATTTGGGTATTCCGTAAAACTTGTAACTTGCTTCGAGAACCTCGTAAATTCCTAAAACTCAAAATTTGTATTGATTTTGACAACTATTACGAGTTTACTATGTTTTCGAGGCATTTACAAGTTTTAAGGAATACCCTAAATATGGCATAAACAAAGTTAGGAAATATGTTATATATATATATAAATGCAAGATGTTATTTTAAAAATCGACCCAAAATGAGTCGAAAAAATTAGATACAATTTTTCGATATCTTGTTTCGTTTTCAAGATATCGAGACTTAAAATTTTTAGAGATCAAGTCCATTAGTTCCTTTTTTATTTAATTTTAAAGGGGTAAAAGGACTTCTGTTGTAGGTGGTGGTGGTACTGTTGTTTCTTTTTGTGTTCTTGTTTTTAAATTTCTTCAGTATATTCTTGCTTTCTTTAAATCTCACTATCTTCAAAAAGAAGTGAAATATCGAAAAACTTGAAAAAACTTTTTCGATTTTTCTTGAGATTATTTTTTCAAAGAAATTTCTTAAGTTTCTCGTATTCCGTAAGTTTCGATAGCTCAAAAACGAAGCGGGATATCAAAATATTTTATTTAATTTTTTCGACTTATTTTTGTTGGTTTTTATAAAAAAACTTCATCATAAAATCGCGAAACCGTGGAAATTAAAATGTTCCCAGGTATTCTTTAAAATTTCAAAACACGATGGAATGGTTTTTGAGATATAAAGCATACCATAGGAAATTTCCGCACGAAAACTGCGGATGAATTCTCCATACAAATTTGTGTCATTTGCCCACAAACTGTGAAATGCGGAATTTTCCGCAAGTATAAATAAGTCCCCCTAATGTATGTTCAAAAAGGTGTGCACTCAACAGTCATGTCGTTTACACTTCAATTGAAGTGTTTTGCTCCTTTTTTATCAAAAACACTTCGCCACTTCACAAAATTTCCATGTTCGAGTGGCCGGCCATATTTCGGTAAATTTTTGACCTAAGATATGTTTTACTTATTTTTTTCAAATTTTTTTAAAATATATTTTCAAATTTTGTTACGTGTAGCATAAAAATAAATGAATTGAATAAATAAGATTGTGATTTTTGTGTTCACTTCGCTAATATTTCACATTTTCAGAATTTTACTTCGCAACACTTCACTTTTTACAAAATTTCACTTCGCTCAAACTTTTCAAAACGACAGCACTGGCACTCAAGTGTTGATTGACAGATATGCTAACCTAGGTCGTTAGAGGGTTAAGCCATGACGCATGACATTTATTTGACATTTCGTTTTCGTTTATTTTCAGTGTCAAATCGTTTCGTGGGAGCATTTCGTGGAAAGTGAATAAATCCTGAAATTTACAGCTGAAAATTCTTTAAAATATTATTTTTCGTTTGGAAACATCAAGTTAAAATACTAGGTAAGAGTTATCTTTTAAATTTAAACTTAAACATTATTGCTTTTTTTGGCAAAGTGCCATTTTCCAATGCATCGACCCAGCTGTTTTTCTAAAGTATGCGTTTTTATACTTTCTCTGCCCTTCATAACAGTTACACCAACAAAGCTTAACAATTGTTACCTTGATTGGGGGGCAGACAAAATTGTTATTTGACAAAATTTCGAAGGTTCAAAACATAAAATGCATGCTGTCAGCAAATCATTCTCAAATGTATGAGCAATGATGACGAAGAATGTTGATGGTTTTATGTGTGACTGTACATAAGTTTGCTTAAGTCTCTGCAAGCATGAAGCGCGACCTTAAATAATTGTGGAAACGATCGCTGGAATACGAAATATTTGAATTGTGGCAATGCCAGAGTGTACGAAAGAAGCCTTTTGATACGCGAGACAAGAATGTCTTAACTTTAGTAGGAACTTTTCCGACTACCTATTTGTTATTATTTTGTTGAGATTTGAAGAAATTTGGCTTACACATTCCACTAATTTAATTCCTCATCCTAAATCCGTTTAGGTAGCTTAGATTATCTACAAGACACTTCCATCATGTTCAGTGATTAGCATGTGTATTCTATTTTCCTGAGGCGATTTATTATACATTTCATGTTCTAGCGAACGTTTTGACATATATTATAAATTAATGAATTTGTTTACTAATGAATTTTTTTTACTGTATAAGAAGGGTTTATTATTACCCCTTGGGGATGTGAATCATAAGATTATCATATTTTAAAATCGAAGAGTTTTATTGATAAAGTGCAAGAGTCATCGTAATTAGCTTACAAATATATGAGACTAACAGTTAATAAAGCAAAAACACAACCTCTGTCGACACAAGCAGGAGCTATTTGGTATTGCTTTTTTAACGAAGTGAGCGCTAAGCCACTGTTGCTGATGTAGCCTAATATAAACCCTCCATTAATTATATTATTTTTTTTGAAATGTTGACCAACTTCATTTTATATGAAACATGCTTTCATGCCTGAAGAATACGATTTTTGCATGACAAATTCTTTTTTAAACGCAACAATTTGCCGAAAACTTAATGCCGGTACTACTTTGAAATAGCATGAAATAATATTTATTGCCAATTCAAAGTTATTATTGAAACCGTATATTATCCACAAACATGTCATCTAATTTGAGCCGTAAAAATAGTAATTTCACATATGCTCCTGACCCATTTTCTTGGAATTTTTGCGCGAAATTTATAATTGTTCGGTAATTCAGGTCGGATACAAAAATTAGAATGCGCTATTTCTTTCTTAGCGTCCATTTTATTAATAGGCTTCGATAATTTTAACACGTTGTACCACTGAGTATCTAAAATTGTTTGATGGGTTATTTTGGAAAAAAAGCCTCAGTTATGACTAAAAAAACATTAAAAAAAACTTTCCGAGGCCCCAAATAATTGAAATAGATATAAAGTTAAAAAAATTTATGAAACTGATAAATCACCTGGAAATTATATTTTCATTTCCATGTACTTTTTCACACTAAATTTTAAAATATCTAAAAATACCCACGGTAAAGCTTTTCTGCATTTAAATGATCGTAAAAGCTTTAAAATACAATTTAAAGTTTTTTCCGCTCAACTTGTCAGTATTTGTTTGATATTCAGAAATACGAGTTAGTTGTACTTTTTATTGTTTAATTTTACTTATTGTGATCCAAGGGCGGATATTTAAGTCAATTAAAGCCAAATCGATCAAAACATGAGGACATAATATTTTTTCACTAAAATTGTATATTGTCCAACGAAACAACCTCTAGATCAGGCGAAGACTTAGATAAATACATAGTAATGTTTTAAGTAAGCTTGAAGAAACTCTCAAATATTTGAACTTGACTGTAGTTAAACTTGGTCTGAATTTCAGACTCTGAAGTCAATTTTTGCCGCCGACAACAGGTACGTTATAGCCATTTTTGACCACTTCAGGGCTCCTGTGTCGTTAATTAATACTTCAATGACGACAGCTATGTAACATTTAGAAAATGTTAGACAATAATGAATACTACCATTTGAACATCAAATATGACATATTTTTAGATTCAAAATTAGTGAGACGCGAAAATGCGGGCACATTCATTTTGAAAATAACGTGCAAAGAAAGTTGTGGCTTCCTTGCTTAAAAATATGGGCGTTATTTTGTTTTTATTGCGGACTTAATTTGATTTAAGAAATATGAAATAACGCCAAAAAAAAAAAAAAAAATAACGTCCATCACGGTGCTCGTGAGAGCGCTTTACACCAACATGATCGGTCTTTCCAAAATTCTTGTAGGGTTCAAATTTATAGTACTTAAACATAATTTTAAGCGCAATGTAAAAAAATATCCGCGTGGCGCTTTTTAGAACATTTCATTTTGAAAATGGTACTAAAATTTCCATATAAAACGAAAAAATCATAAAAAATAAAATCAACAAATAAAAACCGAAATTGTAATTTTGGATGTATGTAATTTTTGATGCTGAATTGGAATCCGGTACCAAAATTGCGCAAACTTGTCAGGATTTTGATAATTTTAACCTAAAAATACAAAATACACCGTTTTAGCTATTTTTAAAGTTTTATAACAAGTTATGATAGTTTCTGGCCATAAATCTTGATATGGTACTTGGCAGAACTAGTTTTGGCCTTCAAAACCCATTTTGAATTATATCGAAGGTCGAATTATATCAAGGTCGAAAAAGTAGGTCATTGAGCGTTTTTATTAATCTTGGTACTAAAAATGTATTAAAAATTACATTTTTGGCAAATGTAAACCCAATCGGTTAAGAAATGACTAAGTAAGAAACATTTTTGTGAGTCATCGTTTGCCGATTTCTTTATTTATTTTTTATCTTGTTACGCTAGGCATGGAATTACTGTGCTGTGTTTTTAATCAAAAATTTCTTTGAATCGAATCGTTGGTACAAAATACTTTTGAAATAATGTTTTCGATGTAAAAGAGAATGCCCAATCGATTCCGCGTGGTGTCGTGGCCGAAAAATTTAAAATAGATATGGTTTCGGCCGAGCAAAGTGGTCGAATGTCAGATTTTTACGTATGATAATTTTATATTGAACTAATTAAACAGTCATTTTTGCAATTTTTCAACAACAGACGAAAGCAAGTGTTAACATGGAAATTGATTACATATGTTTCGGCTACTTCCACATACATATTTATATATTTTCATATATAAACATGTATATAGCCTCATCAGATCAGTTTTAGTTAAATCTTGCCAGAAACCGTACTCGAACCCGTGACTCCGGTTTTCTAATGAAAGAGAACGCGGTGCTTAAAAGATTTTTACATTTTCACGTTCACATCAATGAATCAACACTCGATTTTCTGATTTGCACTTCCACGCATACTTTACTGCATACTGAGTCCGTGAAAAAATGATAACCACGACTATATCACGATGCTGATAGTTTTATAAGCAATAACAAAAATGCTATAAAATTGTATGAAAAATGCAGAAAAATCATATAAATCGTCATATTAGCACGCTTTTCCATGGTCCAATAACGGTGAAATTTTGGCTCCAGAGGTTTTTAGCCTAAAGGTATATTTTGAAGGATGAACACTTAAAATCGGAATAACTTTTAGATTTTGCATCACCCTAATATACAATATGAAATATAGCTCACATAAAAACGAAATATAGCCCACGATTTTAGAAAAGAAAAAACTAAATAACGCCAAGATTATTTTCATACAAATGTGGGCGACAATCAATTTGGAAATAGCTCCCACAATCCAGTGATATGTAAATAATGTGGGCGTTATTTCGTTTTTTGTTGATGGGGGCTTTCTACCTTTATTATGTGGGCATTATTTAACATTGTGTGGGCGATATTTAATTTTTTTATTTTTGTGGGCGTTATTTAATCGTTTTTTTTTTTTATGGGCGTTATTTCCGTATAACGACACACAGTGGTCGAAAAATCGAAAAAGCTGGTCAAAATTCGGTAGCAAGGGGTTTTTGATGATGCTGATTACAAATCTGAAATCCATTTTTAAAAAAACAAAATGGCGCATTGAAAATTATGGACTAAATACGGGTAAATTGCATCCATTCCCACCAAAGTCGGTATATGGGAGTTTCCAATGTTTCTTATAACGAATCTGAAATCCTTTTTTCGAAATACAAAATGGCGGATCCACAATGATGGACCGCTAAGTGCAAAACTACGTTAATAAACAAGAAGTCAGTATATTCGTGGTTTTTTAAGGTTGGTGATTAAGAATATGAAATTAATTTTTGTAACACAAAATGGCGCATCTACGAGTATAATGGCGGACAAAATATGCCTAATAAAATTTTTTTCTTTGAAAGTTCGGTTTCTGGCAGCATCTATTACGAGTATGAAATACTTCGCAAGAGTCCTAATAACATTTTTCGGGGCACCTCGCAGCAGTCAATTATTTAACAGGTTTGTAGAAAAATTAACCTTATTTATAGAAACTATAAATGAGATAAAGCGCTCCGGATTTGAGAAACATCTTCAACAAATCTCCACTGAGAGATTCCATTTTGTTGCATTGAAAAAAGATGAACCATGGTAATTTTTTCCACAATAGGTGAACTTTTTTAGGCACAGAAGCCATACTGAACTCTGAAATGAACGAAAAGGATCGTACTCTTCCATTTCCAACAGTTAAAAGTGCAAAAACTTAATTTTTTGAATTTCGGATAGCTTTTTTGATTTCTAAACTACAGTGTGACAGTCCAATAGATGAATTAGATTATCAAAGATCAATATTTTTTGTCTGAACTTCATGTTAACAATGTTAAAGCGATTGTGTCTGAAGGAGATGGGCATATTTTAATATTAATGTTTTCTGTTAAAAAACAAACACTTAAAAACAATTTTGGTCTTACCTTGTGCTCTCAATAAGTGGTCCAAACAAATGTAAATCATTTACAAAAATATCATTTTGAAATTGCACAGCATTTAAAAACATCACTTCAGTTAAGATCTCTTGAGGCCGTGTTAAACTGAAATAATTATCACTCAAATATTTCAAATTAACATTATTAATAGGACCCTAAGAGAGAAAAGAAAAAAGAATAAAATAAAAAAAATTTTTAAAAATTATTTAAAAAATTACCTCGAATTCCAGTAAGCCTTCAAATGAACCATTCATTATTTCAACATGTTTTTGCAAATCAACATTTTCATTCGCCAGCCAAACAGTATCCAATACTTGTTGTAAATCATAATGGTTCAGAGTGTTATATAGCGGAGCATTGCTGAAATTTGCATTTTCAACATATAAAGTATCTGTGCCATAACCGCTTAAATGTTTATCTAAGTCTCGTATATTTAAACTATTGATAATTGTATTATTTAATATATGACCCTGAATAAATAATTTTTGCTCCACGGAAATCTCATTCATTAATATTTGCGCTGCTGCAGCGCTACGATACAGTATATCATTTGGTATTTGTAGATCATTAAATGTTCTAGCATTAAGGGCTGCTTGTAGTCGTATTGGATTTTCTATGAAAGTAATGATATAAAAGTATTAAAATTTCCAAATTATTTATTACTTTAACTTACTGAAGATAACGCTACCGACGTGTTCATCACGATTGATCCAAAATGTATTCTTTATGAAATCATCCAGTTTATAACCATTAAGTTTACCTTCAGCTTGCATACCCTTTTCACACTGCACACTTGATAAGGTCTGTGGTGCAGTAAACATTTGATCACCATGCTTTTGCAACCAGCAAAGACCAAATTCTTGTGCTGGAATGCCGTTAAATGAACCATAAAATGTTAAATTTGATATTTGCATGTTGTAGTTAAATTTAAGATTTCCAACATATTTGATGTTACCATCCAATTGGGTTAATTGTCGCTCAATTAACTCAATACTTTTGCCGTTAATGCTTGAGTTTAGCTTGAGATTACGCACATAGATTGAACCATGGAACTTTTGATTCTTTTGAAAAATATTTGATGTTGGTATATTTTGTGCTTTTTGTTGATAAATTTCTGCTAAATGTTCATTGAAGATTTTGCCATTGGTATGTAAATCAATAACATTTATCGTGTTTGTTGAGAGGTTGCCGACTTGAACGGTACCAAGTATTTGCTGTGTACCAGATTTTGTAAGATAATCCGATAGATTGCGTGAATTCAGCAAAATTTGAGGAGATTCGATGCTAAAAATATAATATTTATTATAAAAAGTATTCTTAAAATATATCATCGGTTAGTTAATAAATAAAGTGATCGCCCAAAAATATGCAGTACAAAATGCTTGAATTTTTACCTCTTGATTAGAGTTTTTTTATATTGCATAGTTTTAGTTATTGAAATTTGATGTGAACTTTTATATTCAATCGAGAACAGAAACTTTATTTTGCTTATTTGGAAAGTCCAGGACACTGAGTTCAATGAAATTTTGCATAAGTTTATCAAAAAAAATTTATGGTCAGACTAAATGACCTAAAATTTATATGTGAACTTTGAAAATAAATGCTTTAAACGGTACGTGTATTCCATGTACGCCTCGTTGTCTGTCGAAAGGTGCTAGTTACAAAAAATTTACTTGAACTTAATTTCACAACTATAGAGTGTTGTTTGTGTTTTTGGGTTTTTTTTTTTTTGAAGGGAGGATCCCATGCTCTGTAGAGATTCATGAGCGAACAATAGAGTACACTTATGTATGTTAAAGGTTTAGTTTAAACTAGGGTCTGCATAAAACGTCTTGTTGGAGGCTTAAGACAATTTGTTCCAATATACGTTATGTCTTGTACCCGCTTTTTATTTATCAAGAAGAAAAAACAAATACAAAAGTAACAAAAGTAGTTTTTCCTCTCTTCATGTGCCTCTTTTTTGTTTACGATCTCGCTCTCTCTCGAGAATATGTATGAAAGCTACTATAATCATAGGTAACCAATGCGTTGCCACTTGCAAGTGCTACTTAAGGGTGTTCCAATAATTGGTGTGGTACTTTGTTAGCGATTAAAATCTGCATTATCGACCCTTGTCCGCCATATTTTGTGTCATTTTCATCTTGACAGCATAGGACCGCTACACGACAGAACAACGAATTGAAATCGTCGAATTTTGGATTTGAAATTCAAAGTCAATTCCGAAAAATCCAAAATTCCAAAAAATCAGCTTTTCGAACGAGGCTCATTTCCACCTAGGCGGCTATGTGTTAACAAGCAAAACTGACGTATCTAAGGCTCGGAAAATTCATAAGTGATCGTGGAGAAGCCTATGCATCCACCGCGAGTCACTGTTTGAGGCCGTTTTTTTTTTTCGAAGATGAGGACAGAAACACCGAAAATGTTAACTCTCAGCGGTAGCACACTATGTTGGAGGACTATTTTGTGCCGGAGATTGAAGCTCAATGTCTGGACGATTTGTGTTTTCAATAGGACGGCACTACACCACACACAACTCGCCTCAATTTGGACATTTCGCGTCGCAAATTCCCGAACCGTGTAAATGGGCTGCCCAGATCATGCGATTTGACGCCGTTCGACTTTTTTCTGTGGGGTAACACAAAGATAAAGTCTTCGAAGACGATTCCAGACTAGAAAAGCAATATTACAGCGGTGATTAGCCCTAATGCAAAATGTCATCGAAAATATAGCGGAAAGAGTGAGATATCTACTGAATAGTCGCGGGGAACATATCCGCGAACACCCTTTATATCATAAATTTTACTGTAGTTTTTCTGCTCACACGTTTTACACTGACCTGAAGTATTTGTTTGTATAAAATGCAGTAAGCAGGTTTTTTTTTTTGACTCTGATAAAACAAGACAGTGTACTTCAGTGTCAAAATCAAATCAGTGTGCAATGAAGTTTTGAATCTTTAATTTTTTGGATCAAATACTTCAGTTCAGTGCAAAATGTGCGAGTAGAAAAAGTACACTTTATTTCAAAATGTCTTGTGCAGGCCCCTAAGTATTAATTTATCAAACAAAACTACGGAAAAAATGTGGTCCTGTGTAATTAAATTGTTGTTTAGTCAATAAATTTTACCTTTTGACGACAATTTTTCCAAAATTCATCGTTCCATTTATTGTTTGATTTTTATTACGTAAAAATAGACGTTTCTCTATTGCCTCCAAGTCAATGCCATTCAAATTTTTCACTTCACTAAATCCTTTTTTTATTTCCAAGTTACCATTAAATATTTTTTCACCTTCAATAACTTGTACATCCGTAGTGTTAGTATAAACCAATTGTTGCAAATCTTGGGCATTTATAAAACTAACAAGAGAATTATTTGCCTTAATGGGTTGTTGAAAATTTAGAAAAACCTTTTCTAATGGTATATCCATACGTATACCATTGTGGATTGCATGTTTAGTTGACATTTTTGTTTTAGCATCAACTATATCATTGGCTGTGAGCAATTTTGATATCGTTACATCACCAGTTATAGTGTAATCACCCTGCAAGGTAATGCTCTCATGTACGGCCTTATTAGGTGCCATCTCACGTAAATGTTTGCCTGTAGTTTGGCCCTAAAAATTATGAATGCAATTATTTTGGCTTTTATTCTTCTTTTTTTGAAGCAACTTACCGCCAACGTTATGGGTTCCAATACCCGTACGCTGTCTAGTCTTTTTAGACCTTCAATCACTTGAGTTTCATTTGAATTTCGTAGTAGGACATCGAAGCGATTTTTATAAACATGTATGTTATTTAAACGTTCGTGTATATTAAGGTTTTTAGTTTTTATAGGCTCTGCAAATTGTATGTCCTGATCCACAACATAGCTACCATCAGTTGTTGATACAAGTTTCGCTAAATTCTGTTCGTTAACTTCATTATTTGTTATTGTAATTTTATCGACATGTAAGTTTTTCAATGTAACAGGAGCCTTTAGAAATTGTAAACCATTTCGTTTAAGTGTATTATTGATGAGATTATCCCATGTGTACTCATTCAGCTTCCCACTTATATGTAAGTTATTAATACTCAGCGAATCGACAATTTCATCGCCGTATTTTGTTGTTGTATTAACCTTCTTAGTCTCCCCTATGAGCTCATATTTATCTGTTACCACAACTTTTTTCGCTTTAATTTCTTCAAGTTCGCCAAGTTCGGAATCAAAACTGTTTACCTTGCGCACTTTTAATTTATCATGTACTATTAATGTATTAACTTTTAATCGTTCGAAATCATAGGGAGCATTATTCTTCGCATTCGAATCTCTCAAGCTCGCACGTTTCTCACGTAGGGTTGTTGTTTTCGATGATAACTGTGTTTCGAGCACATCCAGCGCTTGTGTTGCATAGCTCAGTGCCTTCCAGTAATTGCTACTTATACGAAATGGTGGATATATTAACTGTAAAAAATATGCAATAGAATATATTATTAAATGTTTAAAGTGTGAATATAGTGACTATATGAAAATTATACTAATTTTATGGACTTAAGTCACTTATTTGCATGAATCAATTTTCTATGAATTTTTCCAATTCCGAAAATTATAAGAATTGAGGAAAAGTTAATCTTCTAAACACGGCTATGGTAACATATATTTTTTGGCTACCGCCATTTAACCATCTTATCAATTTATGTTTATTTAAACTAAAATTACATAAAATTGCAATTCAGCCATTCCATGCCTATCGTAACAAGAATTGACCTCACCCCCGTGATTTCGCCGAAATTTGGTTCATGGAAAAACCAATAAAAATGGCAAATTTTTTTGTGGATTTTGGAGAAAAAGTAGAATCGGTAAATTGTTACAAATACTCCATCACATAATTGTCCATAATTTAGAAATTTCTTAACCGGTTTTCATGTTTTTGGGAAGGTATTGAATCAGGCTATTCGCCTAAATTAAGTAAAAAGTACTATTATTTACCTTTTTAAGCAGTAAGATTATAAAAAAGCCCCATGGCCAAGGTAAATGTTTACGCATTTGGGTAAAATAATTAAATTTAGTACTATTTTGGTACTAAAATTACAAAAACCGCATCATGGCCTACTTTTATCTGGAAAATTTTTATTTTGGAAAAAAGGAAAAAAAAACATTAATTTTCTTTTGATCTTTTCAAAACATGAAATTGACTGAAACTGCTTTACAAAAATTGACCTCACCTCCTGCGAATTCGCTGAAATTTGGTACATGGTTTCTTTTCATGCTAAAAACCGATAAAAATGGCTATTTTTTTGTGGATTTTGGAGGAAAATTGGGAAAATCGGTAAATTGACAAATACTCCTTCGCACAATTGTCCAGACCATTTTTGGAAAGGTATTGAATCAGGCTATTAGCACAATTCACCTCTTTGGCTAAAACTACTTTTTATTACTTTTTAAGCACTAAGATTATAAAAACAATCCATGGCCAATGGGTAAATTTTTTCGTATTTGCAAAAAGTACTAAATTTAGTACTGTTTTAGTACTAAAATAACAAAAAACCGCACCATGACCTACATTTTTTGACAAATATATTTTGTGCAGAGAAGAAAAATTACCTTTCTTATGAATCGAAAGATTAAGATGGTATGTTGAACGTTTTAGAAGTTATGATTTTTTTAACTTTTCAAAACCTGAAATTGACGGAAACTGCTTCACAAAAATGGTCCATAACAAGAACATTTTTGTTCTGACCTATTTTGGAAAGGTAGTGAATCAGATTGTTAGCACAATGTAAGTTTTCTACTATATGACAAAAAGTACTTTTTTTAGTACTAAGGTTAATAAAAACGCTCCGTGCCCTACATTTTAGATCTTTAAAAATATTTTTATCTTTCATATGTAGATGGTAAAATTTTTTATAGTTTTCAATGAAAATAATGCCCATTTTACTTACCGATGTTGTGATGACAGTTTCAATATTTGATGAAGGTATTTCCGTAACAGTTATTGGAGTTTTAATATTTTTTTGTTGTGCCAATTTGAGCTGTGAAAGAATTGAATTTTTGCTATATCTCTTGTAAAATAAAAACCTCTATTAAAACATACCTCTACATCCTTTTTTAATTTCTCCACATCAATGTTTGATAAACGTTCAATATTATGTTTAGTCCATTCAATTAATTCTTGCCTCAAAGCGTTAGCCTGTTCATCCTGTTTAAAAATTGGCAAGAAAATGTTGGTTTCATTCGCTGACATGAGCTCATTGGCTATAACTTTTTGAATAATGAAAAAGGGAAGAAATTTTGTAAGAAGTTAAAATTTTTCTATAAACTTACTTACTCAGATAGCTATTATCATATTCTTGAAAAATTCGCATGTGTGATACACCTTTGCCTAGTGCGCCCTCTGTAAATTGAATTTTCGATTCTTCAAATTTCCAATCATTGAAATTATAGATTTTAACATCTTGATTTTTGCAAGAAACCAGCAGTAAAAACTTTTCGGCTTCAGAATTCTGAAGGAAAAGAAAAAAGCTATTACTTATAATCAGGATAAGATATGAATTTAAAGAAAGAAGATAAAACTAAACTGCTTTCATGTATTTCAAACTGACTTACCTGCACTGGTAGAAATTGAAGGAGATCATAAAATGATAACTTTTGATATGGCACAAATTCACCCTTATCGAATATATAAAATACCGAATCAGCTTCCAAGTTACGTTCTTCTTGCTGCTTTCCTTTCAATATTTCTGTGGATTTATGCTGTGAACTAATTGTATTGCCAAATAATAAGAAATGTCGCCTGGCATTATTATATGGCACACTAAAGTATTTAACATCGATGGCACCATTTGTACGTATACGTTGTAATAATTGAAATTTTCTTCTTTCATGAACATATTTATATATCTCCGAATAGGTTTCGGTGCGACCCAATTGATTGGCATAATTCGCAACGGCAACATAATTTTCATAATCAATTGAAAATGCTTCCAAATGATGTGCATTGCTGCATGGTATCGGTGCAAGTTTATTAAATGTCGTACCAGACCATTTAAAAAATGGACATTTTAAATTCGGTAAAGCTGCCGTATTTTTAAATGTTTGCAACATATAAAGATCATTGCCAGTCGTATGCAAATGTACAGTAGATATGTGTGGACTTGCAAAATATTGCACAGCCCGCAGACGTTCATTGGCGATTTGAAATACAGGTGAACCATCACGTGCATTATGTACTGGTTCTGATATATTATACGCAAGCGCAATGTAGCCCTTTTCACCAATTTCATTACAGTCCATTGTAATGGCCAATGGTGTAGGGATTTCGGCAATCGGTATATAGGTGCCATTCTATTGTTGAAAATACAAGAAAATGCAAAATATATGTACATTATTGGGGTGCTTCAAATGTATAAAAGTTAAAAATGTAAATGTAATTGTTTGATCCTCTTCTCAATTCCGATTTCGATCGGAATCGGAATGGAACCATTTTAAAGCTCTGCCTTTCGATATTGAACACCACATCGGAATTACGTTACAGTAAATCGGATTGAAGCCAGTAGCCAATTTTATTTAGTGCAGTAAAGTTCCGATTCTAATTTTTTTTTTTTTGAAACGCAAAGCACCTTAAGATTGATTTCATTCCGATTCCGATCGAAATCGGAATTAAGAACATCCCTGGATGGTTTTTTATTGATATTTTACAAAATCACAAAAAGCTCATTTTTTTATATGACTTGATGAAAACGGTGAGTCGAACGATAAAAAGTATTAGAATCTCTTTTGTGGAGAATAACAGATTCTACAAATAGTATTGATTTGCATTTAAGAAAAAATAACTGTTTAGGAAATAATCTTAAAAAACCACAAAAAATCGAAAAATTTGATTTTATCGAATATTTTCTAAACGGTAATTTTTACGTTAATGCAAATCAATACTTTTTGTAGAACCTTTTTTTCTCCACAAAAGAGATTCTAATACTTTTTATCGTTCGACTCACCGTTTTCATCAAAAAGCCTCCCAAATGAAATCAGATTGAAATCAATCGGATTTCACGACATGCCTGAATTATACGAATTTGTAATAAGTACTTAAATCAGTGGCGGATCCAGGGGGGGCGGGGGCGATCGCCACCTCTCTCAAACCTAAATTATATGTAAAGATTTTGAAAACATTCTGTTATTATCTAGAAATGTAATCAATCGGCCCCCCCTCTTGACAATGCTGGAACCGCCACTGACTTCAATTTTTAAATATTATATTTTAAGTTTAAAGATAGCTACTCAAAACTTACCATTAATCTATAAACTGCAAAATGTCGTACACCGTCTTTGTTAATATGTAATGTTGTGGCATATGTTATGCCATTTAAATTCATCATACAAATGTCGAGTGGAAATAACACTGGTACTGAAGCAACTTTCTGAAATCCATCAAAGTGAAATGATGCTGCAAATAAAAATAGTTTAAAGTTGTTAAAGTTATAGAGTTCTCAGTTGACTTTTATCTGTGATAAAGTTTTTGGTTATTTATTCGACGTAACTGGGTTGATACTATTTGATATGTAATTTGTTTCGTATCCTCTACAACTTAGCTTATGATATACATGTTTTTCAATTGGAAACATATTTTGTTTTGAGATAATTTACAAAAGTTTTCGAAAACCATACTGATATGTCAGAGTTGTTTCCAAGAAAAGAAGGTTGGCTTTTAGAAACTCCGAAGGCAGTGGTTTTCATTATTTTTATTTGATTGTATCATCAAAATCCTCCAATTGTCTTGTCTACCTATTGCTTGTACTAATAATCCAATACATAATTCGAATCAATCGCATTTCCCGGTGTGCGTTGCTACACCTTGCCTTGCATCGCCCCGATTGTCCCGGTGCAATTTATATATGAACCAAATCTCATTTACGTGCGTTAAATAATTTCAGAGACATGATGACATTTTTTTGAGGGCGAGGTACTGCCCATTTCTCCAATGGATATTATATGACCCGGTACTCTATACATATACCTAATCTTATCCTATTCGCTTAACATCTCCAGTGAAATGATGAATTAATTTTTTTTGAGGGAGTGGCACCGCCCTTTTTTTCCGTGGAAATTATTTGTCTTAATGCAATGTGGACATGTATCAAATTTCAATTAAAAATTAATGTTAAGGGTGTGTGGCACCTCCCATTTTTTAGCCTATGACCTAGCTTTTTCTAATACTAATACACTGTGAAAATTTCCTGCAAATCGGTCAGTTAGTTTTCGAGTCCAGTAACAAATATACAAACACAAAAAAAAAAAAAAATATAAAAAAATACGTTTTATTTTTAAGTTAAATTTATTGGGAAACCCTTTATGTAAATTGTAAATAACAACACGAACAAATGGACAATTTTAAACATTGAAATACCTCAACTAATCAAACAAGCTATTTAAACCATTCGAATTATTTGTTTTATTCGAACGATTTGAACTATTCGAACGATTCGAGCTATTTTTATACTACGTTTCCGCCGAAGAATTATGAGGGGATTTACGGCTGTTTCGAGATCAAGCTCTAAATCTCGGCATAAATCATGTGATTTAAAAAAAAAATCTATTTATGCCATGATTTATTTTAAATCTACGCATAAATCGCTCAGGGCTACAGATTTTGGCTATTGGCATTAAATGTCATTAAGAACAAATCAAATGGAAGATAAATATTAACCCTTTTAAGGACCGTAAGGAACTGGGAGCTTATGCAACCATGTTAGTTATTTAAGGGAGACTTTTTCCCCATAAATTTTAATATGGGGAAATGATGCCCTTATTTCAAAGGGTGATAACTCGGAAAGTAAGGGTCCAATTGAACAAATTTAAAGGTATGGTTTGATAGGTAAAATTAGGGCTATTAGATGCCATCAAAAGAATTAAACTACATTATTTCCTGGAACTACACCGTAAGATTGAAAACAGCGCTTTCTCAGCTTCAAGCACGGATATCTCGAAATCCTGTAGTATAAGAGCGATTCTGGCCTCGGATTCGAATTCAGTGTCAAAAAGTACGTTACAGTACATATGTCTACTAACAGGTTCATTAAATTTTTTTATATCGATTGCCTGTGAAATTGGTAAAATTGTACATACCTCTCTCCAAGTGTTTTAAATAAAAAGTGCTTGCACCCAAAATGTTTTTTCCGGAAAATGTGTAGAATGACTCTTAGATGAAACATATATAGCCCTTTTTTCAAAGTGAACGGAATTTTTTCAAACCAGGGCCGAAAAACCCATTTTTTAGCACGGGACTTTGTACTAAAACCAAAAAAAAAGTTTGACCAAAACGGATACAAAAAAAGAGTATGCAGAAAGTTTTTTGCTTGTCCGTAGATTAAAAAACCGTAAATTGGAAAACCTTATCAAATATTGTTTGCGAGATATTGCGTTTTTTCTTAATTTTTTGAGTTTCTTTTAAAAAATTTAATTTTTGCGTACAAAAAAAATAATGATCAATATATAGGAACAGAAATAGTTAGTTCTAATGTATTTTTTTATGTTGAATCCGAATCTGGTCCTGAAACTGCTCTATCACTTCGGAATTTTGAGATATTCTAACGTGAAATTTTGGCATGTACGGTTTTTTCACCACTTTTGAGGTTATATGACAGGACCAGGTAATTGTTCGTCAAAAAACTCGATAAGGTTTTTAAAAGCACTATTCTTTTTCTTCAAAACTCACTTTGATTTATATCGATATCTTTATTTTTCTCCGAAATATCTTCACCTAAAAAAAGTTCAAAAAATGCACGAAAGATGCCATTGGCAATGTTTCTGTAAAAAGTAATTATTGTCACTTGTAATTTACCATAATCATTTTTAACAACTTTTTATATAAATCAACCAATGTTGCCAATGGCGTCTTTCGTACATTTTTTAACATTTTTTAGGTTACGATATTTCGGGGAAAAATAAAGATATCGATATAAATCAAAGTGAATTTTAAAGAAAAAGAATAGTACTTTTAAAAACCCTATCGAGTTTTATGATGAACAATTACCTGGTCCTGTCATATAACCTCAAAAGTGGTGAAAAAACCGTACGTGACAAAAATTTCAGGTAAGAATATCTCAAAATCTAGAAATGATAGAGCAATTTCAAGACCAGATTCGGATTAAGTATCAAAAAACACATTAGATCTGACTATTTTGGTTTCTATATATTTATCATTATTTTATTTTTGTACGCAAAAATTAAATTTTTTTTATAGAAAGTCAAAAAATTAAGTAAAAATGCAAACGATATTAGATAGAATTTTCCAGCTTACAGTTTTTTAATCTACGAATACGCAGAAAATTTTCTGCACACTAATTTTTTGTATCCAATTTAGTCAAACTTTTTTTTGGTTTTAGTACAGAGCACCGGGCTAAAAAATGGGTTTTTCGGCCCTGGTTTGACAAAGTGCCGTTCACTTTGAAAAAAGGGCTATATATGTTTCATCTTAGAGTCATTCTACACATTTTCCCGAAAAAACTTTTTGGGTGCAAGCACTTTTTATTTAAAACACGTGGGGAGAGGTGTGTGTAGTACAAAAGTGAGTTGAAAAGTTACCCTTTACGACCATAGGGACAGCGGTGTCCCATTTTGAATTTTATGATTTATCAATATACTAAACGTAAATAATGGTTCAATTAATGTATAAAACAACAATTTACTTACCTGACAGCAATTATTTCACACTATAATATTATTAAAAAGACGTTAACACCTGTAAATTCTACTGTAAAGTATAGCAATAGTGCACCACACAAACTGTCACATTAGAATGATTATACAAAAATAACGGTTATTCTGATGGTTTTGCCAGATTTAATAGAAATGAAGGAAGCGTTTATAAACTGATAAATGTCAAAATTACATATATCGGTTTCTTAAGTATTTAAATATAATTTATTTTTGTCTCGGGACACATATGCTCCTGTGGTCCTCAAAGGGTTAAGATGAAAAGGAAAACCAACTTTAATTTTCCCGCTTATGACATTTATTGTCAGAAATAAATTTCTGTGGGAACGTAAAGGATTTAACGTCTGGATTTATAGATCTCATCACAGCTTAATCTTTAGTGGAAATGTAGTTTAACGATTCGAACTATTTTACACTACCTATTTGCGTTGTTTCACTGATAGTCCAATAATCTCGTTGAGCTAAAATTGTACGTCTCCCCCAAACGCTTGCCAGATCCTGACCCACCTCGGAGTGTCATGAGATTTACGGACGGGGCGCCTATTTCGACAATAGAATATGTAAAAGTGGGCACCGTTTTCGAAAGAAAAAGAAAGATTTGTTTTGTATTTTTTCGTTTGCTTGTATTTTAAGTACAGAATTTGAGAAATCTTAGCACGAACGCAATTTTTTAAGTTAAAAAGTGTATGTTAAAAACTTATAAACTTGTATACATACAAGCTTTAACCTTTTGAGTTTAGTTCTATGAACCCACAAGATAAAGAATTTCCCGCATGTTGTTATAAAGAAAAAAAAATCTATGGTAAGTATATGATATGTACATCCTAATGCCGCCAGTCCCTTCCGAACATTCCAAAAACCACACAAGTACCAAATCTTTGCTCATTTTCATACTAACTATGGGTATATATTTCTATTTGCAGCATAATGGAACGTGAGCTGTACCTAGATTGTATAACAAAGCAATTGGAAGAAGTTGACATGTTATCATCGATATACTGTTCACCCGGTGAAATGCATATTTTTGATCCGGGTGTTATCAGCGATTTCAATGAGTTTATAAATACAACAGATAGAAATCCAATAACTGCGCTTAAAGCGCATTTAGATTATACAATAAAAATAAATGTATTGCATGGTACACGTAAAGAAAAACTAGATATACGCATTGAACTGCCACATTTGTATCCAGCGCTAGAAAACGCTATTGTTTCCATACACAGCGCATTATTGAGCAAAGCTAAGGAACAATATTTCAAAAACGAAATCGAACAGTTTATTGCAACAATGGAACGTAATGAAACTTATATATATCAAATTATATCATGGATACAAGATCAAATCGATAATTTAATAAAACGTGATGCTAGCGAATTTGCTAGTAATCTGACAATTGAATCTTCGCCAGAAGAGCTAACATTTGATTTTGAGCGTCTTTGGATCTATTCACATCACCTTAAATCGAAAACAAAGCGACAAGAAATTGTACGCCAAAGTCGCAATTTAGATTTGACTGGATTTAGTCGTCCGGGTAAACCCGGCATTATTTGTGTTGAAGGTTTGCTAGCTAATACGCAGGATTTTTGGAAAACTATAAAATCAATGCGTTGGCAAAAGATATCCATTTGTAAAAGTGAACTAAAGAAAGGAACACACGATGAATTAAATACGTTTCGTAGTTTTAAAGGCTTTAAGGAGCAACTATTTTGTGATGACTTGGATAGCGATGATGACGACGGTGGCATAATGGATATGGGACTTTTCATAAAATATTTAGAAATGCATAATTTTGGGTATATGAAAAAGGAACTCTTCGGCTTGGACTAATGCTAAAAAAATTGAATGAAAAAAAAAATATCTTTTTGAATTTGCATTTAAAATTTGCTTTTATATTGATTATTGTAATTTAAAAAAAAAATGCTTTTTTAATATTTAATACTTAATTGTAAATAAAATCCGATTTTTAAAAAAAATTTTAAATGAAAAAGCTTGTTAATGTTTCACTTTTTTTCTGAATTAATTTTAACGAGTTAATTAAAATGTTTTAATGAAAAAAAATTTTTTTGTGAAAACAGCTGGAAAACAACTTTTAAAGGTCAATTTATGCGAATCGGCAAAAAATTGGAAATTTTTTTTTTTGACACGTAAGCCCCCTTTTCATAGACCAGGTCACATATATTAAATTCAATAAAATTTCTGTTTGAGTATAAATTCTTGAGCAGAATTAACTAATTACCTTACCTTTATCAAAAAACTGCGTCATTTCACGTTTGAAAACCTGCGTTTTAAACGGTTCCACTTGAATATTGTAGTTTTCACGAAAGTTTACATTAAAACACCAATAACATTTTAACAAAATTAATATCAATATCATACAAAAATATTTTAGACAATTCATTGCACAAAAACCTCGAACTGTAAATCACTTAAACTGTTGAACAGACTCGAATGAACTGATTTGAAATTTAGGAATGAAAATGTACAAATTGTAAAACAAAAAAAAAAAAAAAATGTTAAGACTTTGTAACGTTACTTCTATGTAACGGGATATATATTTTTTGTAGTTCTTGCCTTAACACTTTGTTGTCGAGGTCAATTAAAAGACATATAGCCTTATCATGTATGACGAACGAAACGTTTTACTGATTTTCAACTGCTTATATCCTCCAAGTTAAAAGATGATTTGAAGTTTTTGCTTAGAAACTTTATTCTTTGAACTAAAATGAACGCTTAGGTTATAGTAAGTTCTTAATAAAAAGTTTTAATAAGTTGATATTAATGAGTGAAAATCAGTCACTTTATTCGTTCGTCATACATGATAAGGCTAATAGATTTTAATTTGTTTCATTTTTACTTTCGCTTAGCGATTCAACGTTCAGGTCGAAAATTACCGATCGCGCTGAAACTTTTTGGCGTGATACTTTACTTGATTTTCATATCTAGGACATTTCTCAGTAAAAAATATTATTATTTTAGTTTTTACTTTACATTATAGCTCTTAGGTAGCATTATTATTACTGCCAACGTTAATAGCAGGCGAAGTCCTGGTCCTAAGATACACAAAAAAAAGACGCAGAACGAACGTGACAAAAATATAAGTAGTTTTCGTGCCTATTCAAACTAGAGCTGTCTGTTTCTGTTCGAACGTTCGTACTCACGTGATCACGTGAGTACGAACTTCGTACTTTAAAGGTACGAAATCACGTACCTCCAATTCACGTGAATTTGAGGTTCGCACAGGTACGTGAATTTGGTAAAGTTCGTACTTTTGATACGAACTTCGTACTATTCGTACCTCGTACTTTTCGTACCTCGTACTTCGTACATTTCGTACCTCGTACTTCGTACTTTTCGTACCTCATACTTCGTACTTTTCGTACCTCGTACTTCGTACTTTTCGTACCCCATTTGAGATAGTACGGATATGCCACGCCCACTATTTAACGATTGATCGAAAAAAAATTTAACACGTTATATCTCGAAAACTATGGACGCTATTTACATGAAATTTGGTACGTAGGTGCTCCACATAATTAGCATCCGCTGACCAAAAATTGGGCGTGATCGGACAATGCCACGCCTACTTTTTAACGATTCAAAGAATCGGCACTTTAAAACGCTATATCTCTCAAAATATAGAAGCTATTTCGATGAAATTTGATAGATAGGTGCTCCACATAATTAACATCCGCTGACCAAAAAGTGGGCGTGATCGGACAATGCCACGCCTACTTTTTAACGCTTCAAAGAATAGGCACTTTAAAACGCTATATCTCCTAAAATATACGAGCTATTTCGATGAAATTTGGTAGGTAGGTGCTCCACATAATTAGCATCCGCTGACGAAAAAGTGGGCGCGATCGGACAATGCCACGCCTACTTTTAACGATTCGAAGAATGGACAATTTAAAACGCTATAGCTCCTAAAATATACAAGGTATTTCGATGAAATTTGGTAGGTAGGTGCACCTCATAATTACCATCCGCTGACCAAAAAGTGGGCGTGATCGGACAATGCCACGCCCACTTTTACCGATTCGAAGAATGGACAATTTAAAACTCTATAGTTCCTAAATATACAAGGTATTTCGATGAAATTTGGTAGGTAGTTGCACCACACAATTGACTTTTAAACTGTCCATTCTTCGAATCATTTAAAAGTAGGCGTGGCATTGTCCGATCACGCCCACTTTTTGGTCAGCGGATGCTAATTATTTGGTGCAGCTACCTATCAAATATCATCGAAATCCCTTTTATATTTTGGGAGATATAGCGTTTTAAAGTGCAAATTCTTCAAATCGTTAAAAAGTAGGCGTGGCATTGTCCGATCACGCCCACTTTATGGTCAGCGGATGATAATTATGTGGTGCACTTACCTATCAAATTTCATCGAAATAGCTTTTATATTTTGGGAGATATAGCGTATGAAAGTGCCGATTCTTTGAATCGTTAAAAAGTAGGCGTGGCATTGTCCGATCACGCCCACTTTTTGGTCAGCGGATGATAATTATGTGGAGCACCTTACCTATCAAATTTCATCGAAATAGCTTCTATATTTTGGGAGATATAGCGTTTTAAAGTGCCGATTCTTTGAAGCGTTAAAAAGTAGGCGTGGCATTGTCCGATCACGCCCACTTTTTGGTCAGCGGATGGTAATTATGTGGCGCACCTACCTAGCAAATTTCATCAAAATAGCTTTTATATATTGGGAGATATAGCGTTTTAAAGAGCCGATCCTTTGAATCGTTAAAAAGTAGGCGTGGCATTGTCCGATCACGCCCACTTTTTGGTCAGCGGATGGTAATTATGTGGCGCACCTACCTAGCAAATTTCATCGAAATAGCTTTTATATTTTGGGAGATATAGCGTTTTAAAGTGCCGATTCTTTGAATCGTTAAAAAGTAGGCGTGGCATTGTCCGATCACGCCCACTTTTTGGTCAGCGGATGGTAATTATGTGGAGCACCTGCCTATCAAATTTCATCGAAATAGCTCTTATATTTTAAGAGATATAGCGTTTTAAAGTGCCGATTCTTTGAATCATTAAAAAGTAGGCGTGGCAGTGTCCGATCACGCCCACTTTTTGGTCAGCGGATGATAATTATGTGGTGCACCTACCTACCAAATTTCATGGAAATAGCGTCCATAGTTTTCGAGATATAACGTGTTAAATTTTTTTTCGATCAATCGTTAAATAGTGGGCGTGGCGTATCCGTACTATCTCAAATGGGGTACGAAAAGTACGAAGTACGAGGTACGAAAAGTACGAAGTACGAGGTACGAAAAGTACGAGGTACGAAGTTCGTATCAAAGGTACGAACTTTACCAAATTCACGTACCTTTGCGAACCTCAAATTCACTTGATTTGGGGGTACGTGATTTCGTACCCCTGTTCGTGAATTCACGTGATCACGTGTAGTACGAATTCACGTGATCCGACAGCTCTAATTCAAACAAAGTCAGAATCCAGCGAAGCAAGCCAGAATTTTTTAGTGCGACTTACCTTAGAATCTTATGCAGTAATGTTATTTTGCTTGATTCATATAACTTCTTTACTTTTCTTTGTTTTGATCATAATCTGAATCGATACGTGACAATATGAATGTGACATTTTTTCAACCATACAAATTTTAAATTGAAAATCTTTCAAAAAAACAGGATTTTCTAGTGACTGTTGGATCTCCAATTATTTCAAAGGATGTCATATGTCCCTTTCCATTTTACGTGTGTGCCAAATCTCTTAAATTATGAGTTTCTAATTTTAGGGGCGTGGCATTGCCCATTTTCCCAGGGAACAATTTTTGAGGAGTTATTTTTCAAAAGGGCGTAAAACCATGTTAAACAAATTTTCAGTAATGAGAAAAAACTTCTATGGGCTGTTTACAATAACATATTTTTTTTTTAATGTCTCCTGTATTATAGTGAGTTGACCAAAGATTCTAATCCCCTTAACATTTTTGTTGTAACCTATTTGCAGTAATTGCAAAAAGTAAAAAACATTTGGAAATAAGCCCTTTTGTTCTGAAACGTTTGGAAATAAGCCCTTTTGTTTCAAAATCAGTCTTATTTCACCATTTGGAAGTTTATTTTGATGTCTATAGGCATTAGGTATGCGCTTATTTTACGATTTTCTGATTTTCGTTCGTGCCGCCCCCTGAAATCCTTCTAATGGTCATAAAAACAAATACTATGAAGTTTCACGGCGATCGGATAACGATAACCCGGCCCGCAAGAGAGGTCAAGGTCAAGTTGAGGTTTCAGGCAAAAAATAATGAAAATTTTTTTTAAACTTAATTAAATAAGTTAAAGCATAATTTAATCTTATAGCAAATTGAAATACCTTTCTAACAAGCTATAAATGTTTAAAATCGGGTAATTCATACGAATTCTATGAATTTTTCTTTTACGGCATTAGCAAAATTGCCGCAAAATACCATATGTAGTAGAATAGCATTTTGCGGCAATTTTGCTAATGTCGATATAAGAAAAATTCATAGAATTCGTATTAATTACCCGATTTTAAACATTTATAGCTTGTTAGAAAGGCATTTCAATTTGCTATAAGATAAAATTATGCTTTGACTAATTTAATTAAGTTTAAAAAAAATTTTCATTATTTTTTGCCTGAAACCTCAACTTGACCTTGACCTCTCTTGCGGGCCGGGTTATCGTTATCGGATCGCCGTAAAACTTCATAGTATTTGTTTTTATGACCATTAGAAGGATTTCAGGGGGCGGCACGAACGAAAATCAGAAAATCGTAAAATAAGCGCATGCCTAATAGGCATGGTATGTAAGCACTTATATAGCCTGGGGTATATAAAAAATATTAAAAGTTTTTTTGGCCACTTTTCAAAATACGTCTTTTTGTATCAAACTCTAAAAATTTCTATGAAATTATATGGAAATAAGCCCTTTTGTTCTGAAATGCGACTTTTGATCACGATTTTATCTTTGAAAAATGCATTTTTAGTGATGAATTTTGGACTAGAGGATGCATTTTAGCATGGTAATGGCGATGGCATCCTTAGCTTTGTTCGAGGTTGGAAGTGGTTTTACGCCCTTTTGAAAAATCACTCCTCATTTGTCCTGGCGTGTACCAAATCTCATTCATGTACGATAAATATTTTTGGAGATATGATGATGTGATTTTTGATACCCCCGTTTTTTCCAGTATACATTATTTGTCTTGGTACTATTTACATATGCACCAAATTTCATCCATGTACGTTAAAAAGTTTCAGAGATACGATGATTTAATTTTTTGGCTCACGGTGGACTTTTTGGCGGAAATGCCGATATGTATTTTTTTATGTTGCCCGAAACTGGTTTTCTTGCCCTATAACAAAAATAATGAGATTTTCATATTTTCGAGACTAAAAAAAAAGAAGAGTTCAGCGAAATGCCCATTGCTTCGGTTTCTGTGAGCTAATTATAACAATTTTTTTTTAGGATATGCAGAGTTTAATCAGGTTTTAAAAGCTTTGGGGTCTATTTCATAATCTTGGAAAAGTTTTAGAATTCAAACTGAAATAAATTTTTGCTAGTTTTCCATATACCTCAACAGTAGTCCTTAGACCTAAAAGTTGGTTCGTTCGCTCGTAGAATTGGTCTCACTATTATGCGTTTTTTTTTTTTTTTTTTCTAAAATTGCCATAGAAAGCTTTGTTTTCATGTATGTAATAACACTGTTCTACCTCAAAATATGGTCTGAAGGAAGATACGTCATTCCTACCTAATTCGGACGGGAAATTCAGTGGTGCTAACAACAAAGTCCCAAAAAGTGGAACAGTGTATGTTTCGTCTTAACGCATTTTGTTTCTTTAAACACCTTTTTCTCCTAGAATTCAGAGTGTTCCGATCGATTAAACTTTTTGGAAATTCTCCGCAGACTCCGAATGCTGTTTAGTGTCTTTTATTTTCTGGCATAAAATAATTATTTATTTTATTACACCATTACAATTGGTATAACATATACATATCATATAAAACCCTCTCCCACAACAATTTTATTCTCTTGAGCGTCTTCACTGCAAAATTTTAAAACATTTTTGGATTCACCAAGTGCTGTCTCCTTCTTATTAATGCTCAATGCTCTAGCAAAACTCTTTACTGTTGATTTCAAGTGTTTGCCATCAGCATTAGCAACTGATCGTTCCTCATCAAAATGACAACAGATGCAATTAAAAATGCAGCATTTGGTCGTCGTTGCTGTTGCAATATTGCGCTAAAAGTATATGAAGCATTAAATTGTTATTGTAAATAAAACAAAAAACTTTCAACATACTCACCACTGATGTCCGTGAACCTTTTGCATTGCGATCGTCGTCGGTGCAAGGCTTGCATAGTGGCGTTTGATCGTATGCCCGCCTAAAGTTGTCATTGTTAAAGCCATAAATCAATGGGTTGACAGCCGCATTTAGAAACATCAAATATTGAGAAATATACCAAAATATGCGAAAACTACCATCGATCATATCATTGGAGCTAGCAATGATCTTGTCACGTAAAATGACTAAAACCGTAAATGGTAGGCGTAATGCTATAAAAACGATAACCACTATAAAGAGTGTCTTGGCAACAGTTTTCTTGTAATTCACTGTAAGAGGATGCTCACGGTTGAGCACACGTTTCTCATAACGATCAAGCTGAAAAATGAGAAAAATAATAAAAATAAAAAAACGATAAAATTATCACTAAATGGTGAACTTTATTATTTTTCAATGAAATTTTAAAACTTGTTGAGAGCCAGCTATACTACTATACAACCTTAAAAAAAAACCTTTAGAAGTGTCATTAATTTTTCTTTGTCTAGACTTGTTGCGCGGAATTTGTTTCTAAATTTCTATATTGAAAATTCGATTCAAACAAACATATTCCTTTGTTGCTCCATCTTCCTAAATTTTGTTTTTTTAATTTCTCTTCCGTCATGTGTCCTCGTAATATGTTAATTTGAAGTTCTTACTATTATGATATGTGCAACTTTTGCATGTCCAAGTCTTCCCTCTTTTAATTAAAAAAATTGCTGCCGTAAACGACCAATGCTACAAGAGAACGAACTAACTTTCAGGTCGAAAATCACCGATCGCTCTGAATTTTGTTGGCATGGTAGTTTCCTCGACTTGAGTAGACACGTATTTTTTATTTTTTCCTAAAACAGGTTTTATTGACCTGTTGGTCATGGACACTATAGACTACTGTTGAGGTAAATGGAAAACTAGCGAAACAACAATAGAAAATCGTTTATAATTTTTGACAGAAAAACCGTATTTTTTCTAAGAAAAAAAGTACATTTTTTTTTCCATACACTTCAATTGCAGACCTTGATGTCCTGTAAAACATATTGAAATTTAAAAAAAAAAAAAAATCGTTTTTCGAGATATTCAGTTTGATTTGTTTTTCACTTTTGCAGAATTTACAAAACTTTTTCCTTGCTATACAAGAATATGAACTAGACCCTACAGCTTTTGAAACCTGATTATTTTCTGCATATCCTTAAAAAATTTCTATGATTGGCCTACAGGAACCGAAACTATGAGCATTTTGCGGAACTCATCTTTTTTTTAAAATCGATAGCAAGAAAATCCCATAAGTTCTATCATATGGCCCACAGGTTAAAAAAACCGGTTTCGTGCAAAATAAAAAAAAAGTCTCTAGTCAAACCGAGCCAAAAAGTTTCAGCGTGATCGGTAGTGATGAGCAAACCAATTCCATAGCAGTCTTGGTCTTGATCTTGTTCTTGATGCTGGTCTCGGTCTTGGAAAAATTCCAAAAGATTGTTGAGTATTCAAAATTTCCAAACCTTACTTTTACAAAGCAGTTGGGTTTTTAAGATGCCAAATTTTGAATTGAGATATGATTTTATGCTTGAAAAGGGCGTAACAATAAATTACCAAGACTGAAAAGCAGTCTTGGGCTTGATGGCCATTGTGACTATGACCAAGACCAAGACCATAGCTGTCTTTATCTTGGTTATATGAGCGTTTTGGTCTTGGTCTCGAAAAATTACCAAGACCAAGACTCAGGACCAAGACCGATTTTGTTCATCACTAGCCATCGGTGTTTTTTGACCTAAAAGTTGTTTTGTTCTCTCGTAAAATTGGTCGCATGTATTGTTATTTTTTCTCGAGTCTCGTTGTATTCCTTTGGAAAAAATTTGTGACCATATACATACAATTTTTCTTTAAAACTTAATATTTTCTCCGCATTTGTCTCAGGTTTCATTGTATCTCTAGGGAAACCGTCGATATATTATAGATATAATTTATATGGTAAGAGTCACTTTTTGTCTAAACTATGCGTTTTAAAGATTCAGTCACTGAATCATGCTCACCCATCCCTTTGTATATACCTCTAGCAGTCACATTTTGTTGCATAGCTTAAGAAAAAAATGTGAACTCAATTCTGAAACTAGTAAGGGTGTCACCTTTGGCCTGGCCAAACATTAAATACCCTACACTGCAGTATTTTTAAAATTTTGCTTATATCGGAGGTGCCACGCCCTCTTGTCTGATTTCACCCAGTTCTTGTTGAGAGCTTGCTTAGTGTCTGAGTAACATTTAGTGAGATTATCTCAAAAACGCTTTTAGTATAACGTTTTGAAGCTTCTTATATGAGACGTGCCACTCCTTCCTGTCCGATTTCACCCAGTTTTTGTTAAGAGCTTGTATTTATAGTTTTCAGTGTCTGAGTAAAATTTTGTTCGATTATCCCAAAAAACGCTTTCAGTTCAGCGTTTTGAAGCTTTTTCTTATATGGGAGGTGCCACGCTGTTTTGTCCGAATTCACCCAGTTTTTTTTTTCAGAGCTTGCGCTTATAATTCGTATTATTTATGTGCATTTTGGTTGCATTGTCATAAAAAATATTCCTAAAGTTGCATTTTGAATATATTTTTTGCATGGGCGGTAGGCGTGTCCGTTGTCCGATTTAGCTCACTTTCAATCCCAAGAGCTAACTTAAACGACGGAGGCAGTGTACCAAATATCATTGAATTATCTTGCTCAGTTTTTCCAGAAAATTTAGTTTCGCGCACACCCAGGCACCCAGCCAGCCAGACGGACATGGCTATATCGACTCAGGAGGTGACGCTGATCAAGAATATACATATATACTTTTCCATACCTGCCACGCCTCCTTCTCTGCGTTACAAACGGAAGGACAATGTGAATATACCTTGGGTGTAGGGTATAACAGAGTCGAACTGATGCAGGTGTTATTTGTTGAAGTTGGAAAGATCCTGTCTTTCAATGCCTTTGTTCGAATGCCATTTCTTCGACTAAGGCCCGGACTTACAGCCATTAGTTAACCAATTAGTTAACTAAAATGGTGACAAGAGCTTAACTAATGTTTCATATTT
Source organism: Calliopum simillimum (assembly GCA_951812925.1). Lineage (NCBI taxonomy): Eukaryota > Metazoa > Arthropoda > Insecta > Diptera > Lauxaniidae > Calliopum > Calliopum simillimum. Next base: position 25,292,709 of record OX638370.1, read on the forward strand.
CCAGTGTTTTGGTTAACTAAAACAATGAACAAGAGAAAATATGGCAGTACGGCAAAATTTGTTAATTCTTTTAAAATATTTTTTTTTTGTTTGTGGTTGGGATAACAAATTAACAAAAACGATGAAAACGAGCAATTTCTGAAAACTTGATGCCAAAAATTCACCTACAATATTTCATATTTCGTCAATATCTGCGTAGCTTTTGATATCAGACTCAAAATTTTCCGCGTCTAAAAACATTTTTAGAATTTTCATAAAACTTTCAGCAGCAGCTCATTAATGTTGACTAATGGCCAACCAATGGCATTTGGGGGCTTAGCTAATGGTTAATTCATGACTGAAAATAAAATGTTGTTGGTTAAACCCTAGTCATTAGTTAACTAATGACTGTGAATTCGAGCCTATGACTTAATTAAAAATTTCGTAATGTTTTAGATAAGTCCCATCTGCGGTTTACTGTCATTTCCCGCTCTAACCTTACCCAACCTTAAGTAAATCTCTACGTACCTTATAAAATATGGCCGAGTAGCATATGACCATAACTCCTAATGGTAACCAAACCATAACAGTAATAAGCACATACCAATATTTGGGCAAAATGTTTGGATTTTCCTTGCAGTACATTTCCCGAAAATTCTTCCATTGGCGAACCTTTTAAAAAATAAAAAATGAAATTTTATTCAATGAAAAAAATTAATGCACTCGTAGTTTTTACGATTGCAAAATTTATTTGAAAAATCTAGTCCTAGAAGGAATTGTTTTGAAAAGTTATTTTTTTTTAAAGAAAGTATACTATAGTAACTATGTATTTTAACTTACCTTATATGTACGATATATAGCCAAAGGCATTGCTATTAGAAAACCAGCTAGCCACGTAAAGACTACAATAATTTTTGTAGCTCTCATTGTAAGTCTTGTCTCAGATGGCAATACAATGGCCGTCAAGCGATCATAACTTACGACAGACAAATTTAAAACAGCTGTTATAAGAAATGAAGCCTCCAGAAAACCCTCCATTTTGCAGCCCGCACAACCAAGTTGATAATTTTGATAGAAATCATTTATCATAAACAGTGCAGGGCATATAAGTAAATTTAAAAAATCTGCCACTGCCATATTGGCTATAATGAGATTAGTTGGTTTGTGTAATGAACGATTCAAAACGATAAGTCGAACTATAATGTAGTTGCCAAAAAGACCAAAAAGTATTATTGGTATAAAAGTGCAAATTTTCAGTATCATTTCCCATTCGGAAATACGTGACCAAATGCGATCTTCTGGAAAATCCCATATGCTAAAGTCAAACTGAAAGAAAATTAAGAAATAATAAATAAACTTTGATACAAAAATTCACACAAATTAAAATTGATTTCGAAACTTACATCATCGGACATAATACTTTTTTCTCCCGTTTAATGTTTCTTGTGGCATTCCTTTATATGGAATGAATGTAATCTTTGGTGAATGTTAGTACGGCACCATTAATTTTGCTAAATATTCTTTGTCAATGATGTGGTCATTTACATGTTGCACCTACGTGCAATTGTGCCACTTGTTTAGCACCTAAGCAGATAACATTTTATCTATTTTGTCAGATGTCAAACTATTTTGTTATAGTCAATTAAGTATAACGCCTGCTAAAGTACTTAAAAGCATTTACATTAAATATACAATATTCGATAAAGGCCCATTTGTGCAGCAGACATTTTAGAATGACATGTTGACGAAAGGTAGTCTAATAAGTTTTAGGAAACAGTTATTTTTAACTCTAATTTTATATTCTTTCAATAGAAATACAAACAATTGTTTATACTTTTCACACACTAAAAAATGATAGTTTACTTTTCTTAGTTTTGATGCCCTTTAGTATTCATTTAAAACTTTTTTGGTATTTAATTCCGATTTTTTTCCAAAAAAGCTTGAAATTTATTCCAGAAAAGTATGAAATTTATTCCAAAAAAGTTTAAAATTAATACTTTTTTTGGGCATAGTTTTATATAAATACTTTTTTGTTTTAAAATTAAACAAAAATTTTTACTGTGCAGATTTCGATAAAATTTTTTATTTTGTTAATTTGCGCTCGCTGATTCCGAATCCGGCAACCATTTTTATCTATCAGATCTGTGATGCAAGCTATCCTTACTTTAAAATGTAAAAACGATATTTTCAGACATCTGGTCTGCATCCAGTAAGTAGTATAGTTCACTTTTGCCAAAGGCATCAATAAGGCCAAAAGTTTTCATTATATCATACCTTTTAACTTTTCCAATTTGATTATTACTTTCCGAGATATCATCCAGTGAAGTAAAAAGCAAGTCCGTGTAAAAGACTTCATTAAATTTGTAAGAAATTGAGATACCTTCACTTCAATGGATGATATCTCAGAAAGTAATGATCCAATTGAAAATTTTAAAAGGTAAAGTATATAAAAAAACATTTGGGCTATTCGATGCCGTTGTCAAGAGTGAACTAAATTTTTTTCAGGATGTACACCATGTGTCTGAAAAGCAAGAATATCTCTGATCACAGATCTGATAGAGAAAAATTGTGGCCTTATTCGGAATCAGCAACCACAAATCGTCGGTTCAGAAGTAAAACTCACTAAGTGCTTAAAAATTCCTGTGCACTTAGTGAGTTTTACCTCTTAACCGACGAAATGAACCCAAAAAAATTATCGAGATATCATTCAAACGTTTTTTTTTTCTCAACTTGTAGCACTGTACGAGGGGCCTAACAAAAGTTCGCTTAGTAGAATTGAAAAAAACTGGATTAAAGATTTTTTAAATTTATGGCTTTATTCTTCATCTATTTGCACATTTTCAACGTAATCGCCATTTATTTTGATACATTTTTGAAGTCGATAAATCCATCTTGAAAAACAGTATTCAAAATCGGCTTTTTGCAGTCTTACAATGTCATCATTGACCGCATTTATTATCTCCTCATTGCTGTTGAAGACTCTCCCCCTCAAATTTTTTCTTATTTTTGGAAACAACCAGAAGTCACAAGGCGCTAGACCTGGGGAATAAGGTGCTGGACGAATTTCTTCGATACCTGAAAGCGAAATAAAATCGGTCGTTTTTTCAGCAGTGTGCGCTGGCGCATTATCGTGATGTAGAAAGTAGCGACGTAGCTCCTTTTTTTGTCGTTTTCCCAATAAATTTTGGAAAACTTCTGGTAAACAGGTTTCATTATACCATTTAGGAGTAACCGTCTGACCTTTTTCCAAAGGAATAGCAGCTACAACTTTCTCTCTGGTGAAGTAAACTGACATCATTACTTTTGTTGCTGACTCATTTAAAATTCTAAGGACCCATCGTGTAGATTTCTTCGTATATCCAAGATCATTTTTCAATTTTCGCGATACAGCCATGGCATTCAAGCCCAGTTCGTCAGCAATGATTTTCTGGGTCAATCTTAGATCTTCATCAATTTTAGACTTCACCAGCGCTACACTTGCATAATTAGTCGAAGATTTTGGGCGGCCTTCTCGAGGTTCGTTCTCCACAGAAAAATTACCTGTCTGGAATCTTCGCAAGCACTTTGAAGTAGTCACGAGGGATGGCGCATTAACTTCAAATGCTATTTGGCATACACTAAATGTTTCCACAGGCTTGAGCTTACGTCGAAATCCAAAAAGAAAAGCAAACCGAATCTCTTGTTGCGTTCGCACTGAAATATCTGCTGACATTGTTTCACGAATTTTACGTTTTCTTCTCTCCATTTTGACCGATCTTTCTGAAAATTGAAATGATATGTCGTAAGACTATAACAAATAGTACGCAATTTTTTGATTTACTAAAAATTTATAACATGACACCTACTAAGCGAACTTTAGTTAGGCCCTACGTGTAATAAATTCCCCTCATCAACCTTTAGCCCATATTTTTCAAGTTAAACTTTTGAACTAATTTCTATAAAGAAAAACCCAAGAGTTAAGTGCCTTGTAAGGTTATCAATTAATTAATTGCTTTTAAAATTACTCAACACTTATTTTTTAACTCTTTTAAAAAAGTCAGTCCCCTAAAAGTGTCATTAATGCGTGGTTTTTTGACCGTTCATCAAATATTGATATTGTAACAAGAATAATAGAGCATCGCTTCTACATTTACAAACATTTTATAAGCCTTTCAAAAACATTAGTTCCAAAAGAATTATAAATAAGTAGCATAAGTTAGTGAGACTATATTTATTTTATTTATTATATATTACTAATATTAGTTTAAAATCTATTTTTTTTTTTTTTTTGCTTAAAATATACTTCAGTTCTATTTCATATGTACGTAAGTATTTAATCCAAATTAAGTTTTCTAAAAGAACCATTCACACCAAAAGCATTATCCAATGTTGTGTTTTCCTCAGCAAATCCATTACAATAACTTTTACAATTTTTGACATAATCTCCCACAACACCATAGCATTCCTCCTCTTTAAAGAAATCTTTATTTTGAATTAATTTATCCCACCAAAAATTCTGCATCAATTCAACATCACAATCGCCACCATATTCCAGTGGTAATATCTGTCGTGGTATATGCTTATAAAGTGTTTCATAATTGCTGCCATACACATAGAACTGTAAAATGTTTTTCACATTAATAAAAGGCATTGTACTCGAAAGCAACTTACCCTATCCCTTAGTTTGACATTGATAACACTTTTTATCATATTGAAAAGTTTTTCAAACATTATCGGCACATTCAAGAAATGAAAACCCTTCATCCGTGTTGGTGATATTTTATTTGCCAATATAGTTAATTTTCTTACAAAATTTGGATCAAATTGACGTAACACTGCTGTGGGCATATTTGCGAAATCCATTATAATTTCATAGCCAGCTACAATGGCATTATCATCTTCGTAAAGCAGTAAATCTGTGGCCATCGAACCCACTTGAAAAACATCCGGTATTGTATGTTTATCCATGTTGAAACATCCGAGACGTAACATAATTACACGAGATCCATCCGCTGCAATTGGTTCGGGTAAATGAAGAACGCAACTGTGAAGATAATGTCAATGGCAAACTTTTAATGACTTTGTGTTGGCATTAAATGGAATAACTTCAGTTTCACCTGGGACAATTTTATAAGCAATTTTAGTGTCAGATTTTTCGGTAAAAAGTGTTCAAGAATTTCGTTCTCTTATTACCCCCTTGTTTTCAGCTTTTAGCTTTAGAACCTGTGAAATACCCCCACTCGTTTACAAGATTGGGACTTAATTTCATCAAATCCAATTCAGTAATTATATTCTTATTAGACTTTACTTCAACTGCTCCATTATACTGAATATTAAATACTTAATGTCAAATAAGTACTAAACCCGCCTTTGTATCAAAAATTTTTGTTTTACTGATAGATGCTGTTATTTTAGCTCAGAAATACGAAACACCTTGAAACCTCTATGTATTTTGGAAATCTTAAAATCTATGTGAATCTTTGAAACATAAACCCTTCAGGATATTGTTAATGATAAAACGACTAATAAAAGCCTTAAAGGCTTAGTTTATCCTTCTAGGTTTGGCATGCTAAGTAAGTTCTTGTAAGGTTCTCTTAGCAGTCAAGAAATAAGAATAAATTCTTGTTTATATATATTTTTTGGAAATTTTTTCTGATTTTGCATGACTGCATAGTGAATTTTCTGACGCTGAGTCCGAATCCAAATTCGAAATTGTTCGAACACAAAGAACTACGTATTTATCTTTATTTCATTGGATGATTGTTCGGAAAGTAAGGGTCCAATTGGAAAAGTTTAAGGATATGGTTTGACGAAGAAGTATATGTAAAAATCCTTAGCCCCTTGATACCGAAGCCAAGACCATTGTAGATTTCGAAAAATTAACTTCGGATTAAGTTTTCTAGTGTTTAAATTAAGAAAAAAAGTAGGTCCGGAAAAACCCCTTATATCCGCAAATGGTGCAGTTCGAAAATCTTTTTGAATACTATTCCTGAAAGCACATGTTGTTACTAGTAAAACCCTATCTGTGTTTCGCTTGTTTGGCTCAAGGTCGAATTTTATAGTACTATAAAAATTGCTTCAAAACTGCTTTCTTCAATGTTGCCACGGCTATAACCCGTAAACCGTTTGAGATTTTGTTTTTCTATCTTCAACGAAGTTATAGATATATATAGACTAAAGGAAAGAAATTGTTCAAAAAACTCACCCGAAAAAATTGGGTTTTGGGCCTTAAAATGACAAAAATGTCGAAAAATTATACCATTTTTGGTCATAGCTACAAAACCGTTCCGTATTTTGCCAAACAATTAAAACAAAATTTTAGCCAAGACTTAACTGAACAACTCTCTAGATTAATTAAAACATTGATGTATCAAAAAATGCTTGGGGTCCTATGTGACCCCATCGGACTCAAGGGGTTAGAGTGTTCGAGCGATTTTGACCTCGGGTACGGGGTCAGCGTCGAAAAATACATAGGAACTCACTTTAAACTTTTATTCAAAAAGTTTTTTGAGAAAATTTTTGCGAAAAATTTTTATAAAAAACTTTATTTTTAAAAATTTTTAAGAACTTATTTATAAGAGTTTTATTTTTTTTTTTATTTTTTAAAAGACTTATTTCCCTTTAGATAAACTTTTAAAATACAACCCTTTGGTAGAGATTATTTTCAAGATTATACACCAGATTTTATTTGGGGTTTTTTTTTTCGCTTGACACCAGTGATATATTTTTGTATTTCTTTATCACACTCACCCCGATTTAATGATCATTTTCACTTTAGGATTGTCGACAAGACGATTCTTAAATATTTCCGGCATAAGCGCACGATATATATAAAAATTGGTTAATTTATGTTTTGACTTTTCTAAACTATATTTGGAACTGCGTAAAAAGACGATAAGAAATTGATCAGAAGTACATGATTTAAAGCGCGTTTGATAATTGACCCAATCGCGTAAAGTGCGCAAATAATCTTCAATTTCCATTGGATTTTCATTTAATTCTACGGCAGCCTTTTTGGCTAGCGCTGCGTTTAGTGGGCGCAATTCCAGCATTTTCTGTTAATCAATTTGAAGCACAATTTTTGTTATTTATTGGAATTATGATATCACACACACGAGCGGTGGTCAATACGTTATTGAAGCTGAGATGCTGTAACAACGTTGCATTTATGCATTTTTTTCGCCCATAAAAAAGCACACGATTTGCTGCTGATTTAATGTTGCAGATTTTTTATTTTGCTGATTGAGTGTTGTTCTTCAAACTTGCTGCAATAACTAAATAACTACATGTGCTTTGTATGCAACTGAATAGGAGTGGTTTCACATCGTAAAGAATTTTATTATTCATGGTTTTTTTTTTATTACCACCAGCAAATTATCTTAATTTTATGCTTAATTTTTAGTATCATTCACGAGACTAGTAGCCAAAGTACATTATTTATTTTTAAATTGCATATAAAAAGGGCTGGGATCTCTATAGTTTCTCTTTACTCTCTTTTTTGATTCTTTTTCCCAATTCATCGACTTTTTTTTGTACATGATTTGACTTTAACATTTTCAGCTTCGATGTTTCCAACAATTTTGTTTTACTTTTTCAACATATGTATTTCTAAAATTTGGGTTTCTTTAAACATTTTTTCGATTCGTATCAGCATCTTTCTTTTTTTTTCAAAATATTTCGACATCTTCTACATACTTCGATCTTTAAACATTGTTGACTCTATTATCATTTTTCGACTGTTGTAACATTTATAAATTTATTTATTTTTTTTTGATTTGCAACTTTTTCAACATTCTTTTGTTTTTACATTTTTCAATTTTTAAAAATATTTTGAATTCTTCAACTTTTTAAATATTTTCTGCAACATTTTTCGATTTTTTCAAAATTTTACTCGACTTTTCAACAATCTTTGACTTTTAAGGTTTGAACTTTTTAAAGATATTTCGACTTTTTCGAGTCTAACATTGTGTGGTTAGGTTAGAGTGTCGGTTAATCGATGCAAGCTAAACCCTAAGTAGCACTAAATGTGCTAAGTATTTTAATACCACAAAAGTGACCCGACAGACTGGTATGAGTGTATGTAAAAATGTTAATTACCTAACTAACGATATCTATATCCAGTTAATCCTATTAAGGTAATTGAGCAGCGAGCCAATTTCAATGTCGAAATTTCGCTGAGTGTATTGAAGAAAGGCTTTCCTAGTGATTTAAGTCTAGCTGGGCAGTCACAGAGAAAGTGTTCAAGAGATTCTTGCTCGTTTGCATCTAAGCAACTCCGGCAAAAGAAGTTGAATGAGATACCTAGTTTTTCAGCATGCTTGCCTATGGCCCAGTGTCAAGTGCAAACTGCGGTAATTCTTGCTATATTAGCTAGTAAATAAGTAGCTATATGAAGGCCAGATTGACCTGGATATCCTACATGTAGTCAATGCTTTCCAATTAGTGCTCGCCTCGGTTAAGTAATATGAGACGATCTCCGCTTCTTTACTAGACCAAGCGGGGTATGTACCCGCACCGCACTGGTGACGTTAAGGGAGGAACCGTGCCTTGCAAGTTCGTCAGCCTTTTCGTTGCCCTCGATGTCCCTATGGCCTGGAACCCAAACGAGAGCAAGATCAAAACGGCGTCCGAGCCTGACCATCTCTTCCTTGCAGTCCCCCACCAATTTAGATCTTATTATCGCTGAATTCAGTGCTTTGATAGCTGCCTGACTGTCTGAGAGAATTGTCACTTTTCCGGAAATGGCATTATTCCCTAATGATTTGCAGGCTTCGAGGATGGCAAAAAATTCAGCTTGAAAGACGTTGGCTGAATCTGACAACCGAAATTATTGAGATAGTTTCAGGCCTTTTGAAAATATTCCCGCGCCAACACGCCAACACCACACTCCATCTTGGAGCCATCGGTGTATGTGGCAGTTTCAAAATTTAGGTTGATACTGCCATCTTACCACTGAGCTCTATTTGGAATCCATACTCGAAAGCTATCATCAAAACTGAGTATGGGACAGGTGTAAGGTGTTGAGCTGTTAAGCTCAGCTTGCAGATTTTCAAGGTTGGCAGAGTGACCATACGGCTTTGGCACCCAAGAGCCGGTTTCCCTGAATCTCACTGCGCTGCTTGAAGCAATAGCTTTAATAAAATAGGTAGGATGCAAAAGGTGTAAAAGAACGCTTAGAGCTGAGGTAGGGCATGATCTCAGTGCCCCCGTTACACCGACACAGGCGGTCCTTCGCACCCTCTCTAGTTTTGTGCGATTATAGCCTTTGCTAGTAGCCGGCCACCAAACTAGGGAGCCATAAGTGAGGATTGGACGTACTACTGCTGTGTACATCCAAAGTACCATTTTTGGTTGCAGTCCCCATTTTTTACTGAAAGTTTTTTTGCAGGGCTAGAAGGCTATGCAGGCCTTCTTGCATCTCAGTTCGATGTTTTCTTTCCAGTTTAGCTTAGGATCTAGTATGACTCCTAGATCCTTGGCTGTCTTGGAAAGTGCCAGAGTGTGCTCATTTAGCCGAGGAAGGTAGAAGTTTGGAATTTTGGTTTCTAACATTGTATACTCTATCAACATTTTTCGACTTTTTCAACATTTTGGACTTTTTTGTCTCATTTATTGAAATTTTTCGATTTCTTCAATATTTTTTGTTTTTCTCAAACTTTTAACTGATTTTTTACACATTCGTCGACTTTTAAATATTAAACTTTTTTTCAAAATATTTCGACTTCTTCAATTCTTGAATCTTTAATCTTTCTGCTTTCTCAACATATCTCGACATTTTCAACATTTTTCCTACTCTATTAAAATTGTTCGACAGAATTGTACAGCATTTTCGACACATTTTCAAACCCGTTAACATTTTTCAACATTCTTAGATTTTCAAAACAACTTTTAACTTTTCGACTTTAGCATTCTTCAGTTTTTGTTCAAATTTTCTTAAAACTGACCTGACTTGTTTAGTAAACATTATAAGGCTTTTTTTAAATTTTTCTACAAGGTGTTCCAAAATAATGTTTATATTTGTTTAGCTTCATGCTTCCATGCCATACGAGGAACACGGGGGGTATGTCATTTGATAACCTGGCTCTTGAAAACTTAGTCGCTATGGAGCGTTTCTTGGGAGCGGACCGCGCGTTGTGCGGCGACTCCCACGTTTTCTCCCGCTCTTTATGATCTTGCTCACCCCGTTTTTTCCAATGTTGTATCGGTCCCTTCAAACTTCTTTAACCATTTCCAAATGGAAGGTATGCTTGACGGAAGCCTTAAAGAAAATATCACATATCTACCTGCCGAACCGTCATAAGAAATTTTAATGTTCGATTAAATGAGTGCCACGTCCATAAGGGTTTACAATTGGACGATATTGTTTTTAAGAAATAAATTCCCAAATTGTGTAGTTTAATAAATAATGAACACATTTTCGATAGATTGTTTATTGTTTTTTTAGTTGTTGCACTAAATATAAGCTTTCTTTTGGGATATCCATTATTTCTACAACAGTTTCCGTTCTTTTTTTCAAAACTTTTTTTTACTTTTCCACACATTTTGATTTTTTCAGCATTTTTCGAATTTGTTAACAATTTTCGACTCCGTCAAAGTTTTCAGCATTTTTTTCCCTCCTTGCAACATTTAACGACTCTCTTTTTCAACATCAGTTGAATTTTTCAAAATATCACTTTCTAAAATTATATTAAATTCTTTAGCTTTTTTAAACTTTTTCAATATTTTCCGACTAGGTTTGTGAATATTCCTGGAGTTTTTCAGCTATGGGAATTTTTTCTATCGGTATCCTTTGAGTTTTCAAAAATTTTTTCAACCTTTTTAACTTGTTAAGCATTTTAGAACATATCTTGATTGCTTTAACTTAACTTTTTGCACTTTATTAATATTTTTAGATATTTCAGGATCTTTTACTTTTTCGACATTTCTTGATGTTTTCCAAATTTTTCGACTGTTTTCAATCTTTTATCAACATTTTGCACTTAATTCAATATTTCTCAGATTATTTTTTGTTTTAAAAAGGTTTCTAACAGCCTGTTTCCACTTTATTCATCATGTATTGAACGTCAAATAAATCTGGAAACAGCCGTAAAACACCTCATGAATCTCCGGTGGAAACGGGGTATAATATTCTCTTCTAAATAGGGTCGAGAGCCGAGCTGAATGCTAATGCAAAAGGTTCACTGAAGAATTGCTTCTTTTCGGATTAAAAGTATTCAAAATACTGACAATGGCGAAATTGCATTTTTTCATAGTAAAATATACGATCTATACTCGTAGCTACTTAAAAAATCCAAATGTTCAAAACATGACCACAAACATGAAGAAATACAAAAAAAAAAAAAAAAAAAAAAAATAAGCGCTCTTGTGGCATTGTTAATAAAACTCTGTTTAAAATTAAGGGTTATAGCCACAAACAACAAAGTTGCACAGCAAACGATTAAAGCAATTATGAAATTATTGGTCTATTTATATGATATTCTTATACATACATTACTTATGTTGTTCTAACAAAACATAATTGTTTGAAATATTGAAAAAAATGCAGCCAATTGTCTTGTATTCCTTGACCACTAAGTTTTGCTCCCTCCATGTCATTTGATATGCTGTTAAATTAAAAAATTACAAAAACCATTGAATTTTTGAACGTAATTACATCGTAAAACGTCGTTATTAAAATCATTACCAATTTTGCAATGAAAACGCACCAACCAATTAACCACAAATTCTCTATCAACGTCATAATTGCAGCTTGATCTACGCCGCAAAATTGTCGAAAATGTTATTGCACCAACCAGCATTATCTATGTAACAACACCATTAAACGTGTCTTGTCTAATTACTAGTTCTAGGCTCACTCACTATCGTTGTGCTTTAGTACGCTATTAATGTGAAGGCTGTATACGGCCAAAATCAAATTGCAGCTAAAACCAGATTAACGTAAAAAGACTTGAATGCATTTTCGAATCGAACTCTGTTGCAAAACCTTGAATGTAGTACCACTGTATATGGGTGTATAGACAAATTTATTACCATATCTTGAGGATTAAGCTATTCATCGTAAGACGATGTTATGAGTATTGCTTTAAGTTTCCAAATTTATGATAAGATAAGAGTATGACTTTTGCGCCAACCTTGGCAAAGATTTTTATATATTTTTATTATTTTTCATGCTGTCAAGGTTAGTTTAGCGCACACTACCAGTTCTTTAAAGGCCAACTAGCTGTGTGAAAAGCGAATGCATTTTTAAATAATTTTTCCGTGAAGCAGCATTTGCATGTGCTTAAGTTAACACTTTCAAAAAACTTAATTTAACCAATATACATATCAAATAAGTTTTTTTTTAATTTAATTATAAGGCCTTTTCTTTTAAAGACTTCTGCCATGAGGCAATCAAACGTGGTGCCGCCCATTTTTCCAGTGAATGTTATTTGCTCCGGTGCCTTTTACATGTATGTATGTATTCTCCTTTAACTCCTAGGAGGAGCATAGGGCCAATATGAAACATCTCCATTCGTTGCGATCCCTTGCGATGACTTTGATCTCTTGCCACGACTTTCCCGATTCTTGGATTTCCTTTTCCAGCGACCTTTTCCAGTTGGTTTTGGGTCTACCTTTTACATACTATATATCAAATCTTATCCATCTGAGTCATATAGTTTCGGAGATATGTTATGCTCAATAAGAATAGGGACCTTTATCTTCACAAGATCCAAAACTGTTTTGTTTTTGCATTTTCTAAAATTTGGAATAACATGACACCTAGATCACCGGAATATTCAATAAGTTGATTGAGCTGTGACATTTTCAGCGTTGCCATTGTGACACTTTCGGTGTCACATGTGACACTTATTTTTTGGCTGTGACACCGAAAAAATATCAGATTTTTGTGACACCGAAAAATATCAGATTTTTGTGACACCACAATTTCTACAAGGTGTCACGGACTATTAATCTATTTTATTTTTCTAATAAGTGTGGTTGATTGAAAAAGTACTTTCGATCTCCAAAAAGTACTTTCCATATTGAATTAAATACATTTAAAAAAATCTGGCAACACCTTGCGAACTTATGAAATGTCAAAATCAGATTACGATTAAATTTTGTCGACTGTTGCCGTTGCGAAAAAATTCAAAAAATTAAAAGAAAACAAAGATATTCAGTAATGAACAAGTAAAGGCCAGTTTTTCATTGCAAGTCAAGTTCATTATCTGGTTTAAACTCAGGAATGAGTTTTTCAGTAATTGTTAAACTAAGTTTAACTGAATGGTATTGGCCGTTTAATTCCGTGTAACCTATGATTTTATTTTGACAACTGTTGATAAATAAATCAAAATTAAGAGACTGTTTCAGTCGAAAGTTATTAAAAACTTTTATGCAAAATAAATTTTTAGCGAACTATTTGAAAAACTTTTTGAATAAAAGTTAAAGGTCTGAAAAAAAGCCATAAGTACAAACCATTTTTATTTATGTTTTTATAAATTTCTTTGCATACTTATTTATCTATATATTTTTGAAGTTTTTTATATTTTCGTTATCCACGATAACCCCCATTGCTAAACACTCTTTGTCGTTTTAATATATTTCCAGAATCTTAAGTTAGAGACGGTACGACGATAAAAACTAAAACTGCTTACAAACAATAGTTTAAACTCCTATTGGATTGAATATAACAAGGGTGTCAGCGTTTTCAAATCACTGAGCCAAACGCATGCAGCGCAGTCAGCGTTGCTTTTACAACAACTTTAAATTCGAGTAACAACAAACAAAAAAACAATTTTTTTGTTGTTTTTTCATGCCTCGTTTACAACAACAATAATATTTCAACAATTTTCAAAATTTCTAAGGACAAGGACACACACAAAAATTAGGGGAACTCACGCGTTGATGCGCAATGCCCTTGCGTCGTTGCGAAAGTGCAATTTGCTAAAGTTTGATATTAGTAAAATAACAAAAATATTGCCGAAAATTTCGCACTACTTTTGCAATTTCTCAAGATGGAAATATTCACATTGATCGTTCAGGCGTTAGTGCGTAAAAGACTTGCATTTTCGCTTTTGCGCATCAACGCATTAATACCCATATCGTTTGTTGTTTTTGATGCGACGTAGTTTTTGTTGTTGTTTTATGTTGGTTCGAGTTCGATTTTGTGTGTACGCAAAAAAAGCAACAAAAACGCGAAATTTTGACGAGCGTGAAAAAAAAAAACAACAAAAATTATTTCTGTGAATGTTGTACAGAAATATTGATGTTGTTGGGATTGTTGTACAGAAATATTGATGTTGTTGGGTCGAGCCAAAATTGGCTCACTTTTCTTCTACGCTGACACCCTTGGAATATAATACATAAAATTTAAGGGTGTCATATGACTCCAATATGAAAAAACAGAGGGTGTTATATGACACCTTTTTGGAATCGCTATGACACTCTCTCTTTTAAGTTGATGGCAACGCTGGACATTTTGAAATCGTAAATGGAAAATCTCAAGTTTGTAGATACCGAAGTTTAAAGTTTCTCAATTTTTACAGAGCGAGTTAAATAGTGAAGTGCCCATTTTCTAAAAGCATTTTTTGTGCAGATTTCAAATCTGAAAAGAAAATTCACCTTAAATTGGTAGTTTTATTGCTATAATTAAAAAATATACGCGTGCTACTCAGTTAGTATACGTGAAGGAAGTGAAGCTTATACTTGAAAAGTAGGCGTGGCACTTATCTGATTTCGCCCAGTGTATATATTATCGTATGATATTTATGTTCGGTGTGTACCTACCAAATTTCATCAAAATAATTTTTATAGTTTGGGAGACATGACGCACAGTGGCCCCAAAGTGTGTTTTTTATATCAAAATTTTTTGCCAGTGAGGAATTTATTTTTTCAAAGTTTCCTCGGCAACGTCCGGGATAGTAAAAAATTAAAAAAAGTTGTTTTGATTATTTTTTTTTTTATTAAAATTCCTTATTGTATACAAATCCATAAAATTTATCTTCAAGAAAAGCTTGAAACGTCTCGAAAGTTGAGTAAGGGGGTATGATTTATGACTTCGAAAAAATATACAATAGGACTTTACTAGGCAATAAATTAAACCACGCAAAAAAAAATCACTCAAATCAGGTTACTGGTTCCCGAGATATTAAGAGTTTTTATCCCTCACCAGTTTTTGATATCCCTCACCAAAACCTAACATAGCTTCGCTTTGAAAAAAAAAATCAACGGATCAATGGTTCCCGAGTTATTAAGATTTCTCGGACAAAACCGAGGGAATTTGGAAAAAATAAATTTTACAAAATCCCACCGGACACCATGTTTACCCGTTAAAAAATTCATTTAAGTGGGGTTAACGATTCCCGATTTATTAAGATTTTACTATCCCGGACAAAGCCGAGGGAGTTTTGAAAAAATAAGTTTCACAGGACCTCAATGGGCAAAAAAAAATCGGATGATCGAGTTGCAGAGGTTTATAAATTTTTCATTTTCGATTTTTCGGGTAACAGCCCAAAGAAAGGTGGTCTAAACAATTTGTTTTTTTTTTTTTTTTTTTAAAGCGGTGGCTATTTTTTTCCCTGTTATAAAGCTCAATCATTGCAATCTTTCCACAATGCGTCTCCAAGCGGGCAAAAAACTTTGATATAAAAAACACACTTTCGGACCACTGTGTGACGTAATTAATTATCCAATCGTGAAAAAAAAACTCGGCACCTGCATACGAAATGTAATCAAAATAGCTTGTCTATATCTCTCTTATAGATTCCCAAGCGGCTGGACCGATCACCGTCAAATTTTATGTGTGTATAAAGGTTTTCGGGTACGGCGCGACTTTAACTTTTAACTTTATAAGGAAGAATTATACACGACCAATTCATAGCTTATTTTGAAGATGAAGAACAATACTAAGCGATGCATTTAGTAGAAAAGAGCAAAACAATTTCAAGCGACCTCTATACAATCTCAATAATCGTGTTTTTGAACTTTAAGGCTAGAATATCTCAAAAACCATACGTGATAGAGCAATTCCGAGACTGGATTCGGATTCAGGACTGACATCGAAAATGTCTATTTAAATTTTGGCTTGTAGTGTTTTTTTTTTTTTTTTCAATGTACCGTTTTTCGACGATCAGCTAGGATTTCATTCAGAACAGATTTTGAAACTACGAAATAACTGGTGTAAGATCCCGTTTAGGATAGGTGTGTATGGAGAGCTATCTCCGCTAAGGCGATTTTCGAAGAAAAAATAGTCAATTAAATCATCTCTCCATTTTTAGGTTTTTAACCAAACTCTTCAAATTGAATATAAATTTCACCTTGTTACATAATTAGAATTAAAGATACTTAGGGTATTCCATTAAACGTGTAAATGCTTCGAAAACCTCGTAAACTCATAACACTGTCAAAATTTGAATTGATTTTCACAACTATTACGAGCTTTCGAGGTTTTCAGGGCATTAACATGTTTTAAGGAATACCCTCATTGATTTACAAAAATCACGTAAAATTCTACGTTTTCGTAAAAATACATTTAATCTATTTCTAATTTTCTAAAAGATCCTTCAATGCCAAAAAGTATATTGGTATCGAATTTTTTTCCCGGCCTTAACTTTTCATTGACGCCGTATTTATCATCTTCCAGAAAATGTTTATTATAACCTAAAAGATGTCGCTCGGTTTCTGCTTGTATGTCTGCTATACAACTATTTGTACCACCATATTCTTTTGGCAAATATTCTTTTGAAACCACTTTGTAGAGGTCATCAAGAGTTCTATGCACATAAAACTGGAAATAAAAACAAACATTTATATTTTTATTACTATTATTAATTACTCCAACTTACACGTTTTTGCAATTTATGCCCCATTAAACTGCGTGCCGTATTAAGCATCATAAAATGACCCTCCTTGGGACAATTTATAATATGTAAACCCTGCATGCGCATCGGTGCAGCTTTATCAGCAAATATGCCAAGTTTTTTAAGTAAAATCAAATCGAAATGTGTAAAAAATGCCAGATTCAATTTTGATAAATCGATTAATTGTAAATAGCCGCTAATGCTCAAATTGTCATCTTCCATAGCCATGGCGTACATAATATGCGCTTGATAGCGAAATAGATCATTCAATGTGAATTTTTTGAGATCGAAATTGGCAAAGTTTGTCAAGAACATGCGTGGACCAGCAGGACCAAGTGGTGTTGGTAAACTTAGATAGGTACTGTGGGGAGAAAAATTACAAAAATAAAATATAAATAAAAATTTTAAAAAATGGAACCTTACCCCGTACGACATATTCCAATGCATTTCTCATCGATACCTTTGTTGGCAAATATTTCCGGTAGCGCTTCCTGTATTGTATAAAAATAGTCTAACTTCGATTTGGCTTTTTCAAGGCTATATTTGGTACCTCGTAGAAAAATCACTAAAAATTGATCATCTGTACATGCGCTCAGATGTGGCTGTCTTTCGATCCATTCACGTAGTGCTGCAATATCTGCTGGTATACGATTTTCGACCTCATTTAACTCAAATCGAGCGACTCTTTTCAAATCATCGTTGAGCGCACGTATAGTGATCATTTTTTTTATTAGAACAAAACCAAACCGATACGACACGTCTTTCCAAATGCAATTTTTCAAATTAACTAAATTTAACTTAGACACAAAGTTGCCTTTTAAGCTCCAATTTCATTACGCACTTGCTTTATGGCCTAGTAAAGGTTAAAGTTTACTATTCCTTATCGTTTTAACTTTTTCTTGCTATTGCTTCCAACTTTCCACTGAGAACAATTCTTTTGCTGTTGCTTCTACTGAAAAAATAAAATAAAGCGAAGCCAAAGTTCATACTTGATGTTTTATAAAGATTCTTATTATATAATTGAATTTTGTTTTACCTGTACATTGGACTGAAAACCAGTTTTATCATCGCTGTGATCTAATCCAAAATTTAAATTTACATATTTAAATTTATGATATTTAATAATTTAAGTTATCTCTTTGACTTAAAATTATTTCTCCCGTGACTTTTGCATACAGATCTAACTTGACTCTCAGTAGCATCTAAACACAGACTCAAACGAAAACTGGCGACAAAGAAAATTAAATACCAAGAAGAAATAGCACTTCAAAAGGCTTACTGAAGTGCTGATTTTTCAGCCATAAGCGCTTCTGCTGCGTAAGACCCGTTCTTTCTTTTTAACATTGCATGGCCTAGGATGTAAGCGTTCTGAGACTAACTGTAGCCTTCCGAAAAAAGTGTTTTAAAACGATAATTTGTAAAGCGACGGAAAACGCTTAGTTCGCTTAATTTAAAAATAAAAACCAACCGTGCAGGTAATCGAACTCGGGGTTCTTGGGATGGAGATAAATTAATTTCAAACTTGTTAGCATATTAGACTACTGACCTCTATGATGTAGACGTCTAAAATTTATATATAAACCCTTTAACGACCAGGTCTAAATACGCGAAAGAATTTCAAAATAATAATACGACAAAATCGAAGTAATGGGGGCTAATAAAACTTTCATTCAAGCAAATGGAGTTCTGGCAAACATACTTGCCTTTAGTCGTTAAAGAGTTAAACAAATTTTTTTTTTGTTATACTATATTGTCCACTCTCTCCAACTCTCGTTTCTTTAAAAATTTGCTCAAAATATATTTCCGAACAGAAGAATTTGATATTCGAATGCCTCCTTCACCTGACAAAAAATCATTATGTGCACGCTTATAAATTTATATGGGAACAAGTGCTTTAAAAGTGATTTCTTAAGAAGCGCTTAAAATTTTTCCTCTTGGTATACTCGTACTAACCAGATTACTTGTAGAGTGGTAACAATAATGAAAAATTGCGGGAAAGTTTACATAGGTACCGCGCGCTCTCTTATATAATGGGAGAGCAACAACAGCATTAGCACAACATATTGGAGAGACTTATCACACAGCTGATATTAAAAATGCTAGAATACTGAACTCGGAGAAAAACCACAATAATAGAATAAAAATCTGAAAAATGGTGTCAAAAAAGTGAGCTGAGAATTATATAAAATTTTTTGAAGGCCATTGGGGGTTCGGTCAAAGCTGTTTATGCAAAATCACTGGCTTATAAGGTTTTTATTTTATTAAGATCTCAAAAATACTCGGAATAAATCGTGCTATATCTAAAATTTTTTGTCTTGATTCAAGGTACAAATATAAATATGTATAAAAATAATATCTCAAACTTAACATCAACCACACCTTGTTTTTTAGCGAAAATCCCCAAAAGTAACGTATTTTCGAAATACCACATTTTGCGTAAATTTTTCTGTCCGAAGATCATAATGAAATCACGCAGGGAATTCTTTTTAAGGACATCTTGGCGCATGAGCTCCTGGTTTTGTTGATCCTTTTGGCCCATTTTTCCCCGAAAACTCGGTTATATTAAATTAAAGCTTCTACAATATTTTGCACGAAAAATTTCAATAGGAGTCTAGGAGTCACCACAGACAAGAAATGTTTTAAACTTAAAAATAATGCCTAAAAACTTTAGGTAATAAAAATGCGAAATCATTCTAAGTAATACGTATTAGCAGAAGACTTGTTGGCGGTCATTTTCGGGAAAAAAAATTTGGTCGACCGGATTTTTTCTGAATGGTTATGAAATTTATCATCGATTAATATTAAGATTGATCAAAATCCGCGATGACGGCAAAACATTTCGAAAATTTAATAATTCAAAAACCATTTAAAAATATTTCTGCCAGGCTATAACCATGCTGACCAATCTTTTCTTATTTGTGTTAGTGTACACTACCATTTTGCATTAAAAATTTCAGAATCCGCGATGACGGCACTTTTAGTATTGCCGGCTCCAGGACTACAATGCCTTGACTGTACTTGAATATGAAATAATTAAAAACAAATACTGCACAGACCTGTCTTCTTTGATTTGCTTGAGTTCAGTGCAGTGCATGTGCTGTCGTTGTAGTGGCCACTACAAAATGCTATAGTTTTTCGCTCTCTTTTTTGTGCCTCTTTTTCTATTTACGCTCTCTTTCACTCACGAAAATGTATGAAAGCTTCTACTAGCGGCCGGATTACCAATGTGTTACAACTTAAAATCAGTTTTTTTCATGACACTGATAAAACGCTTCAGTGCACTTTAGTATCAAAATGAAATTTGTTTACAGTGAGGATTTGAATCTTGATTTTTTTGGATCAAATACTTCAGTTCAATGTTAAATGTGCGAGTAAAAAAGTACGCTATCAGTAAAAAACCATGAAAGAATGGTCTTCTTGACGTGTGAAGGTGGACAAATGATCTCCTTATGCCATATATTCGATAGCAGTACAAACTACCAGAACTCAATCGAAGATACTTAAATGGCAAAAGTTTTAAGTATATACATGAGCGCATACCTTGTCAGGATACCAAGAAGTAAAAACACCCTAGACAAACAACGAAACGAATTCTTTTAAGTCCGTTTTCTGCAGAAAACTTAAAAACGCTTAAAGTTTTGAAAAAATCGAAAATTATTAAAAAGGAAAATAACGTTGAAAATTTTAAAAAATTATGAAAAAGTTGAACAAATTTAATAAAATTGAATGCTGAAGATTGAAGGGTTGAAAAAGGCGAAAAAATGTTGAAGAAATGCTGAAAAAATCGAAAAATCTTAATATAATCGAAAAATGTGGATGAAGTTGAAAAATGTTAAAATTAAAAAAAAAAAAATTCTTGAATATGTAAAAAAATGTTTGAATAGGTTCTGTAGAAAATAATGGAAAAATAAGGAAAATTTCAAAAGTCGAGAAATGTTAAAAATGTCGAAGATGTAACAGTTGAAAAATTATGAAAATTAAGAAAATTTTAAATCAGTAAATAGTCGTGGAAAAGTCGAAACATGGTGAAATACGTTGAAAAAACTGAAAAAGTGCTCAAGAAGTGCACGGTGTGCCTTAACCCGTTCTAAATCGGACGTCGTAGCACATCAAATTTTTTTCCAGATTCTGTTTACTTATCGTTCAAATGATGTATAAAAAAATTTTCACTCGTGACTCCTCGACTAAATTTTGAGATAATCGCTTTTCCAATTGGGGCATTTTCCCATACGAAAAGAAAAAAAAAATTTTTTTAACTACATTAAACAAAAATTAAATTAATCACAACCCATGTGTTTTGCGATGCTTAACGCGAATCCAACCTCAGAATTGCTCTATCGTGTACAGTTTATGAGATATTGTAACCTAAAGACCAAAAAAAGTCGTTTTTTGCCATTTTTTTAAGCTATATAACTATGTAACATATTATTTATTCGTCAAATTTGGCTTAAATATTTAAAATCCCCAATCTTTTCTTTTAAAACCTAATTTAAATTATTTTTATATCTTCATGCTTCTAAGGGATATCGTAGACCGAAATATTGTCAAAACGGGTTTTTTGCACTTTTGTGTCTTTTTAGGTTACGATATCATTGAGGAAAAAAAAGATATCAACATAATTTAAATTAGGTTTTAAAGGCAAAGATTAGGACTTTAAAGTTGCTTACCAGATTTAATGAAATTAAAATTTCTTTCACATTTTAAACATGTTCAACGAACCGACCATTTCAAAATTCAGCCGTATGCCGTACACGTAACAACACTCGGGGTGTCAAACGGCTGAATTTAGAAGTAGTCGGTTCGTCTAACATGTTTAAAATGTGAAAAAAAATTTAATTTCGTTAAATCTGGTTAGCAACTTTAAAGTCCTAATCTTTGCCTTTAAAACTTAATCTAAATTATGTTGATATCTTTTTTTTCCTCAATGATATCGTAACCTAAAAAGACACAAAAGTGCAAAAAACCCGTTTTGACAATATTTTGGTCTACGATATCTCTTAGAAGCATAAAGATATAAATATAATTTAAATTAGGTTTTAAAAGAAAAATTTGGGGCTTTTAAATATTTAAGCCACATTTGACGATTAAATGACATTTTACATACTTTTATAGCTTCAAAAAATGGCAAAAAACGACTTTTTTTGGTCTTTAGGTTACAATATCTCATAAACTGTACACGATAGAGCAATTCTGAGGTTGGATTCGCGTTGAGCATCGCAAAACACATTGATTGTGATTATTTTAATTTTTGTTTAATGTAGTTAAAAAAATTTTTTTTTTCTTTTTGTATGGGAAAATGCCCCAATTGGAAAAGCGATTATCTCAAAATTTAGTCGAGGAGTCACGAGTGAAAATTTTTTTATACATCATTTGAACGATAAGTAAACAGAATCTGGAAAAAAATTTGATGTGCTACGACGTCCGATTTAGGACGGGTTAAGGCACACCGTGAGTGACAATATGTACATATCGCTGAATATTGTTTTGCTGTAAATGCCAAAACGCGACGTTTTGAACTGGGTATACAACTTTATGTTCTCGAGTACGCTCTTTCTAAATCTTTTATCGATTATATCCTATCTTTTTCCAGTGCTGAGTTATCCAGTATTCTTTTGTGAACGTAAAAGCACGGTGCCTACTGGGGATGTCAATTTTCCGGCTTTTACTGATCTCGGGAATTTCGGGACTTTGATGAAAAATTAAAGTCTTTAATAAAAACGAATGTTTTTAAAACAATAAGTGTTCATCATTTTCAACGAGATCAATTCAATTCAAATGGAAATGTATGTATCGCCTTTAATTTTTAGAATTTCGTTTCTCAATCTTGATCGAAATTTGCTACATATGTATACGAGGTGGTTGGAAATCAGCAGAAGACCCGAAAATGTAAGATTCCTAGGACTATTCTGAACATCTTAGATCCATTTTTTGAAATTTGCAAAATCATCGGAGTTATTGGAGTAAGTCCATAAAGGGACAAAAGCAATGTCTTAATATGGATTGGCTTACATTTTGTGATGGGGTGAAATTAATGGCAATAAGTAAGTTAAAAAAATGAAAAAAATAGAACAAACAAATGTTGTTTAGAATAGTCCCAGGAATCTTGCATTTTCCAGTGTTCTACCGATTCCCAGACAATAGCATCGATCTCCTCCATTAAAAAATAAATCCACTTCCTTTATTTAAGCTTATTGTATAAATTTTTCTGTTCGCACTTTGGGTAAAATTTGCAAAAGATCTTTGCAACGTTTCTTTTAATTTACTTATTTGGTTCTTCTGTAATTTGTTTATTGTTGACATTTTCGTAACTTTCAGAATAAGACTCTTCCTGTTGTAACCTGGACAAAAAGATTTCCAATATACTTATTTAAAATAACATTATGGTGCGGTACTTGACAATATGGATAAATTGTTTTGTAAATAGGCCGACATATTAGAGCCAAAACATTTTTTCTGAATCTGGAAATGCTACTGTATGCTCTTTCTAAATCTTTTAAACAATTCTCAGCCGACCATATGTTGAATAAGTCAAAAAATGTTGAAGATGATGAATAAAATTTTCAAGGGTAGAAATGATTGAATAGTCTAAAAATAGTTTTCGAAAAAGTGAAGAAATGTAGAGTCGCAAAAAGTTGAAAAACTTTGAAGAAGGCAATATGTTTAAAAAAGTCAAATAATGTCGAAAATATTGAAGAAGTTTCAAAATGTTGAAGTAGCCATAAATTTTGAAAAAGTCGCAAGATTTTTAAAATTTTACAAAATTTTAAAAATGTTGGAAAAGTCGAAAAATCTTTAAAAATACGAATTAAAAGTCGAAAAATATTGGAAAGTAAAAGTGTTAAAAAAGTCTTCGAAAAAAAAAAAAATTAAAAAAGACAATTAATTAATTATTGATTGATTGATTGAATTTCTGAACTAAAAACGTGTTTTAGACTATATTAAAAAAAAAAAATCACTACTGTTGGTATTTATTGCTTTTTTAAGATTAAACATTAATCTATTTCTAACTTTCTAAAAGATCCATCAAAACCAAAAAGAGAATTAACATCGAACTTCTTGCCAGGTCTTAACTTTTCATCGACACCATACTTCTCATGCTCAATAAAGTATTCATTGTATGCCATGAGACGTCGCTCTGTTTCCGCTTGTATTTCTGCTATCGAACCATTAGTACCGCCATATTCTATTGGCAAATATTCTTTTGGTACCTGTTCGTAAAGATCATCAAGTGTTTTATGCACAAAAAACTGAAAAGAAAAATAAATTAGTTTTTTTTCTATTTTTGGAAACTGTGACATCATCATATTATTAACACTTACACGTTTTTGCAATTTTTCACCCATTAAACTGCGTGCCAAATTTATAATCACTTGTGCTTCCTTTGGACAATTTATAAAATGTACACCTTTCATGCGCATCGGTGCAGCCTTATCGGCATAGACACCAAGTTTCTTAATTAGAATCGGATCAAATTGCGTGAGAAAAAACAAATTAAATTTTGATAGGTCAATTAACTGTATATAGCCGCTAATAATGAAATTGTCATCCTCGTGTATTTGTGCAAACATCATTAACGATTGATAGCGAAAAAGATCATTCATGGCGAATTTCTTCGGATCGAATTTGGAATAGTTAGTCAAAGTTATGCTTGGACCAGCAGCACCAAGTGGTTTGGGAAGGCGTACATAAGTGCTGTATAAGAAGAGTAGAAGAAGAGAATAAAAGAAAATCTTTGAAGAACATCACAACATACCCCGAACGACAAATCTCAATGAATTTCTCATCGACACGCTTGTTGGCAAATAATTCCGGCAATGCTGCTTGTATTGTATAAAAATGATCTAACTTGGATTTGGCTTTTTCAAGACTATATTTGCAGCCTCGTAAGAATGATACTAAAAATTGATCATCTGTACAGGCGCTCAAATGTGGCTGTTTCTCGATCCATTCACGTAGTGCTGCAATATCTGCTGGTATACGATTTTCCACCTCATTTAATTCTTCTTGGGCGATTTTTTTTAAATCACTGTTAAGTGCACGTATTTCAACCATTTCATCAAATGATACGACCAACTACTTTAAATTTTTCGCGAATTCTAAATCGTATGGTAGCCAATTGTTAGATAGCAGCTGGTTCTGACTTCTTGTTTATATTTTATGGCCTGACGATTGCTTTGTTTGAACTAATCTTTATCTTTTTAGTTTTTAATTTGATAAGATTTGATCCGCAATGAAGAAAAAAACCATCAATGGGGTTTTTATTGTGAAGAAGAGACAGTCACTTGAAAATTAAATGTTTGGAGTAACACGTGCATTGCCTTGATTGTTAGTAAAAAAAATAACCATAAAGTATGGGAGATGTGTGTACCTTGGTCCGCTTTTCAGTTTTTTCAATGTGCTGGATTTTCCAAAAAAGTTTCTTTAGTTTTTTGATTAAGTTATATTTCTACAATGCTTGCAGCATCAAATGACGTGACAATTATATTTTCATGTCTTACCATTGAGTAGAAATATTACTTTTTCCGTTGCAATCTCAAACCATGCAAGTGTACCTTGGACTATTAAAAATAAAAGAGAATACATTGTACTTAGGTAATAAATTATGAAAGAACCATTTATTATGTAACCAAAAGTAAAATTTTTTTCAATAAAAAAAAAAAATTAATCATAAACAAAAATTTTAACACAAAAAAGTGCATTTAGTTAAAAACAATTAATTAAAAAAAAATGGTTGCAAATAAATACATTAATCACGTAAATAATAATAATAATATTATATTGAGAGGCGATTATGGCTTCCTGGTTGCCCGTCGAAAAAGGCTCGCTGGTCAATAGCATAGGTCCAAGGTACACACAGACAGCATGTTTTAAAAACTGTTAAAACCCATAACATACATTAATGAAAATACATCTAAAACAAACTAAAAGCCTAAAACAATAACAAAACTTCCTTCCTGATGTTGTAAAACTGAAATATTTCAAGTAAGTTTCTCACAAAACGTTTCGTAGTTTACTCCAAAAACAAATTTTTACACACAAAAAACACTTTTTCCGTCGCTTTTTATACACGCATACAGCTTGACGGTCTGAAGTCTACTAATATGAGTCACCAGTATGAGTGAAAAATTCCATAGAAGAACATTATCGTACACGTGCAACTGTTGAGTGACAACCGACACTCGGACCGAGGAACACTTGGACCAAGGTACACACATCTCCCCTATACATCCAACCACAGTGGTTTGATACAACGATATGAGAGAACAAATTAGAACCGCTATCTGAAACATACAGTCTCTAAACTTCGGTGAATGTTTAAAAAGTTATTGATAATTCAAAGTGAGTTTTGAGGCAACAGACTGAAAATTACAGAGATGTTTCGTATAAAATTGTAAAAATGGTTAAAAAGTGGGCGTGTCACATATCTGATTATGTCCGCTTTTCGAATAAGCTATGGTATTCATGTTTGGAACCTATTTTCAAAATAAAATCATTACAGCTTGCATAGTTTGCGAGATACATATGGGTATTTCCATAGAAAAGTAAACCGTGAGCCAATATATTAAATCATCATATCTCTGAAACTATTTAACATACATGGATAAGATTTGGTACATATGTAAAAAGCACCAAGACAAATAATGTTTACTGGGAAAAATGGCTGCACCACGCCCCCACAAAAATCACTGCACCATATCTCTAAAAATATTAAACGCACATGAATGAGATTTGATACATGTGTACAGCGCCGGAACAAATAATATTCACTGGGAAAATGGGCGATGCCACGCCCCAAAAAAAAATTCAACACTAATGATTTGGCACATATGTTAAATGGATCGGGACAAATAACAGCCGTTGGAAAAATTGGTGATGCCACGTCAACATCACAAGATAAGGTGAAGCAACGTTCGCCGGATAATCCTGGTTAGGGTAAACGCGGGAGACATTGCACCCTTTTCTGCTCAAAAATCAGATTTTATAAAAAAACTAACCACAAATTTATTCTTTTATTAATTTAAAACAAAAAAAAAGTACTTCAACTAGAATAAAAATTATTGCAAATATGTTTTTTTTTTTTTTCATTATAAAAAAATGCTATGAAGTGTCAAATCAACCGAGAGTATGGGTGATATGGCACCATATCATGGGTGATTTGGCACCTAAAGTGACTTTTAAGTTTTTGTTGCCAGAGATGTTGCATCTTTTCGTACAAGAAGTACATTACGCATTGGATCCAATCTTCTGGTTTAGTGGTTTCTCTACATCTTGGAATTAAATATTTTCTTCACCTTCATCGGAAGAAGCGTAACTAGTAACCACCTTACGTTTATAACATCTCTTCTTTGGGACCACCATAGTAACGTTGCATTGGTTGTGTTTCCACTTCAAGTTTTTCTTTTTCTGCGATTCTGGAGTAATTGTAAATTCAAACACTTCATATTTGTAATCCCAAATATCTTATAACATGCAAAGGGAGAAATGCCAGCAGAACCATATCACCCGTAGTAATGGAGTACCATATCTCCTTTTCGATATGTACCGATTAAAAATGCCACGAAATGAAAAACATGTTAACACGAGCTCGTATTCATCCGAAAACGAAATCACTTTCAATTCTGTTTGTTTTGATATATGCACCATAAAGCTGTATTAAATACTCACCGCTCTGCTACCTCTCGAAATATATGCAAAACAGAAGTCAGTCGTTTATATTCCCAAAATTATTTTAAAAGTCCCACACACTAGTGATAATTGCAACTAAAGCTAGACGAACTACTCACTGCGAAGTCTCTCGCGCAGCTGAATTAAACTGTGTCCGTATTTAATTACTATGAAAGTATTGAAATTGATAGGGGTGCCACATCTCCCGCGTTTACCCTTTTTGTAAAATTATCAATTTAATGTTTGTATAGTGTCCCATGCGGCACGTCCGTGATTAGAATTAAATTAAAATTATTTTTGGGTAAAATCAAAACCTTTTTTATGCGACATCAATGCACAAAATTTTAAAATTTGTCACATTGAAATAGTGCCTCAGGTTTACCTGAAATTGGCGCTTGAATTGTTTCTGTTTTTGTCTCCTGCGAACGCCTTGGTTTTTTGAAATTATTTTGAAAACAAAAAATTGCTCAAAATCAACCTTAGCTCCAATTATAGCGCTATTTTAGAGCTATAAGTGAAGCCTATGGTCAAAATAAAAATCCGTTTTATTTTGACTTTTTTTTTACTTCAAATGTGTTCGACGGTTACGTTCGACACCATGGAAATGCCCTTATAAGTAGTTGCCTCTTATGAGAAGTAGGATGATTCATTTGTTTTACGAAAACTAAGTAACACATTGTATGTATATAACGAAAAGTATACATTTTCGAGGTTTTGTGTCGAAAAGTAGGACGCTCCAGATTTTATTTCGAAAAGTAGGATATCTTATCATTTTTTGACGAAAACTAGGACATTTCGATGCCTCTCACGAAAAGAAGGATGATTCATTATGTATTCGTTCTGTATGAAACATACTACTTTTCGTTAAAAAATATGAAACATCCTATTTTTTCAAAAGCATCGGGAAACATCCTACTTTTCGCCGATTTTTATTATGTCCTAGTTTTCGATATTAAATATTAAAATGTCCAATCAATAAATCATTAATCCTTTTTATCGAGTTGAGAGATACTCTTCCTTTATTGGTTAACAGCTTGGAAAATAGGGATCCAACTGAAAAAGGGTAAAACCTGGGCTTGATGTGAAAAATTGTGATTTTTGAATCGATTGACAGAAATTCTATTGATAGCAAAAAATCAATTTCAGATTCGTTATAAGAGTGCTTCTACTCATGAAGGAATTTGCTACGGCTCACCTTATTTTACATATTTTTTTTAACAATATTTCCTTGATTTGTGGTCAAAACTAATTAACTGTTTCTATTATGACAGTGCAAATAAGCTCGATCCCATAGATATTTCATACAAAAAACTGTACTTTAATGCCGAAATTCGCAGTCTTCTGGCATATATTTTTTCCGAATTTAAAGCTTTAACGATAAATAAAACTCTATTTCGACTCAGCATTATTACACTTTGCACTAAAAATGAGTTTTTCAATAGTTCAATAGTTTTTCAATGTATCTGGTGTTAAATTTTATTAAAAAATTCGTTACTGAACTTTGTCACACGACTTCTGGCACATCAAAACGTTTAAAAATTTTGATGAATTTGAGTGTCCACTATTTCGCGTTGCAGCTTTATTGACGCGAATGAACGATGTAAAGTTATCATGGAATCGTTTTCATTTGAATCGGTTCGCGGATAGTATTGTCGATACGCCAAATTTTGTGTGTCAAATTGTGTTGCGGACAATCACATTCTCAGTCTTCTGGCAAGTATTTTCGTTTAAAATATATTTCTTATGAGATTTTTATTACAATTATAGAATACAAATCCACAGTATTTTAATGTAGAAATCCATAATTTCGGCGTATTGACGATTGATTGACAGAAAAGCGAAAAATTCTCAGTCTTCTGGAAACTTAAAGATCTAATTTTTGTTCTGTAGTACAAAAAATGATTGAGTTTCAACTAACAGCGCTCAATAAGATTATGTGCCCGTTTTAGGAAAGACCCAAGCTGAACTTACCCCACTTGCCTGAACTCAGATACAAATAAAAATTGTTTTGCCGAAAATATGCCATTTTCCTTCCATCGTGAGTAGAATCACTCACAAGCAGATCCCAAACAACCATAAACAGCTATAAAAATGGAGGAAATCCACGGTATAACTGTGAGCGGAGGTTTGGGAACAAAAAAATTTACCACCACCACAGATTCTGACCTCGTTCAGTTTATCGTTATTTCGGGTCTTATGTATAAGAATCTGAGATAGTTGCCGGATATCAAATTTGAGCCAATTTTCCCGCAGCTCGATAAAGGATTTCCACTCCAAGTTAACCTTTTCCACACCAAATTAATCTTTTTTCAATTCAATTTAAACTTATTCCAAATCAAGCTTGCTTTTGCAAAGTTTAATTTGATTTGGAAAAAGTTTAAAATGATTTGAAAAGTTTATTTTGATTTGGAAAAAGTTTATTTTGAATCGAAAAAAGATCAATTTGGTGTGGAGAAGGTTTAACTAAAAGTGGCAAACTTGTATTGATTTAAGAGCCATGGGAAGTTTCTGAAGATTCCCGCAAAAAATTTGACCCGCCCTAATGTACTGAATTAATTAGTTTCCTAATGTGTTACTAGCATACTTTTAGGCGTTTCTTTTTTTGTTAGCACCATGCTCTTAGTCATCCTTACTATGTTTTGTTTATTTTAATCTATTTAAATGTTCATATACATAAATGATATGGACTGATATCTACATAGTCAAGTGGTTTTGTGCTCACTTTTAATGTTTCCCTATTCTCGCCACTCCTAAAATATCAACACTTGGCATTTGTTGTATCGAAAAATGAATTGTAATGTTCAAATAATTGAATTAGTGATAAGAGTTTTCGCAATAAAACCCAGCTTATCACTTGCAAATTCATGCTCCAACGCCGTAATAGCAGTTAGTACTTATGAAATTGAAATTAATCGGTTAACAGCTGCACATTGAAAAAAAAAAAAAAAAAAAATAAGTTTCCATATAATTCAACCAGACGTAATGGCACATTGCTAATGAGTAGGCGCCGAGTGAAAATGTTGTTATTATAACTCGGTACATTTTGGAAATTTAAAGACTAAATAAAAAAATAAAAGATTATAAAAATTTTCCATTGAACGAAAATCTGTTAGTACCAGGAATATCTTCAAATAATATATCGTATATGGGTGAGTTAATTCATAAAGTTATTTCTGCCTTCCACAAAAGTTCACTTGGTGTTTTTTCATTGAAAAGTTTCAACTGATGTGTCGGGCATGCTGAGGCATATGTTTTCATAAACCAAAAAAAAAAAAAAAATGTATCAGGCAGAAATCGTTTCAATTAAAAAAATAAATTTTTTGTCTTGTTGATATTTGATTGAACATTTATAAATTTGTGATGAAAGTATTGTTAGCATCTAATTTGTTCCGTAAGATACAGTGAGTTTTGTTGAGATATTTAGGTTTCACATAAATGATGATGAAATCGGATTTGGGCGGGATGTTGTTGTAATTATTTTAGTATTATAAAACTGCTTGATTTGAAATCCTAGCTGCTCTCATTCACAAGTTGTAGCCAATTATTTATTTGACTTAGACTTTGAAATTCGGTTGCTGGTTTCGTTTCATGCCAAAACCGATTTTGTTTGGATTTTAGGATGGTGCAAAAAATGGAAAAATCAGTAAATTGTGAAAAAAAACTCCTTCATACAATTGTCCATAACTTGGATATTTCTTCTTTACATTTTCAGACCACTTTTAAAAGATATTTCGTTTTAGGCTAAAAGTACTAAATTTAGTACTATTTTTGACCTACCAAAATATATTTTGTGAAAACAAAAAAACACTCATATGAACCAAAAATGGAGATGGTATGTTTTACAGTTAAGAAGTTATAATTATTTGAACTTTTCAATACATGAAATATACTGTGACTGCTTCACAAAAATGGTCCATAACTAGGACATTTCTCAACCGATTTTCATGCACTGACCTATTTTGGAAAGGTAGGATGTCATGCTATTCGATCAAACCCATTTTTCATTTGGAATTCTACTTTCCGAGTTATAAGTCTTAAAAAAAAGATATCTCTCAATAGTGGATGTTTCCGAACCGAAAAATTAAGAAGGTTCAAGTTTTATAATTTATGTTACTTACATTATTCTGGATTAAGTGAATGAATCTAGTCAATTATTGTGTTGCAAATTAATGTACCAAAACTTCATTTTTTATTCACTAAATCTAGAATAGGCCTTTTATTCGGTTTTGATCCGCAAGCGCTCGAAATTTTCGTTATAAAATATATATTTGATAAAAATTATAAAACTTAAACTTTTTAATTTTTCGGTCCGAAAAAATCCTTTGTATGTTATTGAGAGATATCCTTACTTTAAAGTCTAATAACTCGGAAAGTAGGAGTTCAATTGAAAAACAGTAAAAGTACAAACTGTTGAAGGTAGTTTTGCAATAAATTTATTTTACTGTTTGCTGTTTTGTTATACAGGGTGGGAAATCAGTGGAACACCGAAAATTGTAAGATTTCTGGGACTATTCTGAACTACTTTTTCCTTCCTTTTCCAAATTCGAAATTCGCAAAACCAAGTTGAGTTATTTGATTTTAACGTGAATCAATAGCTGTCCCTTCACTCAGCATTTCCCGCTGTAACGATTAAGTTTTTATACCCTACACCTAGGATATATTCACTTTATCCTTCCGTTTGTAACGCAGAGAAGGAGGCGTGTCAGATATAGAAAAGTATATATATTCTTGATCAGCGTCACCTCCTGAGTCGATATAGCCATGTCCGTCTGTCTGGCTGGCTGGGTGCCTGTATGTGTGTGCGTGGAAATATACTTTACGGAAAAACACTACCTTCGTCGTTAAAGTTAGCTCTTGGTATTGAAAATAGCGAAATCGTTCAACGGACACGCTTACCGCCCATACTAAGAATATATTCAAAATGCAATATTAAGAGCATTATTTGCGATAACGCAAGCAAAATGCACATAATTACTAGAGATAGTAAGCACAAGCTCTGAGCAAAACCAAGGCGAATTCGGCGAAGAGGGCGTGGCACCTAACATGTAATTAAAAGTTTCAAAATGTTATATTGAAAGCGTTTTTTGAGGTAGTCCAACCAAATTTCACTCAGACAGTAAATGGCAGCTCTGAACAAAAAATAGACGAACTCGGATAAGAGGGCGTGGCCCCTTCCATACAAGCAAAAGTTGTTATAAAAATGTTATACTTAAAGCGTTATTTGAGATAATCCATCAAACTTCACTCAAGCACAAAGAACTGTAAACGCAGTTTGAATTCGGACGAAAACACGTGACACCTAACACATAAGTAAAAGTTTCAAAATGTTATACTGGAAGCGTTTTTTGAGATAACACAGGCACACATAAAAAAAAAGGTTCTGCACCAGAAGTGACACCTTCCTACCACCATGTGTTTTGGGAAGCTGATACCGAATTTGACTATAAAAAATCGATCTGATAGGCAATTTTCTCTTATGGGTCGAAATTCCACTTTGTATAAACATTCGAAAATGTGCGTATTTGTTTAGGTTTTTGGGTGCGCTGTATTCAAACATAGCTATCAAAAATTATTTCATCCACCCAGCCACCCCCTAGCACCCCCTTATAATCGTCCTTAGGGGGTTAAAAGTTCACTTTTATGAAAATTTAAAATTTTAGTGCATTTTAAAGTTTTTCAGTGTTTTCATAAATTTTTTTGTTCCAAGGTTATCATAAAATCACGCAACAAACAATTTTCTAAAATGTATTAGCCCATTTTATACTGTTTTTATGGGTCTTTTTGACGCCTTTTTCCAAAAACTGGGTTATAATGGGTTAATGTATTCTACAAAAATATTCTACGGAAAATTTCATTCGGAGTCACCAAAGACGAGAAATGCTTAAAACTTAAGAATTTTTGTACTTTTAAACAAGGATAACTAAGGATTCTGACATTATAAAAAAACGGCTTTAAAAACTGAGAACGAAAAACTTCACTTTCTTCTTACTTGGAGTCCTATCTACTAGAATCTAAGCTCAGTTTTCGGTACTCATATTTTCCATACTCAAGACTGTCTAGCGCCTACTCTACTATTTAAATTTTCAAAACTGGAATTAAACTGTTCCTGAACTATATCAAGTGCTGTTTCTTATTTTCGACTTTCAAAGAAAACATAAGAAAATTTTTCGGCCAAATATACCATTTTCTTTGTATTTTAGAAATGTTACCGTAAAATTTTTTGAAAAATATTAAGAATTTGTTTTTTTCTGTTTCTTTACAGGTCTACCACATGTTAACAATAAAACATTTATCGCCTGATTATTTTAAAACAAGAACAAATTCCTCTAGAAATAAAATAAATCACTAAAAAAAGAATAAACTTTGCAAATATAGTACCTTCTCTATGTTAAAGCATTTTTTTTATTTTCGATAAAAATTAATACCGATTAATGTTTGGCATATAAAACTTGTATCTTATCTACGAATTTATACAAACGTACATAAACCGTCAAGCGAAACCGACGCAAAATCACAGAGGTACCTTAGAGAAAAAAAAAAAGAAATAAATTTTCCAACAGTTCGCACTCTTTTTGTTTCGAATGATGTTCTATTAGTTGCACTGAAAAAGTCAAATACTCAAAAACACAAAAAACGCAAAACGAAAAAAGATTTTCATCAACTGTGCCACATACCACAAAAACCAAACGTTTAAAATTTAAACCATGGCTTGCCATCATAAAATTGATATACGACCCATTGCACCAGAATTAGAAGAAGTTGCACGCTGCGAATTAAATGAAGTAAAGGAGAATATACCACGAGATCTAAAGGCGTTCCGAGATTGGATCGAAAAGCAACCACATATAAAAGCACGCACAGATGATCAATTTTTGATTGGATTTTTACGTTATGCCAAATATAATCTTGAGAATGCAAAGAAACGTTTTGAATATTATTACTGTTATAAATCGACAACAGCGCTGGAATTATTTAAAGTTCGTGCAGTTATCGATGATAAAATGTTAGCGCTTTGTACTTCAGGGTAAGTGATTTCGTACAAAAACAAAAAAAAAAAAAAAATGTGAACAACTAACTCTCTTCATTCTTATAGCATTTTTGCAACGCTTCCAAAACCTGTTGGTCCCGGTGGTCCACGTATACATTTTACGCGTATGGGTCAAATTGATACTTCCGTTTTTTCAATACATGATATCTTCCGTTATCATACGATTCGTTCCGAAATTGAAATAAACACTGATGATAATTGGATTATCAGCGGTGTCTTGGAGATTATTGATTTTAGTAAAATACCATTTTCATTACTTAAACAATTTGAAGCGAATTTATTCCGAAAAATGTCCGCATTATTGGAGCATGGCTTGCCGACAAATCTGATTGGTACACACATTATTAATGCTTCCAGAGAGACTCAGGTTATATTGAGCTTGGTGCGTTTGGCAATGAAACAAAAGGAGTTGGTAAGTAGTAGTAGTATTATCAATAGTTTTGTTTTATCGTTATCAAGCGCGATATCTTAACTATGTGTGTGGGTCATATAATTTAAGTAATAACACAAAACATAAAATTGTATTAACAACGTTTTGTTTTCACTTTTGTGACACTACAAATGACTGTGCAATTTTAGTATCACTACTCTATTGTGTACCATGCTCAAGCGTTAAACCCATGCTGCATGGATTTGGCATAGCTGGCAGCCTTAATATTTTTAATAAATTTATCCATCTAAAGACTTAGTTTCTATTCTGTCTAAGAAACTATTTCATAATTTTTGTTCCATAGTTACTAAGCTTCAAAAATAAGCAATCAAAACAATGGTAAAAGCCTTATCGCTTCTCATGTATGACGAAACGTATAGATTTGCAATGGCTTTGCTTGCATCTTAAAAGTTAAGGCTTAAATTGAAATTAAAAACGCTTAGGTCAAAGAATTTTCTGAATATAAAGTTCACAATCATCGGTTCATATTAATGAGTGACTTTCAGTTACTTTATTCGTTTCGTCATGCATGATAAGGCAATTGCTTAATTTAGAATTTTTTGCTTTCTTTCGAAATGTTTTTCTATGACTAATTGAATAAATATGGAGTTCTATAAATAGCTGGGACAATCCAAGTCGCAACAATTTTAAATTCCGTATTTACTTTGTCGATTTGCCGATTTCATTCTAGGAATAAAAATTACTGAATTTATTTAGAACTCGGTATCAAATTCAATTAATCGTTTCATCTGTTGATTCGTTTTTATTAATAAAAATTTGCACTTGATAACTTTTAGTTCTATTACAAGGAATTGGAATAAACTTTTAAAATTCCGTGACAAACAAGATTACTAACACGTTTTCAATTTTATGCAAGAAATTAAAATTTCGAATTTAAAAACTTCAATTCAAGAACTTTGTTAGAAACAGAACCGATAAGTTTCAAATGTATTCTATGTAAATAAAGCACTAAATGTACCTTAAATTTACATAAATCTAAATCTTCCTTGGATATACATAATAGTAGTTAAGGCTGTGAAACGACCCGTAGAAGTTCGATCAAACTCAAAACTCGTAAGCACAATTTCAGTATTGAACTAAGTTGAGCTGAACTGTTCGAACTTGGCTCGTTGTGTATGGCAAGGGTGTCAGTGTTTCAAAATCACTGAGCCAAGCGTAGTCACCGTAGAATTTTGCCCTACAACAAACACAATATTGCAATATTTTCCAAATTTCTCCGAACTACAACACCCATGAAAAATTATTTTTTTAGCTCGTCTACAAAAAACACAAACGTGTAAATGCCTCGAAAACCTCGAAAACTCGTAATAGTTGTCAAAATCAATACGAACTTTGAAAATTTTACGAGTTACAAGGTTTTCAAGGCTTTAACACGTTTCAAAGAATACTCTAAATATTTCAATAATTTCTCGGAATTACAACACTCATGAAAACTGTTTTTGTTGATTTTATTTTTCATACACACAAGAATCGAGCTCAAAGTTGATGCGAATTAGTGGATAATCAGTCGTCGTTTTATGTTGTTTGCGTGAAAAAAAAAACAACGACGTCATTTTTTCATGGGTGTTGTAATTCCGAGAAATTTTGAAAATATTCAAATATTGCGTTTGTTGTAAGTGAGACCCAAAATTGACTCACTTTTGTACTAAGGGGCTGTTCATAAATTACGTCACACGAATTTTACGAGCCCCTCCCTCCCCTTAAAGTGTGACGTAATTTATGAATAGCCCGTAATCTGACACCTTTGGTGTATGGCAAAAGTAATATAGTAGTAATCGTAGTAATCTTAGACTTCTGGTAATAGCATTATATAAACATTTCAAACAGCCTTAACACCGCAATGAAAGGTATCTATCGAGGGAATACTACCTGCAGTTTATGTCTTAAAGATGATGAAATCGTGAAGATTATACTAGAATGTTTGACACTCTACTGTCTCAAAGGATCTTCTTTAGCAAAGAGTTTCTATCTCCTGATGATCTAGCAAGACTTAACTTAGAAAATGTACACACATTTCAGGACTCCTTTATAGTTATAGAACTAATCTAGTATTAACAAGGTTTGACATAGAAAGGCTAATAATTGAGATCCTCATGTCTGAATTTAATAAAACTATGTACTTCGAAACAATTAAACAAGATGACACAAGACAAATAAAGTTAAATCCAAGTATTGCATTATTTCAGGATGAAGTAATGCTTACTTTAGGTCTAAATATGGTTTAAACATGGGAAGCATATTTAACTAATAGAAAATTAACCTTCATTTCATTTGTCTATGTCGTTTTTCCCATTTTGAGACAGAAGTATTGCTGACATCTTTGAAGTACATACTCGAATATACGAGTATTTTATACTGTCTACCCTTTTTTTTGTAATTTTAATTTATTAATAACAATACGTAAATAAATAAATTAATAAAATGTGTAAATAATTTCTCCTTTCACAGCTCAATGTTCACTCTAATTTGGAATCATTGCATGATGCAATCGGCAAAGAGTATTTACCTGTTGAATACGGCGGGAATAATGGTACCTTAGAAGAGGCTATGGCTACTTTTAAACAACAGCTACAACAGTACACATTATAACAGAATGTTTAGCACCCTGCTATCCCAAAGGGTCTACTTCATCAAAGAGTTTCTATCTCCTGATGATCTAGAAAGGCTTAACTTCGAAAGTGTACAAAAATCTAAGGACTCCTTTATTGCCTTAGAACATCTCTAGTATTAATAAAGCAGCCAACTTATTTTTAGTGAAAATCAGTATGTACATTATTACCCAAATATAAGGAGTTTGATATTAAAACAATTCAAGTTAAAATACACCAAAATTTCCAGTTTTCGATTTTCAATTTATTCACACATTGTAAAGATATAAATAACTTAATTAATCGTTCTCAATCGACATTGCTTCTGGACTTTTTTGAACCAACATTGATTCTTTAAAGTCGTATGTTTCCTAAAATTCGGCTTTTGGCTGGAAATCAGGAGATAATTTAGTAGTAAGTTCAATCAGGATAACAGATTAGAAATCAGGAGTCTCTTGAAAAAATCAGTAGAGTTATTTGCTTTAAGTATTAACAATGTTTGAGACAGGAAGGCTAGTAATTGAGATTCTAACATCTAAATAAAGTTAAATCCAAGTATGTCATTAGTACAAGGTAAAATAGTACTTATTTTGTATTTTAATATTGTCCAAAACGTGAAACAAACTCACTACTATAAAATTGACCTCAACTTTATTTCTCCATATCGACTTATGCTGTTTTTCCCATTTTGAGACAAAAGTATTGCCGGCATCTTCTAAGTACATACTCGAATATATTTTTAACTGTCTATTTTTTCTTTCACAGCTCAATATCCACTCTAATTTGGAATCATTGCATGATGCAATCGGCAAAGAGTATTTACCTGTTGAATACGGCGGGAATAATGGTACCTTAGAAGAGGCTATGGCTACTTTTGAACAACAGCTATTGGATTATAAAGATTATTTCATCGCAGATGCAAAATATGGTGTCAATGAAAATTTACGTTTAAGCGAGAATAAAACTGGTGCTAATCCGTCAATAGCCTGTGCCGAAGGTTCATTTCGTAAATTGGCCATTGATTGAGTTTGAAGTGTAATTAATGTTGATGTTGATGACAATGATGATAATGGTGCAGTTGTTGGTGTTTGTTTCAGTTCATTCTTTTTCATTTAAAATTACAAAAAATTTTAATTACTTAATAATTATATACTTAAGTACATACAAACATATATATGCTTAATAATAGTAATAAATAAAACATATAACCATTTTAGTTGTTAAACATTAAATCGTGTGTTATCTTTATGTTTGCAATGATAAGGCTAAAAATATTTCAGATATTTAGATATGCTGAAAAAAAAAAAAAAAATGCCCATTGCGTTATTCTCAGTCGACCGAAGTTCGAATGACAATCAATCATGATTTAGTTCAATAGTAATATTCCATCATTCATTTTGAACGTTCCCTTTGTTTGCTCTAACATAAAGGCGTTTATACCATACAATTTTGTTAATATTATTTTATGCGCCTTATCACATTATTTGACAGGTGATAATGGTAAAGGAATTTTTACTATACTATATCTACTATAAATAATTTTCCATTGAACTCAAAATGCGCGCTTAGTAAAATTTAGTGATCCGAAAAAGTGAACCAATTTTTCACAACTTTTATATAGAACACCTTATGATATAAGTAAGCACCATGTAAATTTTGGTCGATTTTAGAGGACATTTGATGTACCCGGACACCATTTTGAAAATTGAAAAATGCTCTCCTAAAAATGGAAAAAATTTTTTGCTTTAAAAATTAAATTGTTCAACGTTTTATATGGATTTCGAGTCCCTTAATACGAATTTGCAATCTACATTTCCTTTAGTTTTGGAGATTTTGTCAATTCAAAGTAAAAAATTTAAGCTTGTGAGGGATCTTTATTTGGCTGTTTCTGAAATACACTACATCGCAGCAGTTTAAAAACTTTGCTTGTAAGGGATGTGCCACGCCCTATCGTCTGAATTCACCTAGTTCTTGCCCTGCTTCGACTGTTAGTAGTGTCTGTACGAAATTTGGTTGCTTTATCTCAAATACTGTTTGAACTACTAGTACAGACATTTGGTAGATTTACCTGGAAAGTTTTGCGGGATTTTTGCAAATGAGTTATTTTATAGATTTTGATGTGCTCTTTCAGAATTTCAACTTTGCTACCTCGAATCGTGTTCGCTCGCGCCGCCATATTGGAAAAGTGGCGCCCAAAATCAGTTTTTTACAAATATCTCTTTAGTGCAAGTAATTCCCTATAATCAAATATTTTTACTTTAAACGTGTAACCACCGTTCATGAGTTATCGTAATTTTAAGCTCAACACATCACTGTGCCTATTCATAAGTGGCATGCACAATTTACTAATTTTTTTCAAATTTTGAATTAGGATATCTCCTGAGTTATAAGTCGTATGAAAACAATTCAAAGGTCATTTTTATAGAAAAATGTATAAGCTAAAATATTGCTCCACAATATTTTTCTCTAAATGTAACCGTTAAAGAGATATATGTAAAAAGCTGATTTTGGGCGCCATTTTTCCAATATGGCGGCGCGAGCGAATACGATTTGAGGTAGCAAAGTTGAAATTCTGAAAGAGCACATCGAAATCTATAAAATAACTCATTTGCAAAAATCCCGCAAAACTTTCCAGGTAACTTCATTTTATTCTCCCAAATGATTGTACTATACGGCATTTTGAAAAATTTGGCTATGTGGGAGGCGCCACGCCCTTTTGTGCGGGTTCGCCAAGCTTTTGTTCAGAGCTCGTCATTACTATTTCTAGCTTAAGTGTGAATTTTGGTTGCATTCCCGCGAATAATGCTCTGAATATTCCCGTTTCAAATTAATTTTTTATGGGCGGTAGGCGTGTTCGTTAGCCGATTTTGCTCATTTTCAATACCCGGAAGAAGTGCACAAAATTTCGTCGAGCTGCTGATCAAGAATGTATCAAATTTTCTATACCTGCCGCGCCTCCTTCTGTATGTTTATGATCGAGCGTATTTGCATCGCGCGATGCGACGAGAATCACTCAATCGTAAGTAGCGCTTTCGCCAGTGTAATCGCTAGCGATTCGCAATTTTAAAAGTTAGATATTTTAATATGAACTTATACGTAGCATTTACATATAAAAACTGTGCACAACTTTTTAAATTGGGTTATCTCCTAAACTATAAGCTACACGAAAACATTTTTTACATCTTTAAATAGGAAATTTCCTGTGTTACAAAATTGTGGAGAAAAATTTTTTTTTTAAGAATTTTTAAGTGTGTTACTTAATGACATTTATATATAGAAAATTGATTTTTTTTAATTGAACTTTTAGTCAAATATTTGCAAAGATCGACTTACATATAAATCTATTAATGCATTTTTCTAACACATAATTATGACAAATCAAGGAACGGATTAAAAACACGGCTATAGTGACATATGTTTCGTCTTTCGCCACAAAGACTCATCAGACTATTTTTGTTGTAATTATAATTATATTTATTTCACTAAATTAATTATAATTGAAAAATTGTAAGTTTTAAAACTTTTTGTGTTTTTGGTCTGGGCGGGAGTTGAACCAGGAACCTCCAGGTTGGTAGCAGAAGTCGTTACCACTGCACCAGCCTTGACCGGCTGCGAAGCCGACTTTTGCCAGTTTTGTTTGTGTGTTAATACATATTGATATATCATAATTATTGTTTGTGTTATCCATTGATATTTGGTATAGTTGTTCCTTTGGAACAAATTTATATGTAAGTCGATCTTTGCAAATATATGACTAAAAGTTCAATTAAAAAAAAAAAATCAAAAATTTTTTTTGTAAAAGTTTGCGTTAGCGAGATATTGGCAAAAGCTGATTTTGCGACCTTTGAGCCTCAATAACTTTTTATGCGCACAATGAACCTCAATGGACTTTTTACACATTATTAACCATGCATAAATAAATATAATTCCGGTGAAAAAATTCACTTGGAATTTTTTCGCAGAAATATTCTTATTTTCCTAGGCTATATAGCTTAAAAAAATGGCAAAAAATATTTTCTTTTGTTTTAAGGTTAGAATATCTCGAAAACTATACACGATAGAGCAATTCTGAGATTCGAATTCAGCATCGCAAAGCACATTGAATATGATTATTTTGATTTTTGTTTGTTGTAGTTAAAAAGAATTTTTTTTTTTGTTTTTTATGGAAGACTAGAAAAGGGGCTTTCTCGAAGGGGGCCTCTGATCGGATTTTCTGGGCAATGGGAAAATTATCACAAAAGCCTATAGAATCACCCCTCATTTTCAGTTGTTGTCGTAATTTTTGTGTATTAATCCTGCCCTCTAAGAACACTGTGTTTTAGTATGGAAATTTCATTTTAATTTTATTGAATTTCTTGATTGATATTTTATGCTCTTTTTTTTTTTTTTGTTGTGTTTTTTGATGACTTTCGTATCTTTTTGATACTTTTCATAATTCTCTATGACTTTCGTGGTTTTTGGATAATATTTAACTGTTTATAAAGTATTTCAATACCGCTCGATACTTTTTGATTTTTCACTGTTTTTGATATCGTTTTTTTCCATTTTTCAATGATTTTCGGTTCTTCAAGACTTTTTTGATTGCTATTTCAGCATTTGTAGCTATTTTTCGGTACTTTTTTTTTGGAAAATTTTTGTATCTCATTCATATTTTCAATCTTTTTCATGGTCCTTATCAATGGTTTTGACATACTTTTTCAGAGTATTTCGAGTCTGACAATACTATTTTGCAACATTTGCATTATTTACGATACGTTTATCCAATATTTTTACTAATTTATGCAAACTTCTTTCTTGGCGCATACCACTTTTAAAGATTAATTTCCATTTAAAAATATAATTGCCTCTACCACCACTGTTTTATTAATCCAAACCCAAGCATTTGCGTAGGTAGGCATCTCAAAGAGCGCACTCAGTTTTATTCAGAAAATGTACTCTGTAGATACTCAATATAAGTAAGAATGTATGAGATACATAAGCCAAAAATCGCTTCTGGCAAACATCAGTAGTGAGATAGTTGTGAGCGAAGTAAGTTAGCAAAGAGTAAATTTTCGGTTTTCTTTGAGTCGAGCAAAAATAACCCCCCGGTGAATGTGATAAACAAAAAAAGAAAATAAATAAAAATTTGACAACAGAAAGAGATCAAAACAACGCATATGATGGTGCAAAGTATTGGCTGAAAACATAAAAGACACAGATAGATAGTGAAAGTTTGTTTTGAACTTTAGACTCTAATAAATGTGATTAAATTGCATATGAAGAAATAAAATATACCTACAAACATTTTCTTAAATTACGAGTATTTTAAGAATTCATTCAGTTTTTTCCACATTCACAGAAAATGTCCAAAGTTTTTAAATATTACTATGATTTTATGTCACAACCCTCACGGGCGGTATGGATTGGCTTGCGTTTGGGAAATACTAACTTTGAAGATTGTCCAGTGGCGCTAAGAAAACGTAAGTATCTTGATTACTTGGTAAAATAAATTTGAATTTAATGAAAACGATTTACTTATACTTATATGTGAATACTAAATTTAGGACAGCAGTTGACGCCAGAATACAAAAAGATCAATCGCTTCCAAAAGATACCCTGCATAGTGGATGGTGATTTTCATTTAGCTGAGAGTATTGCCATAATAAGGTAAAAATTATGATAAATATATTTTTAACTTGAACCGAAGAGATATATAATCAAGAGACGCAAAGAAGCACTGCAGCAATTTTTTGGAGTTTGTATTGGCCATAGACGGTAGCTTTGACGAATTAAGAAGTTGAACGGCAGCGTAA
Organism: Calliopum simillimum; assembly: GCA_951812925.1. NCBI lineage: Eukaryota > Metazoa > Arthropoda > Insecta > Diptera > Lauxaniidae > Calliopum > Calliopum simillimum. The sequence continues at coordinate 25,336,049 of OX638370.1, forward strand.
TTCAACCAAAAAATCTGTATACATCTCTTCTCATCCGGAAGCGAAGTGAATTGGTTGAATTACGCTGCTGTTCAACTTCTAAATTCGTCAAAGCTACCGTCGGTTACCGGACATAATCCCAACGGACATAATCCCCATTTCGTAAATGGGGATTATGTCCGAAAATTTTTCGGTCATAATCCCCATTTTGGCCATGGGGGTTATGTCCGCAAATTTTTCGGACATAATCCCAATGGGGGTTATGTCCGAAAAATTTAATTAATATTGAACAAAATTTTTGCAATAATCCATTTAAAAAATTTATATAGTGTTGGATGATATGGACTGATCCGCGGCCGAAGGCCGCCGCGAAGCCGGTGTTGGATTTTTGGGAGTTTTAAATCCTGAGCTGCGGCCGCAGGCCGCCCACTTACCCCTACTCTTATGAAAAATTACTGTGGCTAGCAAACTAGGTGTTGGATATATTAAAGACTTATTCGCGGCCGTTATGGGGACTATGTCCGATTTTTCCTGGGGATTATGTCCGAAACACTTGAGGACATAATCCCCATTGAAAAAATGGGGATTATGTCCGAATTACTTGCGGACATAATCCCCATATCGTGAATGGGGATTATGTCCGTGGGGATTATGTCACGGCACCGCTACCGTCTATGGCCAATACAAACTCCAAAAAATTGCTCCAGTGCTTTGCGTCTCTTAATTATATATCTCTTCACTTGAACGAACAATTTTCAAGAGTTGATGTTGGAATTATTTTAATTCGCCCATCGAAAACAATACTAATGGGATTATGGTCCCTTCAATTGAGGAGTGGCCGTACCAAAGGGCCTAAGTACCATTGCGAGGCAAAAGTAATGTCATACATATTATGTGCCATAATAATTAGTTATTTAACCGGTATAATTTTTTTAACACAATGCCGTCAATCCCACACCGTCGAGTACATTTTTTGTTGAAACAAAAAACAATTATAATCATTTCTAACCAAATGTCACCCGAATATTATTATGACACTACTTTTGCCTCAAAATGATACATAGGCCCTTTGATACGGCCACTCCTCAATTGTTCCGAAACTACTTAATACGTGAATCGTTTGATATACATATAATGTTAATTACCGTTAGATGACGTTATATGTGACGGTCTGTAGGTGAGGTCTGTTCAACAAGTGGTTACAAGAAGTTCCTTACCTAATAGGCGAGGAGCCGGCAATACTAAAAGTGCCGTCATCGCGGATTCTGAAATTTTTAATGCAAAATGGTAGTTTACACTAAGACGAATAAGAAAAGCTTGGTCAGCATGGCTATAGCCTGGCAGAAATATTTTTAAATGATTTTTGAATTATTAAATTTTCGGAATGTTTTGCCGTCATCGCGGATTTTGATCAATCTTAATATTAATCGACGATAAATTTCATAACCATTCAGAAAAAATCCGGCCGACCAAATTTGTTTTGCCGAAAATGACCGGCAGACCTATTTTAATGGTGCGACAGTGGGTACTTCCGGCAGTTTCTAAGCTCGCATACCAATTTGACATTAAAACACGTTAACTTAAAAAAAAAAAACAAATTTCCGTGATAACAGAGAAATTGTACCCACTGTAGCACCATTAAAATAGGTCTGCCGGTCAATTTCCTCAAAAAAAATTTGGTCGGTCGGATTTTTTCTGAATGGTTATGAAATTTATCATCGATTAGTATTAAGATTGATCAAAATCCGCGATGACGGCAAAACATTCCGAAAATTTAATAATTCAAAAATCATTTAAAAATATTTCTGCCAGGCTATAGCCATGCTGACCAAGCTTTTCTTATTCGTCTTAGTGTAAACTACCATTTTGCATTAAAAATTTCAGAATCCGCGATGACGGCACTTTTAGTATTGCCGGCTCCCGGACTATAAAGTTGAGTTATTCTTGAGTCAAATGAGACCCAAACAAAGTTCATTGATCATTTCCAACAAACTTCTACACACTGCATTCAAACCAATACTAAACGTTGCTGATCACGATTGAAACCTTGTTGATGGTTCTAGCAATAGCTACGTAAACTTTCTCCAAAGAAATCAAAACAAATCTATTTAATCTTCCAGCACCTACGTAGAATTAGGTTTGTGCTGTACATGCAAAATTCAGGGGCGAATTAGCGAACTTACAATTTGTGACGTAAAATCATGTATTTAGTAATGGGAAATATGTACATGTTAAACACATAATTTTACGTCACGAGTTGTACGTTCACGGATGCGTCGATTCGACCCCAGGCTTGTATTATACACATATCTTCTTGTTGTTTCCAATAGTTGCTTTTGTTTATTTCTGTAATTGGTTTACTTTTATTGTTTCTTAATGGGTCTATATTAGAGATTTCAATACCGGGAAAAAGGTAGTATTTCGGAATTAGTCCCGGAATTAAGATCGCGAAAACTCCTGGACTTCAAAAAGTTAAAAAATTGGAATCTCTAGTCTATATACTATAACTACGGGAAAACTGAGCAATATAATTCTATGAAATTTTGCACACAATCTTCGTCGCAAAAGTTTGCGCGGTGGATTGAAAATAACCGATAACCGACACGCCTACCGCCCATACGAAAAAAACATTTAGAACGCAACCTTAATCGAAATGTGTACGAGGATGTAACTAAAACACACATAAGTACCAGAAATCTATATACGATGCATCGCGATGCTCTTAAAGAAATCCCTAGTGCATTGGGATAAAAGGGCGTGGTACTTACCAAACAAGAAAAATCAATAAAACGAAATACTGAAAGGTTATTTGAAATAATAAAGGGTATTTTTTTAAGCCCGATAGAAATTGAAATTGTAAAAATAACACATAAAATTAAATTTCCAAGAACATTTTTTTTTATTCGTTTCAGTATACCGTAAGCAGGGGTGACTTTGACATCTGAGGGCGACTTTAACCGGCAAGAAAAAAGAGATTAAAATCGTAATATTTTCATCTCGAGGACTAGTTATCGATTTGTATTTGGTCAATGTGTAACCTTGAAGTATTGGCTTTTAGCGTCTGTTTTCAATATTTGATTTGAGCGCGAACTTTCAGATATATTGGTGCATTTTCGAAAAGTTGTCTTATGTAGCATTTTTTAACGCTCAGAAAATTACTACTTATTGACTAGAAGGAAAATTGCTGGCGGTGGGTGAATGATATCACTAAAATTATTGTTTAATTTTCTTCCCTAATCAATCGATTTTCATGGATATATTTGCCTCTAAGTATTTTTAATGCATTTTTATATTGGAGTATGTTAGAAAACAACGTTTTTTGGGGTGACTTTGGACCGTTAGAAAGTCACCCCCAAAAAACTTTGTATTGTTAGGCTGGCTCAAAAGAAACCCAAACTCGGGCCATATTGACGCCCAAAACACTGGGTATGGTGGAACTGTAGTGAAAATAAAATCTAGTCTTTCGCCAAAGTGAAATTATTTTTTCCTTTTGATCTTTGTAAAACAATTTAATATTTTAATGAGAACCCAAAAAGGATATTCGTTATTATTTATTTAGGTAATTTTGCAAAAAATTAAGCCACTGAAGCCCTTTAACAAAAGAGGAATTTTTGAAGATACGTACTAAGAATTTCTTTTGTTTTTTAAATTTTTTGAATCAAGTATTTTTTATTTTCTAATTTGCAATGGATTTTGAACTTGTTTTTGTGGATTTTTTATGTTTTGCTAAGCCCTAAATATCAGTATTGTTATTTGATGTAACATACGTACAAATAATTAAAACATACCAAAGGCTGAAACCGAATTTATCAAAAATTTTAGATTTTTTTTTTAATCGTGACCTTGAAAACATTCCATAACCCAGACTGATTCCCTATACAAATATACCAAAATATTGAGAGAACTCAAGTTAACAAAACCTTATACTCTTATTTTGCATCTTTGAAGGTATAGCATATAAAATCAATGAATGAAATTTTTCGGTTAAAGGTACCCCACCCTTGAGGTGACTTTAACCCACTTACAATTACATTATTTAAAAATAACTGTAATTACTTCGTAAAAATTTTATTACATGAGATCAAAGCTGAAGCCCCCACGAAAAATTAAGAGCAATGAAACCATTAACTTAATTAAAATTGTTGAAATTATAAGCTCCTAAACTTGAAAAACCTGTTTTTTTTGTATCAAAGTCACCCCTGCTTACGGTACTCTGGCAAATCATCATAAATAGACTAATGCTTGAACAACGCTACGAAATTATCAAAATTTTCTTTGAAAATCAGTCGTCGATTCGCGGAACTTATAGACTACTTCTTGATCATTATGGCGCCATCGCCCGAAATCGTTTTCAAATGTTAATGCCATGTATTGATCTTTCGAATAAAAACAGACTTTTGGTTACAATTTAATTTTTTGTGTTATTTTTTACAATTTCAAGTTCTATCGGGCTTAAAAAAACACCATTTAAAATTAAAATACATACAAATACTAGAGATAGTCGGTGCAAGCTCTTAGCACACACTACACAGAGCGAAGAAAAAAAGCATAACTTGAGTTGCTGAATAAGTTTCTACCACGTTTGTTAGTGTTTTAACTACGTTTCGTTGCTGATTTAGATTTAACAACATCATATTTATATGGTGGTTGAAATTTAATTAGGAACGCTAGTTGCCAAGCGTTGTTAAGTCCAAATTAGCAAAGAAACGTAGTCAAAACACTCACAAACGTGCTAGAAGCTAATTTTAAAATAGACTTTCAGTCAACCTCACAATAATGATGGCAGTGGCTGGGTTTGTTAACGTCCGCATTTATTAAACGACAGGTTCCAGGTTCAAATCTCCGCAATACTAAACAATAAAATATTTGTTTAAAGCAAAAATTATAGGGGATTGTCGTCAGGGTTGGGCCACTGCTATTTCTCGTAATGTCACAAACTGCCGTCTGTGTTATAGCGTCGAATTATTGTTCTCGATGCCAGAAAACTTTTTTATGCATTGTTTGTCACCGGGATTGTCATTAAAAATTTTTGTGCCTTCATGTTGTTTTCGATAGTTCAAAAAGTTTTGTAATAGCAGTAAAAAACGACTCAAAATTCGGAAAAGAACAATGCCACCGCAAAAGAAAGTAAATATATCCATTAAGGGGTGAACCATTTTGGCCCTATGCTCCTCCTAGGAGTTAAAGGAGAATACATACATACATACATACAAGGGGTGAACCATTAACAAGTTCCCAAAGGGAAAGTTCGATTACTTTACCTGTTCGCATGTAGTATTGAGCGATCGAAAAACACTCTTGTCATCAGGGTTGGGCCACTCGTGTAGTCAGGGTTGGGCCACATCAATTTTTATTTCAAATCAGTAAAATAACATTACCCAATCGGTTTTTCGGAACACAAAACATAAGTCCACCCTTTCTACGATTTTGTCATTGGTCGAGCCTCTGCAAGCGGTCGCGCCAACAGTGAAATCTAATAAGGGGCGCCACCCGATGAAAAGCATGGCCTCAACCTCCCCAGAGAACCACGAAGAGTTTTGTAAGAAGCAAGAAAAGAAAAAAAAAAGAAAACGCCTAAAAAACGTCCGAAATCGGACGCGAAGAAATCGAACGCACAACACCTGCTAAACTAGGTCGCCCATCAAAAAAAGCACAAAAAAATCCTCTTCCGACGAAGATGTGGATCAAGACTTCTGCATTATATGCTTGGAACCGATGCAGGCGAAACTGAATCGAAGCAGTTCAATCGCATGCATTGAATGCAAGCGAGACGTGCACTTGAAGTGCGTCAATCTCAAAAAAAGTTACTATGTATGCCCAAATTGCTATTCAGATAAATGTTATTATGTAGATTTCTCATCGAAATTTTGTGTAATCGAATGAAAAACAATAAAAAGTTGCATACATATTCATTACACACTATTTAAGTACATATTTCATCTATACTTGGTGGTGGCCCAACCCTGACTACTTTTTTTTTAGTTTCGTCAATAACTTTCTTTTCCGAAATCGTAGCGAGTTGTCCTCAAGGTATGTTACAGATAAGGGTCCAAACTTTTAAATAAGACAAATAATTTGGTAATATTCAAATATATAAAAAAGATACAGAGGAAAGTTAAAAAGTGGCCCAACCCTGACGACATTCCCCTAAATTAAAAAAAAAAAAAAAATATCAGTTTCATTGTTGTTGACAGGAAAAAATTAGAGTTAAAAAAATATTTACTTTTTTTTATTTTTATTTAACAACGCGCTTTGTTAACTCAGTCACGAACGTAGTTGAAACTCATTTAGCAACGGGCGTTGTTACGAGGGGTACTATTAATGTTTCGGGAACTGGTAACACTAATATCAATATCTTAAATCTGGTAACACCGTAATAAAGTTTGACATTTTTTAGCATAAACATACTCACAACGTTTTGATGTACAAGTGCTATTTGTTTTGTTTACAGTGAGCTAAGAAAATCAATTTGGCGAGCCTTTTTTTATAAATTATGGGGTAAACTGTAAACACATGTACATCAAAACGTTTTCAGTACGTTTATGCTAAAAAATGTCAAACTTCATTATGGTGTTGCCAGATTTTAGATAATGACATTAGTGTTGCTAGTTCCCGAAATATAATTATGTAGTACCTTACGTAAAACTTCTACGAACGAGCCAACGTTGTTAAAATAACCACGTTTCTGCGACTTTTGACAATGTGGTTTTCTCTGTGTAGATGATCTCGGAAAAAGGCACTTTCCGTACAAGAAAAATCGTCAAAATGTTATTTTGAAAGCCTTATTTGAGATAATGCAATTAACTTTCCTACAGACACTAAAAATAGTGGATGCATGATTTGGCAAAAATTACTTAGGCTAATTGGGATAAGGAAGCGGGGCACCTTACGAGCAAAATTTTTAGAATTCTGCATTCTACAATAGAGAATTAATTTTTGGCTAAGCCAAAAGTGGCATCTTTTCTACTTTTTATAAACATTTATAATCTTTTGATCCAAAGGATCAGAGTTCCAGAAAAAACCAAAGTTTTCGGAAAATCTCGTAAGATTCATGTAACTTCTTATAGCACAAAGTTATGCACATACTATTCCCAATATTTGTGTGAAATTTGGTTGTATTATCGTAAATCATCCCATGTATACAAAAAATAAAAAATATTTTCATGCGTACAACATTTCTTTTGTATAGGGGAGATGTGTGTACCTTGGTCCGCTTTTCAGTTTTTTCAACGTGTTGGATTTTCCAAAAAAGTTTCTTTAGTTTTTTGATTAAGTTATGTTTCTACAATGCTTGCAGCATCAAATGACGTGACTATGATATTTCTATGTCTTACAATTGAGTAGAAATATTACTTTTTCCGTTGCAATCTTAAACGGGCCAAGGTACACCATGCAATTGTACCTTGGACTATTAAAAATAAAATAGAATACATTGTATTTAGGTTATAAATAATTTGATTTTTATTTTTGGCTTTAGGTCAAAAATCAAAATATTTAAACCAAAAGGTCACTAAAATTTATATCAAGGTAATAAATAATGAAAGAACCATTTATTATGTAATCAAAAGAAAAAATTTTTTTCAATAATAAAAAAAATTAATCATAAATAAAAATTATAACACAAAAAAGTGCATTAAGTAAAAAACAATTAATTAAACAAAAATGGTTGCAAATAAATACATTAATCACGTAAATAATAATAATAATATTATATTGAGAGGCGATTATGGCTTCCTGGTTGCCCGTCGAAAAAGGCTCGCTGGTCAATAAGCATAGGTCCAAGGTACACACAGACAGCATGTTTTAAAAACTGTCAGCACCCATAACATACATATATTAATAAATACATATAAAACACACTAAAAGCTTAAAACAATAACTAAACTTCCTTACTGATATTGTAACACTGAAATATTTCAAGTAAGTTTCTCACAAAACGTTTCGTAGTTTACTCCAAAAACAAATTTTTACACACAAAAAACACTTTTTCCGTCGCTTTTTATACACGCATACAGTTTGACGGTCTGAAATCTACTAATAAGAGTCACCGGTATGAGTGGAAAATTCCATAAAAGAACATTATCGTACAAGTGCAACTGTTGAGTGGCAACCGACAATCGAACCGAGGTACACTCGGACCAAGGTACACACATCTCCCCTACTTACTCCAGATATCATGCTTTTTCTAACTTATTCTTACCAAAATATACACACAGGCCTGTTTTGTAATCCGTGTGGTTTCAATTACTTTTCATTTAGGAGGCTTTTGCATGAAAATGGTGAGTCACACGATAAAAAATATTAGAAACATTTTTGTGTTGAATTACAGGTTCTACAAATAGCATTGATTGGCACTAACGAAAAAGTAACCGTTTAGAGAATATTAGTAAAAAACAGCAAACAGTCGAAAAATTCGACTTTATCGAATATTTCCTAAGCAGTTACTTTTTCGTAAATACAAATGAATATTATAAAAAATTCTTATACTTTTTGTCGTGTGACTCACCATTTTGATCAAAAAGCCTCCTAAGTGAAAAGTTATTGAAATCACACGGAATACGGAACAGGCCTGATAATATTATATACTTAGCACCTTTTACAATCGTATATTTCTCTCTTTATAGATATCTTGCTGACAAGGGTCAATTTAGTGAGAAATTATATCCAAAGGAGTTAAAACAACGCGCACGAGTTGATGAATTTCTGGAATGGCATCATCTAACATTACGCTTTGGATGTGCACAATATTTTATGAACTTATGGCTTTTGCCAGTAAATGGCTTAGCACTGATGCCATCGGATGAGCGCATAGAGAAAATGAAAAAAGAAATGGAAACGAATTTGAAAATCTTTGATAAGATTTTCTTGAGAGATTCATCTTATGTAGTTGGTGATAAACTAAGCATAGCGGATTTATTTGGTGCCTGCGAAATCGAACAAACAAGTAGGAAGACAATAATATTTTTACTTTTGTATGTTCATACTAAATACCCCAATATTTCTTTGCAGAATTAACCAAATACGATGTTGGTGACAAATTTCCAAAGATTGGTGAATGGCTAGAACGCGTACGTAAAGATGCAAATCCATACTACGATGAGGCGCATAAATATATTTATAAGAAGTCAGGCGTGAAGCCAGAAAGCTAAAAAGTTATTTTGTTTTTCCAATTCAATCTAATTTGTTGCCGTTAATATGTTTATTTTAGAAATATGTATGTATGTAGAAAAAAAATGATTTGTTTGATTAAAACATGTGTATCGTTAGTATATGTAGAGCAATTAAATATTTATTTGAGTGTAACCTATGTCTATTGGATTGAGCACAGCCAATATGGTATGTTTGACACAAATAAATATGTATTTGCTCTATAAAGGTCAAAGTTATATTTGTTACATCCAAAAAAAATCGTTTTTTTTTTCCAGTATAGGAAAGAAAATTCAATTATACCTTATGTTAATGTCAATAAAGTCAAAAGAATAAAACAAAAATTTAATTTTAAATAATCACATCTATTTTGGTTTTGACTAAGTATCGTTTAACAAATTAATGTTGATTTAATCAATGTCTAACTTTCTAAATGAACCCTCAATGCCAAATAAGGATTCTGCATTCACCGGATTGCCACGTCGTAGTTTCTCATTGGTACCATATTGAGCCTCTTCTTCAAAATAATCTTTATAACTTAATAATTTCTTTTCCCAGTGATCAATGACATCTTGTGCGGTACCATTGCTACCACCATATTCCGCCGGTAAGCATTCTTTTGGAATGAATTTGTAGAGAGACTCATATTTGGAATGAATGTGGAACTATGCAGCAAAATAATAAAAAAATATACATTAATACAATTACATCACAAAAATTTATTTCTTCATACCCTATCTCTTATTTTCGCCGACATGAGACTTTTAGCTATCGATAGCATTTTATCTGTGCCAATTGGTGCATTTACAAAATGAAAACCTTGCGGACGATAGGGCCATGCTTTATCGCCAAGGACTGCCAATTTTTTCACAAGCACTGCATCAAATTGAAAAACATGTCCAGCACCAACACCTTTCAAATCGATAACTTCAAGAAAACCACAAACCATGGCATTATCATCCTCAAGAAATTGTATTTCGCCAATCATGGTGCTAACACTAACCACATCGGCGATTGTGTACTTTTTAGCATCGTATTGGCCATAGCGGGAGATATGTATACGTGGACCATCTTCTGTTAGGGGTTTAGGTAAGCGTAGCAGGCAACTGTTTGAAGGTGATGCGAGTTAGATATTTTTGAATTCAAAGCAATTCGAATGAAAAATTTCAATAAATATTACCTACCCTTGTCGTAGGATATCAATTTTTCTATTGTCCACAAAACGATTCTTATACAATTCAGGTACAGCTGCACGCATTGCATAGAAGTTATCAATTTTCAGTTTAACCTTCTCCAGACTGTATTTGCAACCGCGCAGGAAGGCCACAATTAGTTGATCATTGTCACGTGCTTTCAAATGTGGTTGCTTAGCGATCCATTCCTTAATGGTCCGTATATCTTGATCAATACGTTCGGGCACTTCGTCAAGCTCTTTTTGTGCACGTATCGCTAATTTATCACTTAAAGGACGTATTTGGGACATTTTCTTTTTCGTTGTTGTAATTCAATAAGTGTCTTGTTTCTTTTATCTGGAATGTTTAAAAAAATAAATATTTATGATTATAAAACAAATTATTTTCTTTAAGGAATACATTTATCAGAATGCAATTTAATATTTTTCAAATCGTTCTTGTTATATTAATTTACTTTAGCGACTTTTTTTTGCCGAGTTTTCTTCAAAAATTATTCTGTTTTCAAGAGCTAATTCTGCAAAATGCTTAGAACCACTGCCTCCACTCTGCTTAAAAGCGTATAACAAAGTCAACAAAGTTTTTAATACAGTCAACTCAGTATGTGACAGAAACGACTACTTATAATCGTGGGGACAATTGCGTTAAATTGAAGTGTTACTGGATTTGACATGTTGAAGCTTAGAGACGTTCTAACATCGCCACCAGCTATTATACTCTGTAATTTTTTTTGCTTTGATCATAATCTGAATCGATACGTGACATTATGAACGTGACTTTTTTCCATTATGATTCAATCGGGTAATGATTTGCATATTAATGTATTTTAAGCTTATTTACTAAGGTTGACTTAAGCCAAATTCAGTTTTGGGAGCCAAAAAAACTTGGACGCTGTTCTGGCGTCAATTGTAAAATTTGCTTATCTGACAACTGCAACACTTTTATTTCTTTTTTTACGCATTATTTTTAAGTTTTAAGCACTTTTTGCCTTATTACCCTTATTGAATTTTTACGTAGAATATGTTTGGAGAACACTCTAACCCATTATAACCAAGTCTTTTTGAAAAAGTTGTCAAAAAGACCATAAACAGTATATAATGGGTTAAAGTGTTCTAAGAAAATGTTCCTCGTATGATTTTTTTATGGCCTTAGGATAACAAGATCTATCCAAAATGTAGTTTTAGAATTTTACAGTAGAATAAAATTTCAAAATACGTTACTTTTGAGCTAAAAGTGATGAACGTGACCAACTTTCAATGGATTTAAATTTTATTTTTTGCAATAGATTTTTTTTTTTTCAGTTGTGTGTATTAAACTATATTTTCACTTAATTTTTGACATACTTGCTGCTTGGTTTGCACTTGATTTGTGAAGCAATGTCGACAATTTATGTTTTTAAGTGGCGAACGTGACAGTTGAAAATTGCTTAAATTAGTAAAATTTATATGTTTCTCTAAGATAATATCATAAAATGAAAAGTTTTTAATAACTTTTAATATTTTGGTTATGGTGGACCTCTTGGCGGAAATTCCTATATGTAGTATCGACCCCCATAAAAAAAAAAGTTCAGTTTACACTGACCATTTTGAAAGTTTATACGAAATGATTTTTGACGAAAACAATATTTTTTTCGACCTCTAATTAAGTTGGTACTTATTTAATTTTTTTCTATACATCCGCCATTTGACGTCCGATCATCAAGTATGGTATATAGTTATAGATGTGTGCTTCATTTTTTTCATAGAGTTCATTTAACTGAGTTTCTTTCGGCTAGTTGTACTTTATCTCAGTTTCAACCACCCTAAGGTACCACATCATAAGGTTAAAGCCCGTAAAAAAACATAAAATTTATCTCTACAAAGTTTCCCTTAAATTGTTGGAATCTATAACTTCAAAGAAAATAATCTTCAACCATATAGGGTATGCCGATTTTATGATAAGGGGTACCAAATGCAAAACTATGAGGAGACAAGATAAGTTTTAAATTTGGAACCATATATCTTAAAATCGGTACACTCTATATGATTGACGCCTTCGGTGGCCCTTACAATTTTTTTATGGGTTACATTTTTATCGAAGATACATTGATCGTTTTCTGGATCGTTTACATGCTATGATCGAATTCTCAAAAAGGAATTTATAAAATACCCCAAAAGGTAATAAGGGATGGTCAGGAGAAATTGTTATTTGTTATTGCGCCAAGAATGTAGAAATTGATTTTAATAGATTTTTGGGCATGAAAATTTGGCTACAAAAATGCCTCTATCTCACAATGTGTCACATGACGATCTTGCATTATCATTTCATGCACTGCATCGATGTTTTGTGGCCCAACAACCGATTTTGGACGACCTTGACTGAATTCGTCGGCGACTGAACTACGACCACGATTGAATTCACTATACCAACGAAATACTGTGGTTTTTGATGGTACTTTATCGCCATACAAAGAACTGAGTTCATCGACACATTCTTGTTGAGAAAGTCAAAAGTTGTGAAAAATAATCCAACGAAAACCTTCTCTTGAAATTGCCATTTTTGGCCAAATTGATTTTCTTAACTCACTGTAAACAAATCAAATAGCACTTGCACATCAAAACGTTGTGAGTACGTTTATGTTAAAAAATGTCAAACTTTATTATGGTGTTGCCAGATTTTAGCTATTGACATAAGTTTTGCCAGTTCCCGAAATATAAATAGTACCCCTCGAATATTACTAATTTTTTTTTTCTTAAATCACATTTTTTACATTAGGGACCCTATTGCTTAAAACTGGTACGCCCTATATGGTTGATGACATCTTTAATTGACACTAACTATTTTTTATGTAACACATTTTTCTCGAAAAGACCAAGAGAGTTTTCTCCACCGGTTACAAGCTATGGACAAATTCTCAAAAGGGGGCTAATAAAATACCCCAAAAAGGCAATATGAGGGGGTTAGGTGAGATTGTTACTTGAGGAAAAAAATTTATTGATTCAATATACCCAACTTTTTCTCAAACAACAAGAATGTACAAATTGATTTTAACAGACTTTTTGGCATATCAAATTCACTTAAAAAAAAGGAAGGGGGCAAGACACCCCATTTGTGACGATTTCAGACCTGATAAGAAAAACGGTTGTGAGTTTTAGATTAATTTAAATTAGACAAAAAAGGTTATCGAGATCTCATTTAGATTAGATTCTTCTCAATTTGATGAACTAATACAATGTTTTATAAAATTTTCTCTGAAGAGACGTCACTAGTTGGTCAGTTAGATGTATTCTTTGTTTTTGGTGCAAAATTGATATTTTTGTTCTTGTCTTGTACGACTCCAAGGTGACTTTAACGTAAAGGATTGTATGTATATTTTTAATGGTTAGAATCTATATTCAATTAAAGTTTAGAAAACTTTTTAAACATTTTTCTAACACCGAAATCATGACGAAGTGAAAATCGACTAAGCACGGCCATGGTGGCATATATTGGTTTAAACCTGGGCATTTTGTGACAAACTCACTACCTAGCACAAGTCATTAGTCTTAGTGGAGCAGTATGTCATTATACAGGAACAAAAGTGGTCTGAATATGTCTATATGACCAAAGACGGCAAATCGTGTAAACAAACAAATGGCAAAAGACGTTTGATAAAAGTTGCTTTTATTCCTAAGTATGAGTAATTACAGACAACCATCTTAAATACTGTCTGATATGATCATTCAACATAACATTTACCAGGGAAATAATTTTTTTCGTGAATGTGAATACCCCAACTATTTTCAATTTGATTAAATATTTTAATTTCTATTTAAGCTTTTCTACTAACACCTGTTGCTATCTGTGTTTGTCGAAATAGCACATTATGATTAGATTAATTTATGCAGTTTTTTTTATTTGGTTTCACTGTCATCGGTTAAAATGATTGGATTATAATCGGAACATTTTCACGTGGGTACTTTTCCGGAGCACTTTTGCAATGCAATAAATGTAGTATTTCTTGACACATGTACCTACTTTTTTTGATTTATGATCATCGATAACATTTGGTTTATTGAATTGACATAATATACATAGTACAAATCTGATAATTGAAATTATTATTTTATTAGTTCAATAGTTTGGTGATTTTTGAAATTCAGGCATTTTAAACTTTAACACTTTATGCATTCAAAGGTATCAGAATTATATCTGCTATACCTATTTCTATCTACACAGTAAAAATTTTTAGTTTTAAAACCAAAAAGTATTTATATAGAACAATGCCAAAAAAAGTATTAATTTTAAACTATTTTGGCATAAATTTCATACTATTTAGGAATAAACTTCAAACTATTTTGGAAAAAATTGGAATTTAATACCAAAAAAGTTTGAAATCAATACTAAAGGGAAACAAAATTAACAATAGTAAACTATAATTTTTTAGTGTGTACTTGTATATAATTTTGCTCTGTATATTACATAAAGGTACTTTTTTTTACATATTTCCAATTCAAACCTTTGTATCAAAATATGTATATGCGCCAATCTGTTTGAGACTTATGGTACTCACTGATATTTTCATATTTTGTTGCATTTACATATTTATCGTGCATCGGTTAATTACCATTTTCAATAAATGTTTACTCATATCCGGAGTTTTTCCAAATTGTAATCATATACGAAAATTTGTATTAAATAGTGTAATCTCCATTATCTCTTGATTTTTAGCGTAAAACAGGTAAAAGCTGTCAATGGAAATTAATCGAGTTGGCTTTTGTTTATCAAAACATGATAACAAAATAAATTTTCTATATAATGGATAGATATCATTATATGAAAAAAAAAAAACCATGGCCATGTTTGTACATGTAAAAATCAGGGAACATGTTCATATTGTTAGTCCATAAATTAAAGATATCATTTTTTAAAAGTTCGTCCTTGAATTGTTATGCTACAAAAATCTCAAATAGTTCCGATCCCTTGGAAGTATGTTCCGTTTTATTAAAAATTTCACACAATTTTTACTACTTTTTAGTACTAAGATTAATAAAAAAGCTGCATGGCTATTAAGATCGTATGCCTTATGGTTTAGGAGTTACGAATTTACATAAGCTAAAAAATGGTCCATAACTAGGACATTTCTAAACTGGTTTTCTACTTGTTATACTCTGCACCCAGGGTATATTCACTTTGTTCTTCCTTTTGTAAAGCAGAGAAAGTGGCGTGACAGGTATAGAAAAGTATATATATTCTTGATCAGCATCACCTTCTGAGTCGATTTAGCCATGTTCGTCTGTTTGGCTGGCTGGTTGGCAGGCTGGCTGTGTGTGGAAATATTTTTCACGGGAAAACTAAGCAAGATAATTCGATGAAATTTGGTACATTGGCTTTGTCGTAAAAGTTAGCTCGTGGAATTGAAAATGAGTGAAATCGGTCAACGGACACGCCTACCGCCCATACAAAAAATATATATTGAAAACGCATTATTCGTAATAACGAAAGAAAAATACACTTAAATACCAGCAATAGTAAGTACACGCTCTGAGCAAAAACCAGGCAAAGTAGGACTAGAGGGCATGGCACCTCCCATGCAAGCAAAAGTTTCAAAATGCTGTACTGAAAGCGTTTTTTTAGAAAACCCAACCAAATTTCACTCAAACACTAAGGACATAAATTGCAAGTTCTGAGCAAAAAGGAGCCGAAGTCAGACAAGAGGGCGTAGCACCTCGCATATAAGCAGAAGTTTGTTTTGAGGTAACCCAACCAAATTTCACTCAAATATTTAGAACATTAATTGCAAGCATTGAGTAAAAACTAGTCGAATTCGGACAAGAGGGCGTGGCACCTGCCATATAAGTAAATGTTTGAAAATGCTATACTAAAAGCGTTTTTTGAGATAATCCAACTAAATTTCACTCACTTTACTTGTATACTATACTATACAGATACTAAAGACAGAAAATGCAAGCCCTGGGAAAAAAACTAGGTTAATTCAGGCCAGAGGGCATGGCATCTCCCGTACAAGCAAAAGTTTTAAAGTGCTATACTGAAATTGTTTTTTGAGATAATCCAACCAAATTTCACTCAAACACCAAGGAGCAAGCTCTGGAAAAAACTCGGCACTGCCCGTAGGGTTGTCTTTTAAGTTTCTGGAATATAGTACCCTTAGTTTTTTCCGGTGCAAATTTCTATGATAGTTGAAAAGTTTGAAATTTTTTTGAGTATATTACTTCAGACGTCATGCACTCAAACCATTTTTCCAAGCACTTGGACCAGTCCGAAGATGATAGCGCATCAACCGCTTCTTCTGGTGATGTTAATCGTTGTTCACGCAGCTAATCTTTGATTCTTTGAAACAAAAAGCTGTCATTGAGTGCCAAGTCAGGATTGTAAGATTTATAACGGATCAATTCGATCTTTTGAGTGCTCAAATACTCGCTTGTTTCAGGCGATGTGTGAGAACTTGCATTGTCTTTATGCAAAATGATTTGTCGCTTTGGGTTAGTTTCTTTCAATTTATCGAAAACTTCAGGTCGTGTACCGCGCTGATTTAATTGGCTTTTGGTTTTGACGAGTCCTAGTAGCCACATGATCGATTTTCGTGTAAAACTAAGCCACTATATGTTTCGCAACGCTCCGACGCCGCACAACTTTTTTTTTTGATTTTCCTCGAATGTAAAAACCCAAACAGTCGACTGGGTTCATACGCAAAATCCAAGATTCAACACCTGTGACAATAATGTGAACGATTTTGAAAGCACTTCCGACGAATTTCTTAAGAATTTGACGGTATCATTCGACACGAAACTTTTTTTTGAGCATCTGAGAGTCCAACGCGCACATAGCTTTCGCACCACTAAGTAAATGTTCATGCAAGATTATTTGTTTGCTAGCCATGCTAATGCCTAGACATGCCTCGATTTTTCGATGAGTCCGCAGAAAATGCAGCAAAATATTAATAGGAAAATATATTTCACCCATGTTAATTAATATAAAAGCATACGACATGTTGCGCGTGATTTAATAGGAAATAATTTTGAAATGGCTATAACTTTTGCGAATATTACGATAAAGTGTTAATTTTTAAACCATTCTAAAGATAAAACCTTTACTCTTTAAACTAGAATATCTCGTTAAGTGATTATGATCAGTGTACTCAGCTTGCTTGAAGTGTTTTTACTATCAAGAACCTACAAAGTCAGAATTTTCGACTAGCACTGTGTAATTTAAGTACTACAGGCGTTATCTTGCACTAACTAAAGTGGCTTATTGCATTGCACTTGGATTATGATTTTTATTTTAGTTTGCTGATATCGGTAGTTTCTTGTTTCTTCTTTTTTTTTTTTAATCAATACTTTATCAATTTATGATTCATTTTTGCACAAATGGTAGCTACTAAGCACGAAATGTTTGTGATGTCACGGGGTTTTTTCTTCTTTCATTAAAGCTAACACAGCTGTTTAAGTATCTATACGTATATATGTAAATATGTATCACTTTCAATACTTAATTTGTAATTACATATGTAAATTACTACATATTTATTATTAATAATATTCAAATAATTATATAAGTAAAAATGAATAGATGAGAACTTCGTTTTGACGTACTTTTACTGTTTAGCTCGAGTTTTACTTTTTGATAAAATTGAAATACATATGCCGCCGATTCTAACTGATACTGAAGATACACTCAATTAAAGTTGTTTTGGCGCCAGACGTATTGTATTCTTTGTGTATATATTTGAACTGACACCTTCGGCAACAGGTGCTAAACTGAAGTAAAATAAAGGAATTATCAACTAAATTCGGCAAAACAACAAAACTAGTGAAATATATAATATATAAAATTATAATCTATTTTACAACATGAGAGTGTACGCTACAAGTGGTCTTATGGACTTTGATAGTAGCAAACTTCAGATGATAGCACTGATTTCTAAAAATATACATAGACGGTTTCAAAATAGACTCTAGTGGTATTGCTGTGGTTTTTTCCAAGGACTTGAATAACAGCGAGCCCTTCGTATAACACTATTACGTATGCATATAACGAAAAGAAAGATTTTTTCGTTCCAGTTTTTATGTAGAAAAGTAGGAAATCATCTTACCATTTTTTGCTGAAAACTAGGACATTTCGAAGCCAATTTTGCCAATTTGTATTATGTTCTAATTTTCGTTAGAGGCATCGATATAATATCAAACATTTTTATATAAAAAGTTTCATCGATTTTAAATGGCCTCTGAAATTTCAGAGACTAAAAATTTATGTGGGGCATAAATTTCTTTGTTTAAATGTATAAAAAATTATTTATTAGAGGTCTATAGCAAACGACATCAAGCTAGAAAAGTTGGGATGAAATGGTCATACTTTCCGGAAACCACACAGCAAAGTCTGTCGCCAGGCCCTTAAGTGGAGCCCACAAGGCAGTAGAGGACGTGGTAGACCGAGAACCATTTGGAAAAAGTCGCTGGATAAGGAAATCTAAGAATCAGAAAAATCGTTGTAAGAGATAAAAGTCATCGTAAAGGATAGTGAAAAAGGAAGATGTTTCATTTTGGCCCTATGACCCTCCTAGGAGTTACAGGATAATACATATTTACATATATAAAAAAGGCCGAGGCCTTTTCGAAAGTGCATTCTTCATTTGTTTTAAAAAAAACTTCATTGATCCGGGGCATATGATTTTCAAGACTCCACTCAAAAATAACCAGTAAAAAAATGTCTAAAATGAATTTTCCCTCAAAATAATTTAACTCAATTTAATACAATCGATGATTTTTTACTTGTGTTTCTATTTTTGAGCATTTTTTATTGGATATTTTTTTTGTTGGGTGTTTTTATTTTTGGATATTTTTCATTGCATGTTTTTTTTTTTTTTTGGATATTTTTGATACCCAATAATTTTCGAGCGCTGACGATTATGAAAAATAGTGATGAGTAATCCAACACTAATGCCAATACCTGCTTGTACTTGGATACTGAGTCTTGGTCTTGGTTTTGGTATTCAATCTTGCTCTTGGGCGCTAAGTCTCGGTTTCAGTATTGGTCTTGATCTTGAGGGTATTAAGGGTATTGAGCATGAAAAGACGCGGACTAGCTGAGTTTTTAAGATGCCAAATTCAACATTAAGAGATGTTTTTATATTCGAAAGGGAGATGACACCCTTATCTATACTATTTATATAAAATTGCTTATATGAAAACCCTATGTAACGATTTGGTGCAAAATATACCGAACCGATTTTAATAATTTTTTTTTTAAAACGTTCTACGGGTAAAAAGGAACGGGAATGTATACTTATTTTTTTGGTTTTTATAATATAAACCTTTTTTTTTTAGTATGAAGTTGTTGAAAAAAAAATTCAATGCTTGCATAAAAATGATCGTTTGCATTTTAGTCGCTATAGCTTGCTGCGCCATGAGTTATGTGCTGTTGTTGTCTTTTCCGTCTCTTTCACTTATTGTTTTTTTTTTATTCTTGATGTTGTGTTGTTGATGGGAGCAAAAATGAGAGTGATTTCGTCAGTGATGCCAACTCAATATTTTCAATATTCTTGGACTTTTAACGATGTTTTACATGTTTTTCAATATTTTTCAATATTTTTCAATTCGTTTTGACTTTTTTCGATATTTTGGATGTTTTTCGAAACACTTGGACTTTGACCGATTTCTTCGATGCACATATTTCACTATTTTTCGAAACTTTTGATTTTGTTTCGATATATTGGATGTTTTGTTTTTAGACTTTCACCGATTTCTTCAATGTGTTTCAATATTTTTCAAAACTTTTGGGCTTTTACCGATATATAGGATGTTTTTCGATTCCTTTTTTGTAATTTTACCGATATTTTGGATGTTTTTCAATAAACTTAGACTTTTGCCGATTTCTTATATGTGTTTCAATATTTTTCAAAACTTTCGAACTTTTACCGATATATAGGATGTTTTTCGACATTTTTGGAATTTTTTGCGATATTTTGGGTGTTTTTCTATAAACTTGGACTTTACGAATTTCTTAGTTGTGTTTCAATATTTTCCGAAACTTTTGGACCCTTTTCGATACATTGAATATTTTTCGATATACATATGTATTTGAACTTTCACCGATTTCTTCAATGTTTTCCAATAATTTTGGGCTTTTACCGATATGTAGGATGTTTTTCGACATTTTGGACCTTTACCGATATTTTAAATGTTTTTCAATATTTTTCGAAACTTTTGGACTTTTACCTATATTTTGGATGTTTTCGTTATATTTGGACTTTTACCTATACTTTAGATGTTCTTCTTTACTTTTTGACTTTTGCCGATATTTTAAATGTTTTTCGATACATTTGGGCTTTTACCGATTTCTTTGGTGTATTTCGATACTTTTGGACATTTACCGATATTTTGGACATTTTTCCATAAACTTGGACTCTTACCGATTTCTTCAATGTATATTTTAATATTTTGCCATACTTTTGGAATTTTGCCGATAAAATAAATATATTGGAGCATCTGTTTGTGGCACATTGTTCGAAAAATAAAAAAGTTTTCGTAATTAGCTTTTTAGTGCCTGGCTTTTTATGAAAACCCGTGCAACGCCGGGTAAAACAGCTAGTAAATTATAAATGGTATTCACTGACCTTATATAATTAACCATTTATTTAAAAACGCGATGTCTTTAAAGTGAAATAATGAAATATACTCACTAGAAAAAAATTATCACTGATCTCTTTTTTAGAAAAATCAACTTTACAGAAACATGCGACTTCACCGAACGCTAAAATCGCGCTATTATAAGCTTTAGGTATTAGCGTTAAGTTTGAACATGAATAACTGTAAATCCTATGTATCCATATTACCCACATAGTCCATATTTCCCTCCCTTACCCTATTAATTGATTTGAATCGTTCGCATAGAAGAACTTAGTCTTTAACATGCCACTTATCATAATAATAACAATCAAGTATTATTATTATCATTTCTTCGATGTTTTCCAATACTTTTGGACTTTTACCGATTTTAGGATGTTTTTCGACATTTTTGGACCTTCACCGATATTTTAGATGTTTCTAAATATTTTTTGAAACTTTTGGACTTTTACCGATATTTTGGATGATTTTCGTTGTATTTGACCTTTTACCTATACTTTAGATGTTCTTCTATACTTTTAGTCTTTTGCCGATAATTTAGATGTTTTTCGATACATTTGTGCGTTTACCGATTTCTTCGGTGTATTTCGATACTTTTGGACATTTGCCGATATTTTGGACGTTTTTCCATAAACTTGAACTCTTACCGATTTTTTCAATGTATTTTTTAATATTTTGCGATACTTTTGGAATTTTGCCGATATGGCACATTGTTCTAAAAAATATAAAAAGTTTTCGTTATTAGCTTTTTTGTGCAATCTGGCTTTTTATTAAAACCCGTGCAAAGCCGGGTAAAACAGCTAGTTAACTATAAATGACCAAGATCGAATTGTAGTCTTGGTGTTGAAATTATATCAGCGTCCTTGGCTAATGAGAAAATCGGCTGATAGCTTACTTGTATCATGTTCTATGTTAAGCCAAGCTTGAGAAAAAATTGGTTTGTTTTGGAGAAATAGGCTTGATACTTACCTTACAAGCAAAAAAAAAAAAAGGTTGACTTCAGTACTCAAGGAGATTACAATCAACATGGTTACTCTTTTGTGACTCACCAATTACCATTGGCGGAGAACATACGAATCATATCACATTTATCATTTTTATTGGGAAAATAGCGAATTAAATAAAGTCACTAAAGTTGACTTCAAGCTATCGGTTCTTATCTTCAGCAGTATAATCATCATTGTTGTTGCTGTCTTTGTTCTTCATTCATTGTCGACGACTTTTAACACCTCCACGCTGAAAGTTAACGTTGTTATTTTTGTTATTGTTTTTTTTTTCCCTTCTTTCTTTTTCTTGTTACTTTTATTTAATACAAAAAAGTATAATAATGAATTGCGAACTGCTCAAAATCAATATGACAAAAAGTTGCTTTTTTTTCTTAGTCATTGGGTTGGTTGCGAATTAAATCTCTATTTTTAGTCATAACAATGCAGTGGTGGTTTCAAAAAAATCTTTGAGTTTTGGAAACATAAAAACCCCCATATTCATTTGAAACAGAGTAATAACCCGATGGGGAATGGAGCGCATCAATAGCGCTTCTGAAGCGCTCTTAAGCAGCAGTGAAGCGCATCTCTCTCGTATCCAAAAGCGCTGAAATTAACATTGGCATGACATTGGAAGGAAGCGCTTCGTTCTCGCTACCAGAAATGCTCTTTGGATACGCATCGCTCTCGCATTCAGAAATGCTCTTTGGATGCGTTTTAGATGACAATAAAAATATTTAAAAAATTAATTTTTAATTGAAATTTTACGTCTTTTGCCACAGAGGCTTATCAGACTATTATTTTTTGATGTAATTATAATTATTTTTATTTTACTAAATTAATTATAATTGAAAAATTGCAAGTTGAAAAACTTTTGTGTTAGGTCTGGGACGGACGGTTGCTACAACTCTCAATCGCAGTGCCAGTCGCTAGACCACTACTCCACCATCCTTGCGCTCTTACGAAGCTGACTTATTGACTTATTTTGCTTTGTTTGTTTTCGAAAACGCTTCGTTCTCGCTCCCAGAAATGCTCTTTGGATGCGCTTCGCTCTCGCTACCTATAGCGCAGAAAATATGCGCATACAAATCAGCTCTTTAGATGCGAGAAGGACGCGCATCGCTTTTGCATCTTGGGGATGCGCATCGCTATTGCATCTTGGAGATGCGCATCGAAATTTTCTGTTGGGAATAACTAGCCCCTAAAAAAAACGACACATTTTTCATCAAAATGAAGTTGCAATACATTGCCACAAATGTTTAGAAAGTCGGAGATACTGGGGAAATGTGCGGAAAGTTAGTTCAACATATCTCTAAAACTGTTCGACGCATGAAAATGAGATTCGGTAGATATGTAAAGGGCATCGTGAGAAATAACATAGATTGAAAAAATGGGCGGAGCTATGCCCCTACATCGTCTAATCTTTAAAACTGTTTGGCGCAGTTGGTCGAGATTTTATTCACTTCTATACAAATGATAGCAATCTCAATTTCTAACTTTTGAATTATTCATTTAAGTTGTTTTTTCACAAACTCGATAGCAAATACATCCATCGACTTAGCGTTTATCTTTAGTGTCAGATTATATTTTATTGTCATGAGTTGTAAAATATATATTATACATTTTGTGCTAAGTAATTATATGGATATTGGTTTTGATTTTTTTTATTTTCGATGCAAAACTAACAAAATGATATATCTAAATATAGCGCCGTGCTGTAATAATTTTTACTTTGTAAAATATTAATAAAAAATTTAATTTCTTAAGTAATCGCTTTTGCTTTTAAGAAGTTAAACCTCTATCATTGATGCAATCGAAAAAAAAAAAAATTAATTTACATACAAGTATTTGCAAAAATAGTTGTTTATTGGAATATACATTAGGCCGGGTCGGTCTCCATAAAAAAAGTTTGTAAAAACCGTCCCCTATTTGAAAGCTTATTTTCTATGACTTCGGCAATGTTTAAAAATTATATACCGCTGTGAAAGTACTTTATTTATTTATTTATTTACAAGTAATATTATTATAAATAATAAAAGTACTTAGGATAAGACAACTAGCTGTGAAAGTTAAAAATAGCTGAAATAGTAATTTTCGACGTATTTTTCGATTTTTGTTCCGGATCTGGTCTCAAAATTGCTGTATCTCATATGGCTTTGGAGATATCCTAACTTAAAAGTGCTAAAAACACGGTCTACTGGTAGTTTTGAAGCAATATAACAAGACAAGGTTATTTTGAACTATAAAACGTGATATGGTGGTTGAAAGTTTCAGTTTTTCTCCTTTTTCTCTCTAAATACACAAAATATGTCCCTGGGGTCTCATACAGTTTTTCTGATAGGTTATGAAAAATAAAAAGAGACTTATTTTACCGACTTTGTGTATCAGCGATTTTTTTATTTTATGGCTCCTCAAAGCTTAAAGTTCGCGTTTTATATGAAATTTTTAGATTTTATGAAAAAAACCATCTGATTCAGAAATGGTGCTCAAGTCCTTACCTTTAATTTAAGATACAGCACTTGAGAATCCGCATGGTAGTTTTTGTTTTATAAGCAAAACCATTTTCAATGTATTTTTTTTTTTTTTTCATATCGACGGCTTATATTCAATACACTCTATCTACAAAAACACAATTTTTCAGGAGAGTAAAAAAACTGTTTTATTCGCTATTTTTTATAGTGTAAATCAAACGAAGTACTACGATATTAATTAAAAAGAGCCACTAGATCCTTCAAATAAAAAAATTTAAAAAAATCTTAGTTATTCGCCTTATTATAGCAGATAGAGGATATTGCAATTCAAACAAGCAGATAGAGCCCATTGCACAATAATAAAAACCAATTTTTTTATGAATTATTTATTAATAGATGGTTTTTTAGCAAAAGAAAACTCAAAATAGGTTAGGCGCCTGGCGGACTTGAGAATGCAAAATATGAGAACCGAAACCTGAGCTCAGATTATTATAGGTCCTTATTTTTTATTGCCGTTTATTTTGAACTTTGATCTGCTTATTATGAATCTAAACTTGGTTTTCTTTCTATCATGTAAGGATCCTGAGTTATCCTTGCTTATAGCTTGCTACATAGCTCTAAGTAGGCCTCAAAACAGTGATTTTTGGACTTCTAAAAAAATATAATTCAGAATTCTTACATGATAGAAAAAATCCTAGTTTAGATGCGTAATAAGGAAATCCCAGTTAGTGATGAGCAAAATTAGTCTTGGTCTTGATTCTTTGTCTCGGTCTCGGTATTAGACCAAGACGCTGGTATCATTGCTAGGCCAAGACTTCTGTGGTCTTGGTCTTGGTCTTGCTCAGGATTATCATCAAGACCAAGACTGCTTTTTAGTCTTTCGAATTTATAGTTAATAGGTAAGTCACGCCCGTTTAAGCATAAAATCATATCTCAATTTGAAATTTGGCATCTTTGAGACCAAGACTTAATCACCAAGACACAATATGCAAGACCAAGACCAAGACTGCTATGATCTTGGTCTTGGTCATGGTTTGCTCACCACTAATCCCAGTCCACCATAAACTGCTATAAAAAACTAGGGCGGAAGACTATGGTCGGCCTGGGCGGGGAGTAGGGAATAAAGGTCTTTGCTCCTGGGTAAATCTACTTTCTAGTAACTTGGTGTACTTTATATGTATAGAAATCTGAGCTCAGATTTCAGTTCTCATGTTTTGCATTCACAAGTCCGTCTGAATACCGCTCTAATACCCAGTTTCTTTCGACTCATATATACAATTGAGGAGTGGCCGTACCAAAGGGCCTAAATACCATTTCGAGGCAAAAGTAATCTCATACATATTATGTGCCATAATAATCAGTTATTTGACAGGTATAATTTTTTTAACATAATGCCATAAATTCCACGCCATCGAGTCAATTTTTCGTGAAAACAGAAAACAATTATTATCATTTCTAACAATATGTCACCCGATTCATATTATGACACAACTTTTGCCTCGAAATGGTACCTAGGCCCTTTGGTGCTGACACTCCTCAATTGTATTAATTTTCAAATCCAGTTTAACCGATCGCGCCCATTTTTGATCCCAGATAGCCTAGTAATATTGTTTTCATCTGTACCAAATTTCATGCGTCTAGCCTTATCTGTTTGTTTACAGAAGGGCCAATCACGACTCAGCAGGGCTATAAGGGTTCAACATACAAAACTGAAAAAATCAAGAAAATTTATTTTCGCCATTTGGAGCCGATTGACGACCATTTCTCACGACCTTGTATATAACGGCCACCCAATAAATATAATGAAATGAAAAATCTTTCATTTTTCATATGTAGATAGAGGATATTGCATTTCACAAAATCGATTGCTGTAGATAGTGAATTTCTTTAAATGGAAAAAAGTAGCTCTGGAAGCAAATTTTTCGTTTTGGAATTAATATCATAGATGCCATTAGTCTCAATGAAGGTTTTACCGTCAAAAACTAATTTTCGTGAAAATTATAGATAGAGGGTATTGAATATAAGCCGACGATATATTTCGGAAAATAAAAACATGGAAATCATCACAAAGTCTTCCTGTATTGAAATAGTAAAATTTTTCCAATTTTGCTTATAAAACAAAAACTACCACGCGGATCCTCAAGTGCTATATCTCAAATTAAAGGTAAGAACTTGAGCACCATTTCATAGTAGGATGGTTTTTTCATAAAATCTCAAAATTTCATATAAAACGCAAACTTTATGCTTTGATGAGGCATAAAATGAAAAAAATCACTGATACACAAATTCGGTAAAATACGTTTCTTTTTATTTTTCATAACCTATCAGAAAAACTTTATGCGACCCCAGGGACAAAATTTTTTTTCATTTTGTTGCACAGTTATATCGTAAACTAAAATATTGAAAAAACCTTTTTTTTATTTTTTTATACCCTACACCCATATATATTTACTTTGTAGTTTCGTTTGTAACGCAGAGAAGGAGACGTGGCAGATATAGAAAAGTATATATATTCTTGATCAGCGTCACCTCCTGAGTCGATATAGCCATGTCCGTCAGTCTGGCTGGCTGGTAGGCTAGCTGGCTGGCTGGCTGTGCGTGGAAATATTTTTTACGTGAAAACTAACCATGATAATTCAATGAAATTTGGTGCGTCGCTTTGGATTGAAAATGAGCGAAATCGGTCAATGGACACACCTACCGCCCATACAAAAAATATATTCAAAATGCAACATATATGCAAATATATTCAACAATTCAACCAAAACACATCTAAATACTACGAATTATTAGCGCAAGCTCTGAGCAAAAACTGGGCGGATTCGGATAAGAGGGCGTGGAACCTCCTATATAAGCAAAAGCTTGAAAACGCTATACTAAAATAAAATCGTTTTTTGAGATAATCAAACTAAATTTTACTCAGACACTAAGAACTTTAAATGCAAGCTCTCAACAAAAACTGGGTGAAATCGGACAAGAGAGCATGGCACCTCCTATATAAGCAAAATCTTCAAAACGCTATACTTAAAGAGTTTTTGGGGTAATCCAACTAAATTTCACTCAAATACTGGAGACTATAAATGCACGCTCTGAGCTAAAACTATATGAACTCGGACAAGAGGGTGTGACACCAAGCAAAAGCAAAAGCTTCAAAACGCTATACTTTATACGAATTTCACTCAGACACTAAGAACTATAAATGCGCGCTCTGAGCAAAAACTGGGTGAATTCGGAAAAAAGGGCATGGCACCTCCCATATAAGCAAAATTTTCAAAACACTGCAGTGTAGAGTATTAAATGTTTGGCCAGGCCGAATGTTACACCCTTACTAGTTTTTTTATCTTTTTAGGATATGATCTCTCCGAGGAATAAAAAGATATCGGTATAGTTCAAATAACGTTTTTAAGCGAACATCATAAGTTTTTTACCACTATTTCACGTTTTATAGCTAAAAATAACCTAGTCTTGCTGTAGCGCTTCAAAAATAGCGTGTTATTAGCACTTTTCATCATCATATCTCAAAAACCATACGAGATATATCAATTTTGAGAACAGATTCAGTATCAACATCGATAAATAAGCGACAGTTTTAGTTTTTGTTTGAGATGTAACCAAGTATAAACGATCAAGAAATTTGTTCATGGAATCCGATTTGGCTGAAAATTGGCATAAATAAAAGTAGAATAGTGAGAAAAATTACTATCAAATAAAGGGTGTTTTTTTTAGAGGTGTGTTTTTCGAATAGAGATAAAACTGGCATTTTGTGGTCAAATCTGGCAACTCTAATGTCATTTATGTTCAGTTTGGTTTGCCATTTCATCATGAACAGGTGGACAAAAGAACAACGCTTGCAAATCGTGCAAATTTATTTCGAAAATAATGGTTCAGTTCGCGAAGTTTACCGCAAGCTCCGTCCATTTTATGGTCGACATAATCGTCCATCAGAGCAATTAATTCGGTTAACCATGGATCGTTTTCGCACTACGTTTACTCTATGTGATAATACGCATCCGCAGAGACGTCGAACAGTGCGCACCGAAGAAACAATTGCCGCTGTAGAGCAAAATGTTGAAGAGGACCCGAATGAATCGATTCGCCACCGTGCACAGCAATTGGAGCTTTGTCCATCAACTTTATGGAAGATTTTGCGCAAAGATCTTGGCTTGCGACCTTACAAGATCCAGCTTGTGCAAGAATTAAAGCCGCGAGACCATGCAATGCGTCGTGATTTTGGTGTATGGGCCGAAAATGAGATTGATCTCGATGCTGATTTTCATCGCAAAATTTTGTTCAGTGATGAGGCTCATTTTTGGTTAAATGGCTACGACAACAAGCAAAATTGCCGCATTTGGAGTGAAGAGAATCCACATGAGACCCTTGAGACGCCATTACATCCACAAAAACTGACTGTTTGATGTGCTCTATGGGCTGGTGGAGTCATTGGGCCATACTTCTTCCGAAATAATGCTGGAGAGTCAGTTACCGTTAATGGAGGCCGGTATAGAGCCATGATAACCGACTATTTTGTTCCCGAATTGGATGGCATGAATGTGGATGAATTGTGGTTCCAACAAGACGGCGCTACATGCCACACAGCGCACGTCACAATCGATTTATTGAAGGAAACATTCGATGAGCGCATAATTTCGCGGAATGGACCTGTCAATTGGCCACCAAGATCGTGTGATTTGACACCATTGGATTATTTTCTTTGGGGATATGTGAAGTCGCTCGTCTACGCCAACAAACCAGAAACGTTAGGGGACTTGGAAGCCAACATTCGTGGCGTTATTGCCGACATACGGCCCCATATGCTCGAAAAAGTGGTTGAAAATTGGACCTGTAGAATTGGCTTTATTCGAGCCAGCCGCGGCGGCCACATGCCCGAAATCATATTTAAACATTTATGGCATAAAATTATCCTTCCAATAAAGCCAAATTATTTCAATTCGAAGTTTTATACCTCTAAAAAAAACACCCTTTATTATCTCGAATCAAACTTTCGTAGAGTTCAGAGTGAGTGAACTTAGGTTTTGATGGAAATTTTGATTTGATAAAATTGTGAAACTGTTTGAGTTCAGGATACAAATCTTCCAAATCGTCAGGGTAGGAAGTCAGCTAAGCCGGCAATTTTTTGCGGTACTCATTTTCTGTCAAACTTTTTTTCAAACCATACTTGGACTTACATTTGAAAAATTTCGGGAGCTAGCTCTTTTAATCAGCCGATTAAATATTTTAGCTCTCAGATTTTCGTGGGGCCCCTGCTCGTCGGGGGCCCTAGGCCATGGCCTAGTTTGGCCTAATGGGTAATCCAGCACTGAGCAGACTCTAAGAAAGGTAATTATTTGTGTTCTAACAAGATCTTCATATGTGACCATCCAGTGGAAAGGTTCCTGCACAAAGTATTGTATTGTATTGTAATGTATATTTCGAAAAATAAAAAAACTCGAAAAAAATTCTAAAAGTTCGAAAAATATCAGAGAATAATGCAGATCACAAAGTTCAGGTAAAGTTTTACAGCGGAAAAAGTTCAAAAACCTAAAACTCTTAATAACTTGCAAAATATTGAACAATTTAAAAATTATTAAGAAAGCTTAAAAACATTCAAAATGTTAATTTATTGCATTTTCCCATTAAAACCCAAAATACACCATCAATCTAAAGTCAACATAATAAAGATAAGGTTACAAAAATATCACCGTACATTAAATAACGATATAGTCAAAGCAAACACTTTAACAATAACCATTTTCAAACAGTTAAGTTTTCAGTCAACATCTAACGTTCGAAAGGAGCCATCCAAACCAAATATGCTGCCAAGATCAATTGGTTTGCCCACGCGCAATTTCTCATTGGTACCATATTCTCTTTCCGACAACAGATATTCACGATATTTAAGTAAATTTTCCACATCCCGTTCGACAATTTCCGCAATTGTACTATTTTCACCACCATACTCCTTAGGTAGATATTTTTGTGGCACATGTTCGTATAGAGACTCCATATTGTTGCCATGCACAAATACCTGAAAATAAAATTTTAATACGAATATACACATTTTAACTAAATAAAAATGTATAATAAGTTCACTTACCCGTTTTTGTATCTTTTCTGGCAATATGGGTTTGATTGTAGCAAATGCAATTTCGAAAGCAGCGCCTGTATTGAAAGCATGCGATGCCTTTAAGCGCATTGGGAGCGCTTCTTCATTGTAATGACTGAAACGTTTTATTCTTGCTGGACTCATTTGCATAAAATGTGCTGCTGTAAGATTAGCACAATCTACCACTTGAACAAAACCACTGATGACTGCATTATCGTCTTCAATTAATTGAAGATCATTAGCAAAATGGCCTAAGCTCAAAAAATCCATTAAAGTATATTGATCTGTGGGATAATTAGCAGCGCGTACAAGCATAATGCATGGACCATCGTTCATTAGGGGAAGTGGCAAATAAAGACCAACTCTAGGAAAGAAAAATATAAACATTAATTCTCACCATATAGAGTAATTTAGCAAGTCTCTGGATTCTCTGAAAACCAAGCTGCGACCAGACTCCTAAACTTTTTCTAAATTTCAATTTTAGTCTTAAGAAACTTACCCCATTCGGACCATTGCAATTATCCGTTGCTGTTCAACAAAGCTAGGAAATAGTTCTGGCATAAGCATACGTAATGTGTAGTAGCTGTCAATTTTTTTCTTGGCCTTCTCTAAGCTATATTTACAGCCGCGCAAAAAGGCCACTAAGAATTGATCACTGGTGCGTGCTTTTAAATGAGGCTGTTTTGCAATCCAATCCCGCAACGCTAAAATATCTTGTGCGATTCTCTCTGGCACTTCATTTAATTCATCGATAGCTTTCTTTTGTAGTTCCGGTGTCAATGGACGTATACTTAGCTGTTTTGTTGAAGGCATTTTGATGATGAGAATCCACAATAACGTACAGGAGCCAAGGAGTATTTATGCAAAGAAATTGAAAATACTTATCGAGGCAACAATACTTTGTTGACTGAATTATCAGGATAATCGTTTTATTCTTATGACCTGTATTAAAACTATATATACTTATGTATATAAACGACATGATTAGTTATTTTAAATGTTATACTATACCTACGATAAGATAAAAAAATAAACAAGTTCAAGTACTTTCGGTAGAAAGTACAAATAAACCATTTTGCATTATATTTGCATATATATTGCATCAATAAACTTATACAAATACTATGTGCTATCATAATAAGCATACACTGCGACCTATAAGATTTATTACTTATGTCCCTTCTTGGACTGGTACATGTGATACTTCTACTTCCGAAGAAAGTTTAGTATTGGTCATATATTTCTGAAGTTTCATTCGTCATCTGGCCCCAAAAATATTTTCCCAAGTGCGTTTCGAGTCCTAAGATGTGCCTCGCAGTATTTTTCCTCGCTTACAGCTCAAAATTTATAAGAGTCATTAATTATTTCAACCATGAAATTGACCAAAACTGCTTAGCAAAACTCACCAAAATGGTTCATAACTAAGACATTTCCAAACGGATTTTCATGTTCTGACCTATTTTGGAAAGATAGTAAATCTGGCTATTATCGAAAAGTATGTTTCTTGCTATATAACAAAAAGTACTATCCTTATTACTTTTACTTACTTTTTACATCTTCTAAAATATTTTTTCTGGAAGGCTGGCAAAACTGTTTTTGATATGAATTCAATAAAAATACGGTATCTTTACCAGTTAAAGTGTTATAATTTTTTTGACTTTAACTAGAGAAGTGGCATATATCTTGAAATATCAAAAAAAAAAACTATAACTCGTAATCTAGTAAATGAACCTTTTTGTATTAGATTAATATGAAAGATAGTTTTTTTCCTTCCAGGAAATATATTTCAAAAGACCTAAAAATCAAGCCATGGAGCGTTTTTATTACTTTTAGTACTAAAAAAGTAGTAAAAATAGTATTTTTTTATATAGCAGAAAACTTGCATTATGCTAATAGCCTGATTTATTACCATTCCAAAATAGGTCAGAACATGAAAATCGGTTTAGAAATGTCTTAGTTATGGGCCATTTTTGTAAGTTTTGTGAAGTACGTACTACTAACGTTGTTTCGGCCGTAAAACATATCATCTTAATTTTTGATTCATATGAAAGGTATTTTGTTTTATTTTCACAAAATATATTTATAAAGATCAAAAAAACCTAACCTGCACTTCATAAAATTGAAGCCCATAAAAAATCATAAAATTCAACTCTGCAAAGTTTCCTCAAATTGTTGAATTTGAAGAAGTTATAGTTAATCTAAATCCTCAGTACAAAATATGAAAAACAGGATGTTCAAAAACGAAAATCGCCCCCTAAGACTATGCAATATTCTTTGTTTTTAACATTTGACATTTCAAACAGTATGCAAGTAAATAAAAAAAAAGAATCTTGCATAGTTTTAGGGGACGATTTTCGTTTTTGAATATCCTGTTTTTCATATTTTGTACTAAAGTTTTAGATCCGCTATAACTTCTTCAATTTTAACAATTTGAGGAATTTTTGTAGAGACAAATTTTATGGTTTTTTATGGGCTTCAATTTTATGAAGTGCCTTTGGCAGCTTAGGGTGGTAGAAACTGAGATAATGAGTACAACTAGTCGAAAGAAAACATTTGAGGTAAATCAGTCCTAAGAATGAAATATAGCCCACATCAAGACATTTACAACGATATACTCGTACTATAATTGATGATAGGACGTCAAATGGCGGAGTAATAGGAGGATGTCGAAAAAAAATTTTTTTTTCCTTAACAATCAAAACCAGCGTACTTTTTTTTTGAGATACTATATATTGCAGAGTCCACAAATTTTTTTTTATTTTTTATTTTTTTGCTTTAATATTCAAAACGAGCTCTTAAAAAGTGCTATGCGACACTTTCTTTAAAAGTTATGACAGATTTTAGATGAGATTATGAAATCCAAAGTCGTTTCGTTTTATCCGTTTTGTGAGTTTTTAAGATGCCATCTTAAATCGGCCATAACTTTTAAAGGAAGTATCGTATGGCATCTTTTAAGAGCTCGTTTTAAAGAAACATATTAGAACTATGTTATAGATTTGCTAAAAAAGTAATGAAAATTTTGTGAAATCTGCATCTAACCACAAAAATAGCCAAAATAGCCATTTTTCGTGTATTTAACCTCTAATATCTCCAAATCCTGAGGTGATGGGTCAATTCAGACCTCGGATTTTACGCAAAAAGTTACTTCAGATATTCTTGGAAACAAAACCTTTCTGGTATGTGTTATTAATTTAAAAAATATATTATTATTATACCCTGCACCCAGGGTATATTCAATTTGTCCTTCCGTTTGTAACGCAGAGAAGGAGGCGTGGCGGGTATGGAAAAGTATATATGTATATTCTTGATCAGCGTCACCTCCTGAGTCGATATAGCCATGTCCGTCTGCATGGCTGGCTATCTGTCTGTCTGGCTAGCTGTCTGTCGGGCTGGCTGGCTGGCTGGCTGGGTGTCTGTCTGTCTGTGGAAATATATTTTACGAGAAATCTAACCAAGTGGCTTTGCCGTAAAAGTTAATTCGAGGAATCGAAAATGAGCGAAATCGGTCAATGGACACGCCTACCGCCCATACAAAAAATATATTGAAAATGTAACTTTAGGAGTATTTTTCACGACAATGCAACCAAAACACAAATAAATACTAAGAATTATAAGCGCAAACTCTGAGCAAAAACTGAGCGAATTCGGACAAGAGGGTGTGGCACCTCTCATATAAGCAAAAGCCCCAAAACGCTGTATTGAAAGCGTTTTTTGAGATAATCAAACTCAATTTTACTCAGACAATAAGAACTATAAATGCAAGCTTTAAGCAAAAACTGGATAAAATCGGACAAGAGGGCGTGGCACCACCCATATAAGCAAAAGCTTCAAAACGCTATACTGAAAACATTTTTTGAGATAATCCAACCAAATTTCACTCAAATACTAAGAACTATAAATGCAAACTCTGAGAAAAAAATGGGTGATTTCGAACAAGAGGGCGTGGCACCTCCTATTATAAGCAAAATTTTGAAAATACTGCTGTGTAGGGTATTTAATGTTTGGCCAGGCCAAAGGTAACACCCTTACTAGTTTATTATTAAGAATGGTCTTGACCCTGTAGTACAAGGGCTAAGATTTTTTTTTAGAATTGTTCTTTTAGTCTAGCGTCAACATAAAAACTACATTTGCAGTTGGTGACCATGAAAGAGATCATGGACGTTAGAGATTTTGGCTAGAAAAATTTGCTTTTCGACCTATAGTGCGACCGTAGGAAAACAGACTTTACCTTCACAAAATCACAAACCGGTTTTTTGCATTTTCTAAAAATACTTTCTATTTTGCATTAAATGACACCTCGATCACTGAAAAATGCCAAAAATTGACTGAGTTATGGCATTTTGAAATTGTAAATAAAAATCTCAGATTTGTAGATATCGAAGTTCGAAGTTTGTCAATTTTTACTGGGTAGAGGTTTGGTAAGATCGCTTTTATTGGTATTTGTAACTTGATAATCGACCTCAAATCAATTTTAAAATGTTCAAAATATGTCTATGAACTAAATTCCACATTAAACTGAAAATCAGTAAAATTGACCCGATCTCTTATTTTTAGTTGTAAGTACTGCTAAATTTTGTCAGTGAAGATAAGGTGTGTTTTCCTGCGGATGGCCACAATTGTGTTGTTGCAACAAAAATCTGGTGCATACTTATAAGATTTGACGTGATCTACAATACACTTCAAATTCATCCCTGGTAAAATTTTCAGTATGAAAGCATCCGCTGTTTTTCCTCTTTATCGAGTGTTATGGAGAAGTTCCATTTCTGATCCCACAGAATGGTTCTGCTGGATAAATCCAAAGATTTTTTGTCAAACTATTTAGATTATGATGATATGCACAAACTGAGTTAGTTTTGCTTTAAATTAGCTTCAAATGAACTATGTATGTACTTGTAGAAAACCAAATAAATTGTCAACACGGCTATGATATTTTATTCATCTAAAACCTGCGTTTAAAAAATTCCCAAAGGAATTTACAAAAAGGATTCTTTCGGTTTTTCTGATTTCGGCTTGGTTACCAAGGTAGCAGGATCATGAATTAGAGGTTTCGAAAACTGGAATTGGTTCAGCAAGAGCTTTTTGTCACTTATAAATAATACTGCAAAACCTAATTTTTTGTAAGCACAATATGACAATAATGTACGAGCATTAAAGATAATTCATTGACAATTTTGTCAACCCAACGCTGGTATCTATCTATAATTTCAATACACATGTGAATGAGCTGTATGATTCATGACTCATGATGAGTGTTTCGCTTTTGACTTGCTTATTAACTCCATGCCGTTATGAACCTACTTTTGTTCTTAAGGTTGTTGTAAGGTCGAGTAGTCAGATCAGTAAATTGATAGTAGAATCATAGTATAACCACTAATATCAATAGTTTTGAAATTATAATTTTTATAGTACGAAGCTCATTGACTAATTTAAATGGCAAAATCTGATTGATTTAATTATTGATTCTTATAATTTTATGGTTTTTATATCTGATTGCTGATTCACTGATTATACCAATAGTAGCTCAATAAGCATATATTTGAATATAAATAGCAATAAAAATCAAAGTTCATTACTGCATTTCCCCATTAAAATTCAAAACAAAAAACACCATCAATCTAAAGTCTACATAATAAGGATAAGATTACAAAAATATCACCATACATTAAATTACGATATCATCAAGGCACAAACTTTAACAATAACCGTATGAAGTTAGTTTATTGACTATTTTTTATTGCTTGTATAGTACTAATGAAAGTACCAACGCGCTTTTTCTAAATTGAAGTATGATAATTTTATATTGAACTAATTAAACAGTCATTTTTGCAATTTTTCAACAACAGACGAAAGCAAGTGTTAACATGGAAGTAGCCGAAACATATGTAATCAATTTCCATGTTAACACTTGCTTTCGTCTGTTGTTGAAAAATTGCAAAAATGACTGTTTAATTAGTTCAATATAAAATTATCATAATTTAACAATAACCATTTTCAAACAGTTAAGTTTTCAGTCAACATCTAATGTTCGAAAGGAGCCATCCAAACCAAATATGCTGCCCAGATCAATTGGTTTGCCTATGCGCAATTTCTCATTGGTACCATATTCTCTTTCCGCCAAAAGATATTCACGATATTTAAGTAAATTTTCCACACCATACTCGATAATTTCATCGATTGAACCATTTTCACCACCATAATCTTTAGGTAGATATTTTTGTGGTACATGTTCGTACAGAGACTCCATATTGTTACCATGCACAAAGACCTGTAAATACAATCTTAATATATCATCTGTATATCTACATCTGTTTTCACATGTATATAGAACATACCCTTTTTTGTACCTTTTCCGGTAAAATGGGTTTAATAGCGGCAAAGCTCATTTCAAAAGCAGCGCCTGTATTGAAAGCATGAGATG
The DNA here is from genome assembly GCA_951812925.1 of Calliopum simillimum. NCBI lineage: Eukaryota > Metazoa > Arthropoda > Insecta > Diptera > Lauxaniidae > Calliopum > Calliopum simillimum. The sequence continues at coordinate 25,372,941 of OX638370.1, forward strand.
CCTTCAGACGCATTGGAAGCGCTTCTTCGTTATAATGACTATAACGTTTAATTTTTGCTGGACTCATTTGCATAAAATTTGCCGCTTTAAATTCAGCACAATCAACTACTTGTATCACTCCGCTTATTACTGCATTATCGTCTTCAATTAATTGAACATCATGGGCAAAATGTCCTAGACACAAGAAATCCATTAGATTATATTGATCTGTGGAATAATGTGCTGGGCGTACAAGCGCAATGCGTGGGCCATCCTCCATAAGGGGAAGTGGCAAATAAATGCCAAATCTAAGATCGAAAAATATATGCATTAGATGTAACCAGACCAAAATCAGTTATAGTCCAAAAATTTTAATTTAAGATGGTATAAATTTTGACATCAATTTAATATACTGAATGGTTATTCAAACTTGTTAATATATTAAATTAACTAGTTCGCCCATTCCGATACCCTTTGTATGTATGTACCTAACCTCATCCATATCTGCCAAACAGTCTCAGAAGGTCTTTTTTCATATCGCTGTATTGGACATATTTCCAGCTGATGTAATTTGTCCCGGTGCCAGAATTTTTTAATATTCCGGGCGATGCCGAGGGTATTTCAAATTAGAGCTTGTCCTGGAATCTCTCGAAAGCAAAAATCATGCAAATTGGATAACTGATTATCGAATTATGGGATTTTTCAAGAACCCGGAGGAAGCCGAAGGTATTTTTAAAAAAAAAATTATTCTAAAACCTTGCCATGCAAAATATTTATAAGGAAAAAAAAAATCATGCAAATCGGACGAATGGTTCTCGAGATATGGAGACACAGACAGACAGACGTTGTATTTTATATAGTAGTACTAGTTACCCCGAGAGCGACTTCGTTCGCCCGTTTCCGATACCTTTTCAAAATGTATGCACCTAATCTCATTCATCCCTGTCAAATAGTTAACCGCCCATTTTTCCAGCGGATGTTTTTTTTATTTTTTAATATCCCAGACGAAGCCGAATGAATTTTAAATTAGAGTTTATTCTGGAACGTCAACGTATAACATGCCTTCGAAAAAAAAAATTGTGCCAATCGGATAACTAGTTTTCAGGTTATGAGACTTTCCACCCGGGCGAAACCGATGGTATTTCGGCTAATTACACAGGTTTACAAAAAAAAAAAAAAATTTCATGACGTTTTGACCGGACTATGTGTTTCCTAGGGACTATGACGTCCTAAATCCGAATCCCGGGTCCGTTTTTTTCCAGAACGTCTGAGAAAAAATGTTCAAGGTCATATGGAGGTCATGTGTTGTTTAGTGATAAATTCGCTAAAATTCTGAAACTCACTTTTTATCATTGAGTTCTTAGTCCTTAAAAAGAATATGTGATCAAAAAAGGTATTTCGGACCTAATTTCCGAGACATAGCCATCGGAAGATCCGGATATATCTTCTATGAAAACCGCTATAAGTTGGGAACCCCTGGATGGATTTGTAAAATACTGGTGTCATATTAAAGGTATTTTGACAGCCTATAAAAATGTTTTGAGCATATTATCAATTGGATTCATAGTTTTCGAGATATGAGCTTTTTTGAAATTTTTCAATTACAGCAACAAATAAATCAACATCACCGGCAACAACAACAACAATAACAACAACAACAATATTCTTTTCATATGACTCCAATATTTTCCAAATCCATCCAGAGGTTCCTAATTTATGGCGGTTTTCATAGAAGATATATATTCTGATCTTCCGGAGGCTATATCTCAGAAACTAGGTCCGAGATACCCTTTTTGCTCACTTATTCTTTTTAAAACCTAAGCGCTCAATGTTATGGAGACACGGACAGACAGACGTTGTATTTTATATAGTATTATGACATGCTAAGCATTTCCTTGATCCCATGGCCTCCGCAAAATTATTAGCGAGTTCTAATAGCAAAGTCCAATAGCTCATAGTCCGCTAGATGCTTTTGGTCAAACTACAATTCCCTTCTAATTTTAGAGTTCAGTTTCCAGAAACTTACCCAATTTTGACCATTGAAATTATACGCTGATGATCAACAAAGCTAGGGAATAAATCTGGCATAAGCGTACGTAATGTGTAGAAGCCATCAATTTTTTTCTTGGCCTTCTCTAAACTATATTTACAGCCACGCAAAAAGGCCACTAAGAATTGATCACTGGTGCGTGCTTTCAAATGGGGCTGTTTTGCAATCCAATCCCGCAATGCTGCAATATCTTTTGCAATTCTCTCTGGTACTTCATTTAATTCATCGATAGCTTTCTTTTGCAGTTCTGGTGTTAATGGACGTATACTGAGTTGATTCGTAGAAGGCATTTTGATTTGTGTGAGTGGTCACAATAGTAGCACAGTCAAGCCAGAAAGTATTTGAATAAATTAATAAAAAGACTTATCAAGGCAACAATGCCTTGTGTACTGAATTAACAGGATAATCGTTTTGTACTTATGAACTGTATTAAAACTATGCAAACATATGTACTCGTATTAAAATGACTAATTATGTATATTCTACATATATAAAACGACGATGATTAAGCATTTTTAAAATTGTACCTATGTGTGTATATTTGTGTACGATAAGATAATAAAACAAACAAATGCGACTAATCTCGGTAGAAGGTACAAATGAACCTTTGTGCATACTATTTACAGAAATGTACTTAACCCTCATGCTCAGAACTGAGCCTTACAATTTCATTTTGCATTTGAAATGCAGATTACTTCTTAATTGATAGGCATTTTTTTTTTTAATATTTCATGTAATTTTTCAGCAGCATTTCAGTACTACTAGAGTTTGGCACGTGGCCGAAATTCGATCATTTCGATTTGACATGAGAGCGTTTTATCCATTTAGGGGCGCAGCACTGTTCATTTAAAAACATAATGCTCATATTATCGTTTGTTTCTGTGAACCCTATTAGCCATGAGAGCGTTTTTTCTATTTAGGGGCGTGGCACCGCCTACTTTTAAAGAGAGTCAACTTTTATGCACTGCTGCTCCTTACCAACAAAAAACTAGTAAGGGTGTAATCTTTGTCCTGGCCAAACATTAAATTCCCTGTTTGAAAATTTTGCTTATGTGGGAGGTGCCACGCCCTCTTGTCCGATTTCACACAGTTTTTTCTCAGAGCTTGCATTTATGGTCTTTTGTATTTGAGTAAAATTTAGTTTGATTATCTTCAACAACCCTATCAATATAGCGTTTAGAAGCTTTTGCTTATGTGGGAGGTGCCACGCCCTCTTTTGCGAATTTGTTCAGTTTTTTCTCAGAGCTTGCGCTTATAATTCTTAGTATTCATGTGTATTTTGGTTGCATTGTCGTGAAAAATACGCACGGTGATACGGAAGAAAATTATTTACGTATAAAAGTGTCGCTAAAATCGGTTGATATGAAAAAATTTGTTTTTTTTTGCTGATTCAGAATCTGTTTTTAGCGAAATCCTATCAGATCCCTTTCAAAAGTTATACTAAAAATACCTTTTAATAAGTATTTTTGGAATTCTTCAATTAAAAATATGTTGTTACATTTGCATAAAGTTACGAAGCTTCTGGGAGGTAATAGGGGAGGCCTAGGTTTACAAAAAATTGCACCCGGAGTGGGGTCTAAAATGTACCCCTAAAAAGTTATAGGGTTAAAACTGATTTTTTGCCTATTTTCAGAAAAAAAAATTTTCTTGGATCACCCTAACGTTTTAGGGAAAACATTTCTATGGCAAAGTTTTAGCTAATTGTAAAAGCTTTCAGATAGTGTATATGGTTTATAGGGTTTAAAAGGATTTAGCAAAGTTCTGGACCTTTAAAATTGATATTTTAATTTTTTTCCCCCATTTTTTGACTTTGATGGCCATTTTAGTATGAAAAAGGTCCTATTAATATAGCTTTTTGTAATTCTTTTTGAAATTTTCGTTAAATATCCTTTAATCCGATAGTACATTTGTCATACCAATTTTTTGATTAAGGTTAGACAACAATACTTTTCTATGTAACACACGGGTTCTATGCAACACACGGGTTACTCGCATGCGTTGTGCTGCATATGATGTAGTGATGAGCAAACCAAGACCAAGACCAATACACAATGTGCAAGGACAAGACCAAGATCAAGACCAAGACTGCTATGGTCTCGGTCTTGGTCTTGGTTTTGGTTTGCTCATCACTACATCATATGCAGCACAACGCATGCGAGAACCCGTGTGTTACATAGAACCCGTGTGTTACATAGAAAAGTATTGTTGTCTAACCTTAATCAAAAAATTGGTATGACAAATGTACTATCGGACTAAAGAATATTTAACGAAGATTTCAAAAAGAATTACAAAAAGCTATATTAATAGGACCTTTTTCATACTAAAATGGCCATCAAAGTCAAAAAATGGGAAAAAAAATTAAAATATCAATTTTAAAGGTCCAGAACTTTGCTAAATCCTTTTAAACACTATAAATCATATACACTATCTGAAAGCTTTTACAATTAGCTAAAACTTTGCCATAGAAATGTTTTCCCTAAAACGTTAGGGTGATCCAAGAAAATTTTTTTTTCTGAAAATAGGCAAAAAATCAGTTTTAACCCTATAACTTCTTAGGGGTACATTTTAGACCCCACTCCGGGTGCAATTTTTTGTAAACCTAGGCCTCCCCTATTACCTCCCAGAAGCTTCGTAACTTTATGCAAATGTAACAACATATTTTTAATTGAAGAATTCCAAAAATACTTATTAAAAGGTATTTTTAGTATAACTTTTGAAAGGGATCTGATAGGATTTCGCTAAAAACAGATTCTGAATCAGCAAAAAAAAACAAATTTTTTCATATCAACCGATTTTAGCGACACTTTTATACGTAAATAATTTTCTTCCGTATCACCGTGTGCTCCTTAAGTTGTAATTTGAATATATTTTTTGTATAAGCGGTAGCAGTGTCTGTTGACCGATTTCTCTCATTTTCAATCCCTCTAGCTAACTTTTACGGCAAAGCCACTGTTCCAAATTTCATTGAATTATCATGGTTAGTTTTCCCGCAAAAAATATTTCCACAGATAGTCACACAGCCAGCCAGCCAGACAGACGGACATGGCCATATCGACTTAGGAGGTGACGCTGATCAAAAATATATATGAAGCACGCCAAGTGTACCAGCTCAAAATTTTTTTTTCTCCGATTTTGCTCAAACTTGGCAATATGGTAGATCCGGTGTGCAAGAACAACAATCCGAGAGTATTTGGTCCTAGTACAATTTGTTGTAAAAATAGTAATTTTCATGAAAAGGGTGTTTTTTCAAAAATTTATAGCTCACACTAAAGTTTGTAAATTGAAAAATCTAAGTTACTTGTCCCATTCATTTTGAAGTGTTCTGTTTACAAAATAATATTTCTTGGTGAAAAAAATTCTTTTTCACCAAAATTTTTTACACTTAAAAATACTTCTGAATTTTTTGTTAGAAAACCCCCCTTAGATTATTTTTAAAAGTACTTTAAATTAAAGCATAATTTATAAGCTTTAAAATTATGTATGACTCAAGATGGGACTCGGACGCTACATGGGAGTTTTCTTAGACGATTCTAAGCATTTTTGCCTAGTACACTTTTTACGTAAGATGCCATGTAGCGTCCGAATCCCATCTTGAGTCATACATCATTTTAAAGCTTATAAATTATGCTTTAATTTAAAATATTTTAAAAAAAATCTAAGGGGGGTTTTTTTAAAAAAAATTTAAAAGTATTTTTAAGTGTAAAAAATTTTGGTGAAAAAGAATTTTTTTCACCAAGAAATATTTTTTTGTAAACAGAACACTTCAAAATGAATGGGACCAGTAACTTAGATTTTTCAATTTACAAACTTCAGTGTAAGCTATTTCATGAAAATGACTATTTTTACAACAAATGGTACTAGGACTAAATCCTCCCGGATTGTTGTTCTTGCACGCCGGATCTACCATATTGCCAAGTTTGAGCGAAATCGGAGAAAAAAAAATTTTGAGCTGGTACACTTGGCGTGGAGTGCTTCATATACTTTTCTATATCTGCCACGCCTCCTTCTCTGCGTTACAAATGGAAGGAAAACGTGAATATACCGTGGATGTAGGGTATAAAAATATGTATGTTGAGATTAAGGCGTAGAAACAGGGGCTGAAACGATTTCGTTCGCCTATTTATATGTAGCTTAGCTGTTTTAACCGGGTTTTGCTCGGGTTTTGTCTACTTTTTCACTCGGGGCTATTCGCAGAAAAACAAAAACAACAAATTGCTTTGTGTCATTTATTTTACTCAAATGTCTGACAAAAATACTTTTTTTAAGCAAGAAAGTCCCAAACAGATGATCGAATATATTTATTTTATTTATTTGCACCGATTTCCGCGATGAAAGTCCAAAAGCAAAAATCAAAAATATCGAAATACATATAAAATATCGGTAAAAGTCCAAAAATATCGAAGACATCCAACATATCGGTAAAAGTCCAAAAGTATGGAAAAATATTGAAGAAATTGGTAAAAGTTCAAATCTATGCATTAAAAAACATCGGTAAGTCTAGAAATGTCTAAAAATATTGAAAATATTGAGTTGGTATCACTAATAAAATCACTTTCATGATATGAAATTCTATATTCTTCCTTCAAGAATAAAAAAAAACTAAGAGACAAAGACAACACACGACTCATGAAGCAGCATAAGCAGTAGCGACGCAAATGCAAACGATGCATTTCATACTAAAAAAAAGGTTTTTCTTTTAAAAATCAAAAAATGTTTTGAAGTAAAAGCAATTAAAATTGGTTCTGTATATTTTTGTGCTAGCGCGTTACATAGGGTTTTTATATAAATAAATTTTAAATAAATAGTATAGAGTATAGATATTGAAATAAAAAATTTTACACTGAAAAAAATTTAAACACATTTTGCAATTTTCGAAAATTGTTACGAAACCTCAGAAGTGAGCCACAAAGGCTCAAAAAGTTTCCTTTCTAAAATTCAAATAGATAGATGGTTTTCATTCTTTAAATGCCAATTGCTTAAATTAAAAGCTTTCTTAATAAGAATTTGCTATTGAAGTCAAGCTGCGATATCGCTTACTGTGCCTACGAGTTGTATATTGAGGTTATACCTGACTACTTGCATTTGTATTACCATTATACTGTATCTCAATAAGTTCAGTAAAATTTTGCGATGCATGCAAATAGTAAATAAAAAAATACAACTTCGATTGCAAATTGCAGATAAAGCAATTCTTCAAAACGTCTACTTTCCTTATTTTTGTTGGCATTTCTCTATTGCCATTCATTGTAGGGAAGCTCAACAGTATACCACAATGTCAAAATCGTTTAAACGCAGATATCCTGTTGCTTCTGTCTGAGGTGAGAATTGTAAAATAAAATAATAAAAAAAAAAAAATAGAAATAAAAAGTACCCACCCACAATAAAATTAGACTCGCATGCAAAATATTTATCGTTTCAATGCAGCACGATTGATATGACAAGTATAACAAGGAAATCTAAATTGATAAATTGGCGTAAATAACTTGGAATTGATGATTTAAAGAAAACAAATTAATGTTGACATCATTATGATTGTCAATAAAAGAAAAAAAAATGTTGCATATAAAAGTGGGTAAGCAAATTTACCTATGTCATAATTTTATTGCATGTTTCGAAACGCCATCAAATAGAAAAAACAAATACTTAATACAAAACGAATGAAAAAAACCAAAATTCCAAAGTCAAATTAATGATGACATGACACGCAATATTCGTCCTGCTTTCAAGCCAAGTCCATCACAGACTTGCACCCATCCATCCCCTTTCTGTATTTTGTCAAATTCAAGTCATTTACCCAATTCTTTTATAACAAAACATTAAAAGAGCCGATGTAGATATGTACAGTAACAATCGTTGTTACCTGAAACTACGGATATAAACTTATTTATTTACAATAAAAACAACACAAAGAATTATGGAATGATTAAAGGTTTGTAAAATTTTACGTCTGTGTACCTTCTGTGGACCATTTTTTTGGTTTAATGCCCTGAAGAGCAGCAAATAAATTATGCTTATTAGGATAATTGCTTTCTATGAATTTTTTACCATAATAACTGGGCAAAGTTTCTTAAAACTGAAACCTGAGGACTAGAAAATACAAATTTTGCTTAAATACTAAGTAACACCCGAACGCAGCAAGCAAGTAAATTAATAAAATGAAACTACTGGCTGTTCAAAAAGAAACCTTAAAGATCAACAAAATGTTCAGTAGTTGAGGTCGATGAAAAAATAGTTTTAAAAACCGCCCCCCATTTGAAAGTTTACTTGAGAGTATTTAGGAAACAAAAAATATTTTTTTTTGGCCACTCTAAAAACGGTCAAAATAGTCTTTTTCCATAACTTCGGTAGGTAATGTCCGATGTTTAAAAATTATATATAGTTGTATATGGCTTCATTATGCTTTTTTGGGTAAAATGTAAATATATTTTTAAAGACTTTAATATTATTAAGAAAACATGGCATTTAAGGAAATACGAACCAAAGGAACTAGGTCATGCTAGTTCAATATGACTTTGGAGGTTCAAACAACTTGAGGAAAAAGTTTAGGCCTAATTAAGCCCTTTACAACGATATATAACTATATACAGGGTCCGCCAAATAACTTTTTTCCTTTGAAAATTCTATAAAAAAAACTACTGGATATTTTCTCAAATTTCTTTTTTTATTTGAAAGTACAATCCTTCCGGTTAATAATCAAAGATAATTTCATTCAAATGGCTGCCTCGGCTGGCCATGCAGTAGCCTACACGATCGGTCCAATTTTTAAGCACATTATCGATTGTGTGCAGCTGTATTTCACCAATGGCTTCACGATTATTGTCCTTTAAAGCGTCAATTGTCTCTGGCTTGTCGGCGTAACACTTATCTTTGAGGGCACCCCACAAATAATAGTCCAACGGGGTCAAATCGCAGCTCCGAGGTGGCCAAACGACATCAGCTCTGCGGCTGATAATGCGATCTTCAAAAACAGGGCGCAAAACATCGAGTGTAGCTTCGGCTGTGTGGCACGTAGCGCCGTCCTGTTGAAACCGAATGTTGCCAATATTCTCCTCTTCAATTTTTGTGAACAAAAATTCGTTTAACATGGCCCGATAACGATCGCCATTGACTGTAACGGCAACTCCTTGCTCATTTTCGAAGAAAACTGGTCCAGTTATGCCTCTGGACCAAAATCCGCACCAAACAGTGACTCGTTTTGGGTGCAGCGGCTTTTCAATGTATGCGTGCGGGTTTTTTGTGCCCCAAATGCGACAATTTTGCTTGTTTACATACCCGCCAAGATCAAAATGAGCTTCATCTGATACGATGCTTTTTTTTGGCAAAATCGGTATCTTCTGTAAGTCGATCGCAGGCCCACTTAGCGAAGCGTTGTTCAGACGTATACACAACCATATTCGTTCAGCGGAAGGATAAAACTAATTATCTGTCGAATCAGACATGAGCTAAGTGTTACCATTCACGAAATAAATACTAGTTGAAAAAAAAAAAAAAACGTTAGATGGCGGACCCTGTATAAATATATTCAAACATCGGACACCACTCGCCAAAGTTAAGGAGAAATACCATTTTGGCTCTTTTTAGAGTAGTCAAAAAAAAAAATTATTGTTTCCTAGGTACTCTCAAGATAAGCTTTCAAATAAGGGGCGGTTTTTCAAAACTTTTTTTTTAGTATGGAGATCGACCCGACCTTATATTTACACAAAAAAAAAAAAAAAATATTGAACATAATATTTATGAACGGCATTCATAAACCAAAATTCATTGATTTTTAAGTAAAAATTTTAAATTTAAAATTTTTTGATCTTAAGGTTGTGTTTATGATCGAGCGAATTCCCATTGCGTGATGCGATGTGAACCGCTACTTGCGACAAGTTATACGAGTACATGCGGAGCGATTAAACGCAAAGCGATTTAGAGCGACAAGAGCGACGAGAACTTACAAACAAAAAATTTTTGAAACAGATTAGCGAGTCGCTCAACTTTTATTTGAAATAACTATTTTTATTACATGTTTAAGGCATTATTCTAAGAATTTAGCATTTAGTGTTTTGGGAACCCCTAGTGAAATTTTCTATAGAATATTTTTGTGGAACACTTTAACGCATTAAACTAAGTTTTTAGAAAATCCCGCCTAAAAGGTCCATAAAAATATTGGGTGTACAACTTAAAAAGCGGAATTTGACGGTGGATGTCCGTACTAACAAATATCGTGAAAGCTAGAACTTTATATATATGTCACAATTTTATCTTGTGTGCATCATTATTATTTTTCACGATGAATAACTTCGAAAATTGGAGAGAAAGACAGCATTTGCGGGAGGTTCTGTTGGGTCAGTTTTTTGCAAAGAAAACTGCTGCGGAAAGTCATAGTTTGCTTGTAGAAGTTTATGGGGACTATGCTCCAGCTGAATCAAGCTGTCGTGAGTGGTTTCGACGGTTTAAAAGTGGTAATTTTGATGTCGAAGACAAAGAACGTCCTGGTCAGGACCAGCTAGGTGTGATCCATTATGAGCTGTTGCCAGGTGGCCAAACCATTAATGCTCAACTCTATTGTTAACAATTGTTCCGATTGAAGCAGAAAATCCAGGCAGAGCGGCCAACGTATGCGACCAGACACGAGTCAATCATTTTCCACCACGATAACGCTCGGCCACATATTGCTGCCCCAGTCAAAAATTACCTTGAAAACAACGGATGGGAAATCTATACAAATTTTGCCTCACCCGCCTTATAGCCCAGACCTTGCACCATCAGACTACCATTTGTTCCGATCAATGCAGAAGGCCCTATCAGGAATACGGTTCACTTAAGTTCAAGATATCGAAAATTGGCTCGATTCATTTTTGGCCGCCAAGCCGGCGCAATTTTTTTGGGATGGAATTCATAAATTGCCTGAAAGATGGGGAAATGTTGTAGCTTCCAATGGACAATACTTTGAATAAAATATATTGTAACGTTTTTCCACAATAAAGCATCAAATTTCGCAAAAAAATTCTGGTTTTTAAGTTGTACACCCAATAAGATATAATGGGTTAATGTTTTCTAGAAAATAAATCCTTGCTTAATTTTATGATGACCTTGCAACAAAAAATTTTATCCAAAATGTAGTTTTAGAGCTGTACAGAAGGATGAAATTTTGGAAAAACGTTTGTTAGTATTTTAACTAAAAAATAATAAAAGGATTCCTTTAACCTCGTAAACCCTTATACCATGAAAAACTCGAATGTTAACAATCTTGTTTTCAGGAACGCACATTTCGGAAATCGTATAAGCAACTCATCATTTGCCATATAATTTGAAAAATATTCAATTCAAATTCAATTTTCAAAACAAAAAATTTTTTTTCCTTACATATCCTTACAACAATCGCTCTCGTATTTTTTCCAAGGTGTTCACGCATCATATTTACCTCGAAAGTTATCCAGGTCTGCGTTAACTGTTTTCGAGGCTTTTGCGTGCTTAAAGGAACCCCCTTATAAGTATATGTAATTGATTTTATGTTCGAGATATTATTTTTGTTATATACTTTGACACAAGGCGAAATATTTGATATATTGCACGACTCAATCTAAGCATTTTTAAGGTCGTAAGAAAATAAAATCAGCAACTAGCCAACATTTTACATAAACGGTGATGAGCGATCTCTAAATGATCTTTAAAAAATTTTTAAAAAACTGTCAGCTCACTTTTTCGACATCTTCTTTTAGATTTTTGTGGATAAACATAGAATTTCCAATGCCTAATATCATAAATACTCAGTCGTTAGCGATTACACTGGCGAAAACGCTAGAGCGATTCTAGTCGCATCGCTCGATGCGAATTCGTTTGATCATATACACAGCCTGACAACGATTCATTAATATAAGAAGATGAATTCATAAATATTTTTCTATGAAGAATTTTTTTATGAACTTCCGTTCTTAAATTTTAAGAATTTTTTCGTAAGCGATACAACATTTCATAAAACTACAGATCAAAAATTTTATTATGTACGATAACATAAATTTTAGATAAAAGTTCCATCAAATTGAAATATAACTTGACGACTGTATTTCATATTCTTTTTTGGTTCTAGACAGGTTTATGCTAAAGGGCAAATAAAGCATTCTGGAAAGTTCTTTCTCACACTAACGTGCTATGCATGTATATGTCTTGTCCTGGAACTCCTAGGCCCAGAGGAAATATCTGTATAAAACATAATTCTTAGTGGGTGGGAAAAATCAGAAAATCAAGTAACCTTAAAACTGAGAATGCTGAGGACCTCCAAATGGTTTTTTTGTATGATAGACATCAAATTCCATCTATATACTTTATTTATATTCTCTGCATCAGCTTACTCTAAGGTTGACACAGCTTTAAGTTTAAAAGTCTTTTTCGTTTGTTATGTTTTTTTTTTTCAAATTTACCGTAAAAACGATCAGCTAGTAATACATTCCGAACAGATTTCGAAACTATGAAATTGCTGGAATAAGATGCCGTGAACTTTCATTAGACATTTTCATAAAACTTCTTTTTGATTGAGGATGGGTGTGCGGAATCGAGAAAAATTATTCGAACAACTAAAAGCAACAAACTCAAGAAAAGTCTTCCAAAAATTTCAAATTATTAGAAAATATTTCCTTTTTCTCACATGAAAAAGCATATCAGCCAAGCCAGCCCAGACCCCACTAATACTGTTGCAGATTTAAAACGACTAGAATCGCCTAGTGGTCAAAATTTGACCACAAATGAACTTAATAATTTTGGTACTTTTTGGACAGTTTTAGTACTTTTTTTGCTTTTTGGTACAAAATAGAAAAGCTCATTTATAACACAGGCCCACAAAAAAAAAGTACCCTGCGTGAAAGATAAGACCACCTGAACTTTATGTTTTTGGGGTCGCTGAATCCGAATATGGTACCAGAATAGCGAAGTTGGTTCGCGTTTTTTCAGAAATCAACAATAACGCTGAAAATTACATCTGGCACTATATTCGGGTTGAGCGACCCCGAATACATAAAGTTCCGGTGGTCTAATCTTTCGCGTAGGGTACTTTGTTTTTTTTTTTTTTTTTGCTCTGTGCATAGAACCACAAAAAAGACCACCTGAACTTTATGTTTTCGGGGTCGCTGAATCCGAATATGCTGCCAGAATAGCTGAGTTGGTTCGCATTTTTTCAGAAATCAGAAATAATGCTGAAAAAATCTCAAACTTTCAGCGTAATTGCTGATTTTCTGAAAAAACGCGAACCAACTTCGCTATTCTGGCACCATATTCGGATTCAGCGACCCCGAAAACATAAAGTTCAGGTGGTCTGATCTTTCACGCAAGGTACTTTTTTTTTTTTTGTGGGCCTGTGTAATCCATGGTAAAATGACAAATGTGAAACAAAATGAAAGCAAAAAACATGAAGTCAGTGTCAGGCAGCTTTTTGTCTTTCTCTTTGTGTTGTATCCTCTTTTCAGCTCTATCTGACCGCGTATTTTGCCGTTGTCAATATTGAAAAATTTGCATTTAATAATAAAATATTAAAATAATTTTAACTTTGTGCACAATTACACACAAATATCTTTCTAATGGTGTATAAATCGAAGTCATGCTCCATTCCCTACATAGTAAAAAAGGTAGGACAAATTTTTGCCTTGCGAATTAATATGTAGATTTATTGAAGTTGAAAAGGTTGGCACTATCTTGAATTAAGGATGATTTTGCTTCTAAACTCTTCCATTCTATGGCATATTATTAGGAAAATAGCTATTTTTACTACTTAAAATATGAAACCTTTTAAATTTTTTTTTTTCTTTTTGGGGAAAATTTTAGAAAACTGAAAATTTTTGAATTTGACTGTATAATTGCACAATGAATGTCATGTATTACCAATTCAATTTAAAGAAACGTAAAAAGAAATGGGCAATAATCATGTTTTAACACGGCAACAAACTTTAAAAACCATTTACAACACACTCGACGTAAAAATCAATAGTTATCTTATCAAAATAAAAAGACGAAATCGTTTTGTATACATACGTATATAATTATAATAATAAAATTTCCATACATACGTATAGGTTCAAATCCACATTTGTGATATCTCAAAAATACTCACAATATTTTAGTATCGATAGTGCCATAAGCCGTATAGGTGCGCCTTTCTAAAGCATCAGCGTCTCTATAGTATATATCACATCTTCAATTGTTTCGTAACTTCAACCAAAAAAAAAAAAAAAAAAAAACGATGCCTTCAATACGTCCACTACCGGAAGATTTGCAAAAAGTTGCTATAGCTGAGTTAAATGAAGTACCAGAACGTATTGCTGATGATTTGGAGGCGTTAAAAAACTGGATACAACAACAGCCACATCTACGTGCACGCAAAGATGATCAATTTTTGTTGGCCTTTTTACGTGGATGTAAATTTAGTTTGGAGAAGGCAAAGTCCAAGATTGATCATTACTATACCTTGCGCACCAAATATCCAGATTTCTTCACAATACAGGATCTAGACAGCAAACGTGTTAGAGAGCTGATGAGCTTGGGGTAAGAGTTTACTTTGGTGTTTGAAGGATGTATATTAAATCTTTTATTCCAGCGTTGGTCTCCATCTTCCGACGCCACTAAATGAAAATGGACCTCGTATTATGTTAATACGTCCCGGTGCCTATCCAGCGGAAAAGTTCAGCTTCGATGAAGTAATGTGCATTGCTCATACAATGGAGGAAATAACCTTTATGCAGGATGATCATGCAGTAGTTAATGGTTTTATCGATGTACTGGACTTATCAAGTGTTACAACAGCGCATTTCTTCCAAATGACGCCAACGGTAATGAAAAAAATGTCCACATTTCAAGAAGAGGCGATGCCATTACGTCAGCGTGCAACACATTTTATCAATATGCCATCTGGTTTTGAGGCTGTCTTTAATATGTTGAAACCACTAATGCCCGCCAAGCAACAAGAAAGGGTAAGAATAGATCTATTGAATTTGGTCAATAAATGAATTCGTGTAATTGAACCTTCAACTCTTTTACAGCTCTTTGTTCACGGCCATAATTTGGAGGCTTTGTACAAGCATATACCGCAAAAATATTTACCAAAAGAATATGGCGGTGAAAATGGCACAATTGATTCAATAATCAAAAATAGTGATGCCATGTTTATGAAGTACTACGACTTTCTCGGAGAGAATAGCAAATATGGTACAGATGAGAAATTGCGAATTGGCGAAACGGTGGATTATGATAGTACCTTTGGTGTTGATGGCTCTTTTAGAAAAATAAATGTTGACTGAGTTATTATTTCATGTGATTTTGATTTTGAGTTATTTTCATATCCAATATCGGATGTTTATAATTTCTATGATTTTAAATGTGTATTTCATTACAATATCTAGTTTGGACATACAAATAGCACATCAAATCTTTAAAAACATTTGAATATAATTTTTTTATATTTGGTTATAATGCAATCTTGAAGTATCATTCACAATTTTGAAGCCAAATATGATGTTTTCACAATATCCTAGCAATTCTTTTCAAATACATAGTTTGGAGCAATAATGACTTGACAAAAAGAACATTCTTGTCAGAGAGCGTGCTATGGCTCTATCAAAATCTGTGATATTGATTGTCAATACAAAGGACCACACAGAATGATGAGATTTCTATTTGGAAAATCACCTCCGCCATATTCTTTGCATTATTACTGGAAACAACGAGAATATTTGTTCATCGAATATTTGTTCAATGAAATTATTGATAGAACCGTCGAGGTTGTTTTTGTATACCGTGCTACGGTATATAATACATTTTACGTGGTTGTTGCTAGAATCTTCTGGAATGCTCCGGTGTAGCAGAAATTTAAGGTGTTTGGAGAGTTTCTCGTAGGTTCCAACTACATACCACCGGCAGTACTGTTTACCATTACTAAGACCTTTAGGTGGCTGATCCGCGCTGGCTGGCTGTCCTCTCTAGGAAAACATCCTAGCTACGTCAATATAAAATTGCATGCCACTATACACTACATCCAGGGTATATTCACTTTGTCCTGCCGTTTGTAAAGCGGAGAAGGAGGAGTGGAAGGCATGGAGAAGTATATATATTAATGATCAGTGTCACCTTCTGAGTCGATATAGCCATGTCCGTCTGTCTGGAAGTCTGTCTGTTTGTTCGCCGAAATCATTTTAATATTTTTGGGAGCAAGGTAATTCGTTGAAATTTGGCACACTGCATCCGTCGTCGAAGTTAGCTTGATTTAGAGAAAGCGAGCGAAATCGGTGAACGGACAATGCAATTTTAGGAGTATTTTTCATGACAACGCAACTACACACATATCAATACTAAGGGCGGTAAACGCAAGTTGTGAGCATAAACTAGACGAACTCGGACAACAGGGCGCTGCACCTCCCATATAAGCAAAAGATTCAAAATGCTATACAGAAAGCGTTTTTCGAGTTAATCCAACTAAATTTCACTCAGGCAGTACAAACAGTACAGGCAAGCTCTGAGCAAAAACTAGACGAACTTGGACAAGAGGGCGTGGCACCTCCCATATAAGGAAAAGCTTCAAAATCTAACTAAATTTCACTCAGACACTACACACAAAAAAATATTGAACATAATATTTATGAACGGCATTCATACACCGAAATTCATTGATTTTCAAATCAAAATTTTTCATTAAAATTTTTTGATTTTAAGAACGATTCATTAATCGTAAGTACATGAGTTCATAAATATTTTTCTATGAGGAATTTTTTTATGAACTTCCGTTTTTAAATTTTAAGAATTTTTTCGTACGAATAACAAAGTTTCATAAATCAACAGATAAAAATTTTATGCATGTTTACATAAAATTAAACAAAACGTTCATAAATTTTAAGTAAGAGTGTCATCAATTTGAATTATTATTTTTAGGTTGTATTTCATCTTCTTCTTTTGGTTCTAGACTAGTTTATGATAAATTTCAAATAAAGTATTGTTGAAAGTTCCTTTCTATGTCGCTCACACCACCATGCTATGAGTGTGTGTGTATTCTCCTGGAACTTCTAGGCATAGAAGTATACTATGGTAAGTATTTATTTTCCCAAGAGGGAATATAGAGCCTTGAAAAGCGTTCTTTAGAATGCAGCGCTTACTTTTCTTAAGACACACTACTCCATTTCAATTCCGTTTCCATTTCAATTTCCATTTCTCCTAATAAAAAAAAAAAATAAAAAAAAAACTTTCACCCGCATTGGGGTTCGAACCCGGAAACCAAAGCGCAGAGAAATATTACTAGCTCCTTATCACATACGCTACAGACTCCTCTGACGTTTTTGTGTAAAATTTGTATTTTAAAAATTTAATTGAATTTTTTTATTTTGAAAAAAGAAAAAAAAATTATGAATTTCGTTCTTAGATTTTATGAACGAGTTCTTACGTTTTAAAAATAATTCATAAAAAAAATTTACGAATTTTGTTCTTATATTTTAAGAAAATTTCTTACATTTTATGAATAATTCATAAGCGTACGTATGCTTTGTTTAACGTATGATTGAAAATACTTATAATCAATGAATGCTGTACTCGGCTCATATTCGATGAATTTTTTCGTTAGGAATAATAAATTTTTCATTAATATTATGTCCCTTTTTTTTTGTGTGTAAGAACAGTAAATACAAGCTATTAGTAAAAACTAGGCAAACTCGGACAAGAAGGCGTGGCACCTCCCATATCAGCAAAAGATCCAAAATATTGCGCTAAAAGCGTTTTTTGAGATATGTAATCCAACCAAATTTCCTTCAAGACACTAAGAACAGTTAGTGCAACAGCCATGTGAATTCGGACAAAAGGTCTTGGCACCTCCCGTACAAGCAGAATTTTCAAAATACTGCAGTGTAGGGTTTTCAATGTTTGGCTAGGCCAAAGATAGCACCCTTACTATTTTTTATTTTTTTTTTAAACCATAAAAATGTTTGAAATAGCTATTAAAATGTAATATACATTGCTATCTCAACCGTAGATAGCTCGGAAAGTTAGCGTCCAATCGAAAAAGTTTAAAGGTATAGTTTAATAAAGAAGATTGTGGCTATTCGATGCCTTTCAAAAATAAAATTACTGTTTTTCCTTGAACTACGCCACAAGCCTAAAAACAGTGCTTTCTGCAACTTCAAGCAAAGATATCTCAAAATAATACGGGTAAATGAGCGATTTTTACCTAGGGTTATCTAAAAGTACGTTATAGTACATATGGCCAGTTTAGGCGGACCATTTCCTTAATAGCACAATTCGGGACTAAAAAAAAATTATTTTATACAGGTGGAGCAATAGTAATAGGCCACTATATATGGTCTATGATCTGTCTTTCATGGTCTATGGTCCATGATCTATGATTTGTATCTTATGTTATATATAGTCTACAATCCATGGTCAATAAGATATGGTCTATAATCTTTGTTCTATGATCTGTCTTTTATAGTCCATGGTTCATAAACTGAAAATATTATTGAATAAAATCAAGAAAACTACACATTACAATATGCGCCCATCTTAAATCGATTCAAGCTGATCTGATGTGGACTGATCATGCATTCGATGTGTCGAAAGAAGCGTCCAAGTGTTTAGGTTATCTAAATCGGTGTAAGAAATACTTCAATCCTGTTGATCTTCGGACTGTCTATTTCGCCCATATTAGACCTAAGGTAAAGTACAATTCGCAAATCTGAACTGTGGCTCCAGAAACTACTTTGGAGCTGCAAGATAGAGTTCAACGTCGTGCGATGAAGTTGATTGTGAATGCGGATGTTGTATCCTCTATTGTCGCTCTTGAGCACCGTCGTAACGTTGGGTGTGTTACTCTTTTTTATAGATATTATCATGGGATGTGCTCTAGAGAGATTTTTAGGAACCGTCAGTTCATATATTTTCTCGCAGCACTCGGGCGTCTCATTAGGCCCACCCCTACTGCGTTACAACGGTATTTAATAGAACGTCGCACTATCGGGATAATTCGTTCTTTGGTCGTACGATTAAGTTGTGAAATAATCTCCCTGCGAGCGTTTTTCCCGACAGCTGTAACATCGGTAGATTTAAGAAAAATGTTTATCGACACTACTCCTCTTTTGCCCCATCCCTATTTCCTTTTGTACAAATCAGCACGGTGCATTGCATTTATAGGGGCTATCCCCTGAGCGTTGGCTTAAGTAATAAAAAATAAAATCTGGGCAATTCCTGACATTTCTGGTACGTTTTTGAATGCGAGACGAGAGCAGAATCCAAAACTGTCTCGCAAAATCCGTGACGGTTAGGTACCTTAGTCTAGTGAAGAGCTCATTCCATTTTTTTTTTTTTTTTTTTTTTTGTGTGCTTGTGTAATATTTTTGATTAGGAAAGAACTTCAATTCGCTAATGAGGGGCATGGATTATCTTCAATTTCGCCGAACATAATATTGAAAGGCAATTTTATTAAGTTCAAATCGTAGTACATTCCATTTAACTTACGTTTTATAGGTAGACTAACATATAATTTCTGTAGCATATCTTATGGAGCATGGACTATTACGTATAACTGTTCATATCACTTATTTCAAGAATTAATCTACATTCAGTTTTCTCAATGAACCATCCAAGCCAAATATGCTCTCAAAGTCTATAGGTTTGCCCGGCCTTAAGCTCTCATCGGTACCATAGTTTATATCCTCTTTGAAAAATTCACGATATGAAAGTATCTTCTCTTCCCAATAATCGATTATTTCTGGTATGGAACCATTTTCTCCACCATATTCTTTTGGTAGATATTTTCGATCAATTTGTTCGAATAATTTATCCAATTTGGTGCCATGTACAAAGAGCTGTTAAAAACAAAGAATTATAAAAGATAATTTGAATTTTATAACACTAATTGGCAATGCACTCACCCGACTCTTCATTTTAGCCGACATCATGTGCTGGAATACATTAAATACTGACTCAAAGAACGATGGTGTATTTATGAAATGCGATGCCTTCGGGCGCAATGGCAGAGCTTCCTCTGAATATATGGTCATTTTTTTCATTAACGATGGTGATATTTGCAAAAGATGTTGTGCTGTCAAATTTTCCATATCCATTATATGTATTAGTCCGTTGATAACTGCATAATCATCTTCCATTAAAAGAATTTCATTTACAGCTTGACCAATGCGTAAGACATCGAGAAAAGAATATTTATCAGCTGGAACAATTCCATTGCGTACGTAAGCAATGCGAGGACCATTACCTTTATATGGCATCGGCAAATAAAGACCTATGCTATGAAGAACGTTAGACTACTAAGTTATGTTTGTTGAACAAAATTTATATATGTATTACCCATAGCGTATGAGTTCTCGTATTTTAGGTTCATCAACATCACGACACGTAAATATTTCAGGAAATTTCGAACGCAACATATAATACCGATCTATTTTGGATTTAGCTTTCTCTAAACTAAATTTACAACCACGTAGAAAGGCCAATAGAAATTGATCATTGGTGCGGGCTCGCAAATAAGGTTGTTGCTGAATCCATGTCTTCAAAGCTTCAATATCACTGGCCACACGTTCGGGCACTTCATTAAGTTCTTCTATGGCAACTTTTTGTAAATCAGCTGGTAATGGACGTATGTCGCCCATCTTCCGTGTGCAGTAACAGAGACAAACTATGACAACAGAGGTCTTATTAATACCAAAACAAATTAAACAAAGTCTAATCGATGTTTATATTAAGGATATCAATGCGAGCGATAAAGTTTTATTTTGTTTATGATGTTTACTATCATAAGGCTTTTATTACAAATGATAAGATAATAATAATTTAAAGTTTTCAATTATGTAGTTGTATGAAATGTACTTACAAGAGTTCGTAAAATATAAGGCATAGATTCATTAAAGCAAATTTAACTCTTGTTTTTGGACTTTATCTAGATGAGCAGTCAATTTCGGTCAATGGTCTCAACTTTAAATAGAATTTTTGGCTTTTGTTAAGATATTTTCGAGTTTATTATTATATTGCCCTTAAGATCAAAGCCGGTTTTTTGTATGTATACTTGTGCCTTCTTTAGAGATACATAGTCAGGTTTCCAATATCGTTTTGATACAAAAATTTTTACCCTAAATTCCAGAATTTTGAAAGCAACGAAAACCCAGAAGTAAGGCTCATACATGCGTACTTATAATATAATTGAGTGTTTCTTTGCGTAATCGATTAAGATTTGGGTTGACATCTCCGATTTTTATGAAAATTGGTGAAGAGTGAAAATGATGGCGGCCATATCAAGTCCGATCCAACTTTTAGATTCTCACATGTTTGAAAATTCATAGCTCCTCAATTAAATTTTCAGGGTTAGTGCAATTAAATATGAGCTTTTGGAAAAAAAATTACACTGGCAAGTAAAATTTTATTTTAAGTGGATTCAAAGCTTTTTTTCTTTTTTAAAGACAATTTTGGGCTTGGTGCACCCTTTTTATTTTTCTTAAAACATTTTTATTTACTAGGTGTACAAATATGAAACCGGTAATTTTTATTTAAAAAAAACACGTTTATTTTGCGAAAATGGTTCCAAATTTAATCTTCAAAGTAATTCCCCTCGCTAGCTACACATCTTTCCCATCTTTCAGGCAATTTATGGATTCCTCGCCAAACAAATTTTTCGTTTTTTGAGGCTATCCATTCATCGAGCCATTTTTGCACTTCCTCGTAAGAATTGAAGTGCGAATCATTGAGTGCGTGTCCCATCGATGAAAACAAATAGTAATCGGACGGCGCCAGGTCCAGTGAGTACGGCGGGTGGGGCAGGGGCTCCCAGTTGTACGATTCTACCAAGTTTTTATTGACCGCTGCTCGATGTGGCGATGCGTTGTCATCTTGGAATACAATTTTGTCATGGCGAAGTTGAAATTCGGGCCTCTTCTGACGTATAGCACGGTTCAAAGCAATCAATTGTTGATGGTAGCATGCACCAGTAACTGTTTCACCTGTTTTTAGTAGCTCATACCAAATAACACCACGCTGATCCCAGAAAATACTCAGCATTGTCTGTCGGCCGAAGCGATTTGGTCTTGGCGTTGATTTGGGTCGTTGGCCGGGGCTCAAATATGATTTTTTTCGTTTGGGATTGTTGAAATAAATCCACTTTTTATCGCCAGTGATGATTCGATGGAGAAAACCTTTTCTTTTCTTTAAATGGAAACAGAAAATCAATGCTTCCCGCAAATGAGAGTTTTCAGGCACAAAATTCGACATCTTTTCGAGCGGAAAAAATGCGTTGTTGTATGAAACTTGACAAATTGTGAACTGAATATTGTTGACAGATGACAGAATGAACAATTAAGACATTTGGTACGGTTCGGAAGCTCATACATATACGGCTATCGACCGCTAGATGTCATTACCGGTTTCATATTTGTACACCTAGTAAAAGTAAATTTTATTATTATTATTTACCAAGCTTCAAAATCGTGGTATCTTTTACGGTTATTAAGTTATGAATTTTTTAAGTTGTTTAATGTTGTGTTTTTTATGAGTCGTTGGATGGAATGTTTTTTTCAATGGTCTCTTGTAAAGCTTTTTAGAATATTTTTGGAGAAGTTTTTAATCCATTTCAACCAAGTTTTTGGAAAATGCGGTCAAAAACACCCTTAAAAACGCGATATAATGGGTTAAGATGTTCACATCGTAAAACCAAGCACGAAACAATTTTCTGGAACACTTTAACCTATTATGTCCCGTTTTAAGGGGTCTCTTAGACCCTTTTTCCAAAACCTTGGTTATAATGGGTTTAAATATTCTCCAAAAATGTTCAAAAAAAATTTTACTAAGAGCGCACGTGGTGCAACGACTCATGATAAAGACAACATTAAACAACTTAAAAAATTCAATATACTATTAGGTAATCAAAAACTACATTATTTTTCATTTTCACATAACTCCTCATAGCTTAAAGAAATCCAATAAATACTCCAAAATTTTACCCAAAAATTTCACTCTCTGTTGTTTAAAAACCAAATATTTTTTGTTCTAGCTTCTGGTACATAATTTAAATTTTTTTTTCTAAATTGGTCCATCATTAAAAGCTATTAATAAAAATCATAAATCTGAAATTAGTTTATTACATTTTGGACACAAAATAATGAGCGCTCCGAAAATAGGTGGTTGATAGGAGGTAGAAAGTACTAGACTATTTTAGAAACTCTTTACTGTCGGTGGACTTATCGTTTCTAAGTCAGTCGGGAAAATCGGGCAGTTAAGTATTTAATGCTTCTATAACCTCTTGACAGTATACACAAATTTTCGTCCACCAGACCCATCTTACTAAGGTGGTATTAAAAGTATCCCACATATCTTTTCTGTAACACCCCAAATAAAAGAAAATAGACAGTCCACTACTTTCGACAATGTGATAAATGAAAGAAGATTACGAATCCATGTGACACAGAAACATACTCCTACAGAGAGCAGGATTGCCACAAATGTTTATTCTCCTCCTCTCCTTATTTGTTGATGCTTAACTCTTAAAGCTTTTACAATCATCACGAAGGCTTTAAGTGTCATTCGATTGAACTCTGATACCTCTTCAAGATCGGTACAGAAGCATTTGTACACGAGTTTTAAATATAGTTCAGCTTAGACAGCAGGTGTTTCAAGTTCTCCTCTTCATCGTCATTACTCCGGCGATATTTGCTACGAATTAAAATGCCCCCTCTTTTTAATCTATGCACTAGCATATTCCGGTGTGCGTTGCTCCACCTTGGCGTGGCATCACCAATTTTTCCAAAGGATGGTATTCGCCCACTTATCTAGCTTATGACCCAGCATTACCTGATACAAATACACTGAGGGTCACCGTGAATAAATATTTCCGGGGAACTTTTTTCAGACTGCCATACTTTCTCCTCCAAGTAAATGGTAAGATATCATACTTGTTGACATAAAATCCGGAATGTCCTACTTTTCGACATAAAACCTCGAAAAATCCCAAGTAGTTTTCATTATGTACATTAGGGCGTTTCACGAAAACAACTTTTTTGATTTTTTTCAAACCTTAAAGCGGATTTGGGTGTATTATGGGATAAAAATAACCCATGAATTTTTTCAGATTTTTTATTGGTCATTTAGAGGTCGCGATATCAACTTTTTAAAAAAATGTTTCCAAACTGTAAAAATAAATTGTTTAATACCTGTTTTATTGTTTTTAAATAACTCTGACTAACTAAATCACTCACTTTTGAGTCGCTTGGACCCGTAGAATACAAAAAAAGTCATGAAGATGAAAAAACTAGCAACGCCCTACTGGATAGACCCGTGTATTCAACATAATATCACTGATTTTTTGATATTTTTGTCAATTAATTGCCTAATTTTGGTAAAAAAAACGTTTTTATTAATTGTGAAAAAGAAACGTCAAAACATATTTAAGAACATATGAAAAGGTAAGTAAATTAAATGAGTCATATTCTAAAACAGACAGGGTAATTTGCCTGGCACAGTGATGTCTTAAGCTTAAAATTACGATAACTCATGAACGGTGAGTCACACGTTTAAAGTAAAAATATTTGTTTATAGGGAATTACTTGCACTACAATCTACATATGACTTTTTTCAGATGACTTATAGCTTAGCAGAAATTTTTATAACAAACCAGAAATTTCGAAACAAACTGTTTTTTCAAAAAATGTCCAAAACGGTTAGTCCTAGAAAAAAACTTTTTCTCGCATTTTATAGAACGTTTAATTCCCTGTAAGAATTTCTCCGAACTGTTCTTTCGTCCGACTTACCGTTCATGAGATATCGCGTCTTGAAATCATTCAAAATTGAACATTGTACAGTACAATGCATACTACAATGTTCAATTTTGAATGATTTCAAGACGCGATATCTCATGAATGGTAAGTCGGACGAAAAAACAGTTCGGAGAGATTCTTATAGGGAATTAACGTTCTATAAAATGCGAGAAAAAGTTTTTTTCTAGGACTAACCGTTTTGGACATTTTTTGAAAAAACGGTTTGTTTCGAAATTTCTGGTTTGTTATAAAAATATCTGCTAAACTATAACTCATCTGAAAAAAGTCATATGCAGATTGTAGTACAAGTAATTCCCTATAAACAAATATTTTTACTTTAAACGTGTGACTCACCGTTCATGAGTTATCGTAATTCTAAGCTTAAGACATCACTGTGCCAGGCAAATTACCCTGTCTGTTTTAGAATATGACTCATTTAATTTACTTACCTTTTCATATGTTCTTAAATATGTTTTGACGTTTCTTTTTCACAATTAATAAAAACGTTTTTTTTACCAAAATTAGGCAATTAATTGACAAAAATATCAAAAAATCAGTGATATTATGTTGAATACACGGGTCTATCCAATAGGGCGTTGCTAGTTTTTTCATCTTCATGACTTTTTTCGTATTCTACGGGTCCAAGCGACTCAAAAGTGAGTGATTTAGTTAGTCAGAGTTATTTAAAAACCATAAAATAGGTATTAAACAATTTATTTTTACAGTTTGGAAACATTTTTTTAAAAAGTTGATATCGCGACCTCTAAATGACCAATAAAAAATCTGAAAAAATTCATGGGTTATTTTTATCCCATAATACACCCAAATCCGCTTTAAGGTTTGAAAAAAATCAAAAAAGTTGTTTTCGTGAAACGCCCTAATGTACATACTTATACGAAACACCATAGTTTTCGTCAAAAAAAGAGTGAAATGTCGTACTTTTCGCCGCTGGAATCAACGACAATCTAGTTCTCTTAAAGCCCGGATTCACAGTCATTAGTTAACCAATTAGATAACTGAAATGGTGACAAGAGTTTAACTGATGTTTCATATTCACATTGTTTTGGTTAACTAAAACAATAAACAAAGAGGGAAAACGCACATGTAGCAAATTTTATTGATGAAGAAGTGAATTTTCTGATCAAATTAGGAGAAGGGCACAAAAATATAATTGATTGCAAAACCGACACTGTTACGGGTCGTGAAAAAGATGTTGCATGACAGCGCATGGATAGTGATGAGCTAAACTAGTCTTGGTCTTGGTAATTTTTCGAGACCAAGACCAAGTCGCTGATTTTATTTCAAGAACAAGACAAAGACTGCTATGGTCTTGGTCTTCGTCACGATGATCAGCAAGACTAAAACTTCTTTTCAGTCTTCGGAATTTATAGTTAAAAGGTGTGTCACGACCCCTTTTGAGCATAAAATCATCTCTCAATTCGAAATTTGGGATCTTAAAAACCCAACTACTTTGGAAAAATAAGGTTTGGAAATTTTGAATACTCAACAATCTTTCGAAATTTTTTAAAGACCAAGACTGAGACCAATACTTATTGACCGAAATCAAGACCTAGACTCAATATCAAAACCAGGACTAAGACTTATTGTGCAGGATCAAGACCAAGAACATAGCTGCCTTGGTCTTGGTTTTCTCATCACTACGCGTGGCTGTTCATCAGCTGTTGGTTGACTAATAGTTAACCAAAGAAATTTGAGGGCTTAACTGCTGGTAAACTTATGACTAAAAAAAAAATATTTTTGGTAAAACCCCTGTCATTAGTTAACTTATGACTGTGAATCAGTTCCTAAGACAAATGAATTATCTTACTTTTGGTAAGAGGCATCTATATAGTCACAATTTTTTTGTTGTTTTGCTTGTAATTGAGTTATTCCATTCAAAGTTAGCCACACAATAAAGCAATTAGTGAAATGTGACGTTATATTGTTGTAAGGGAAGTAATATCCTAAACGATTTTCTTTCTTTCTCTAACTACCGACAATTCCATAGTGATTAAAGGTACGCAGTTGAAGCCTTTTTCAAGCTTACTGTTGAGAGTTTGATGTTAATTATAGCATTGAAAGAGTGACTTGAATTTGATAACATAATCTCTTAAAGGACTTTAGGATAGCTTGACTGTTAACATCAAAAATACACAGAGTGAAGATAAAACCACGTTCGTGAGTGTTTTAACTACGTTCCGTTGCTAATTTGGATTTAACAACGCCTCAAGATCATATTTGGTGCATTGCTAAATCACTCACAAACGTGGTTGAAACTTATTCAACAACGCTGGTTGCCAAGCATTGTTAAGTCCGAATCAGCAACGAAACGTAGACAAAAGTCTCACGATGCGTTGTTAAACTCAAATCAGCAACGAAACGTAGTTAAATCTCTCATGAAACGTTGTTAAATCCAAATCGGCACATTTCAAAACAAATAGACTTTCAATCACCTTCGCAATAATCATGCCCGTAAGGTTCCAGGTTCAAATCTTCCTAATATCAAAAAAATAAAAATAAAAAAAATAAAATAATATCAGTTTTCATTGCCGTTAACAGGAAAAACTAATTCAAAAAGTTTTTTTTTTTTTTCTTTTGTATTTTATTTAGCAACGCGCGTTGTTAAAACTGCCACAAACGAGCCATGTTCAAAATTTGGGTCGCCACCTGGTTAAAATAACTACGTTTCTGCCACTTTTCACAATGTTGTTTTCTCTGTGTATAGTGGTCAAAAAGCCGAAGTGAATATTATGAAAATATCACCCTACTTCATATGTTAAAAAAATACTACACAATAGAATTTACTAAGTTCTTCTACCAAAAACAAACAAAAACTTTTAAAGCTAAATTTCTTGCAAAAATTATTTCAAAAACTTCAAGACAACTTCATTGCACAGTTGGTGGGATATAGACATTTGATTGAACACATGTTTGTACGAAATATTTACCAATGCAACAACATCACATGTTTGTCAGCTTGTCAAAGTTGTATATTTTGTTTATTATTGCTTGTCATCGAATTAACTTAACCGCCCTCGAATAACGCCATGGCGGCGTCTCCAACCCATCAAACTCCACAAAGAATGTGGAGGTATATGACATGACTGCGTTTCATGTTGCGAGATTATTAAGAAAAATAAACTTTTATTCATTGCTGCAATTTGCCGTCAGTTTTATTTCGGAAAGAACAGGAACCGGACGTGTTTGCATTGAAGCGGAACTTGAACGAAACACAAAAGATATACGTTACGAAATAACAAAAAGAAAACTAAACATAAATTCACTCACAAATGGAAAATAAAAATTGTTTATTAATAAAAAAAATCAGTGCATTAAAAATGTAAAGCAAAACTTTTCGGAAAAAGTGCTAATTAATTTAGTAAATTTATATCAAAGTTATAAAAAAAAAAAAAACAAATAAACGCACACCTTCATAATGCCGCGTAAAAAGCCGAAAGTCGATACAATTGAAGAGATTGAGACCAGCATTAAATTGTTATGTGACCAATCCAACAACCATATGAAGGTTCGTGAATACGATAGAGCTTTAACTGGTTATAATCAGGTACGTAAGCTTTTTATACCAAATGTTTTTGGATATTTTTTTTTCTGTGATAAATATAGCTTTTGAATAATAAATATGTCGATACCTTAGAGCAATATAGTCCTAAGTATCTACGGTATCCTAGTGGGCTTCTTTACCGTTTAGAAAACTGTGGTACATCAAAATATCACTAAAACACCAAAATATTCGCGAATTAGGAAAAATTCTATCTATAAACTGTAACTTTTTGAAGAGCACTATTGTGTTATCTCCACAGAATATTTAAAAGTCACATATAAAAAAAAAAACATTTTGTTTTTTTCGTATTTTCTACGCGTTTCATGACTTTTTAAGACATTTTAGTGGAAAACATTTTTTTCACCCAAGGCACTATAGGTCAAAAAGGAAATTTTTTTGGCCAAAATTCATATGGTCCATATTATCATGGTGACTAACTTCAAATTATGTTTTTATGTTGACTTTAGCCTAAAAGAACAATTTTGAAAAAATCTTAACCTTTGTACTACCGGGTAGAAAATGGTAGGGGAACTGATGCTATTGTGGTATAGTTTTTCAATGTGGTATGGTCGCATATCTCCGATTTGAGAAAGAACCTGCGAACGTCACTGCTTTTATCCTATCAGAAAGCATGAAAAACCAGGGATGTGTTGCTGTCATGCACCAAACAAAATTTTTCTGGTGTCAGTTGAACGAAACGTAAGTCGCGTGTGGTTGATTTTTTTCCCGGATTTTTTGCAAAAAAATTTTGTTAAGAAAAAGTTGCTTTTTGGTGAAGTTTTATTTATATTTAATAAAGGTAAGTGCTAAGTATTGCGAAATAAGTGTTTAACTGTGTAAATTCACAAAGTTTCCCATTTTATTTTTAGAAGTTTGTAATTTCTAAAAATTAGCTAGTGTTTTATAGTCGGGATTCGCTAATGTAGTATATAAATATTTCTTGTTATTCTTAACATTATTTGATTGCTGTTTATTTTTTTATAAAAGCTATGAGTTTCAGAACCAATATAAATGTTATTATGAACTTATTTCATACCTTTCAAACTTTATATTTGGTTGTATGGTTAAGTATACCACATTATCCTACTTATATGTACCACATTACCAGCCCACTTTACAAGTACTGATCAGTATATATACCACAATGTGCCACCATATATACCACATTACCTCCCAACTTTTTAAAAACAGCTTTTTTGACTTTTTTCAGATTTTGCTCAATAACTTTTTTAATGAAATTGCAGACATTTTATTGAAATATATTCTGTAGCCAATACTTCAATTATTAGCATAAAAAATTTGGCTGAAATTGATCTAACTGTTCTCTTTCAAATTCCACCTAAACATTAGCATCATTTCCCCTACGTAATAAATTTTCTAAATTAATAACACATGCCAACAAGGTTTTGTTGCGAAGCATTTCCGAAGAATCCGAATCCGCAGTCAGAATTCACCCACCACCTCATGGTTTGGATATATTTGAGGTCAAACTCATGAAAAATTGGCATTTTGGTTATATTTGAGGTTAGATGCAAACTGCAAAAAAATTTTTTTTTTTTTTCTAAATGTATCTCGTAGTTCTATTCAGTTTCTTCAAAATGAGCTCTTAAAAGATGCCATACAATAATTCCTTTAAAAGTTATAACAGATTTAAGATGTCATCTTAAAATCCCATAAAACGGGTAAAACGACACCACTTTTGATTGCATGATATCGTCTTGAATCTTTAATAACTTTTGAAGAAAGTATTGTATGAAACATTTTAAGAGCTCGTTTTGAAGGTAAGAAGTAGTACTCAGTAATGAATTATTGAAAAAAAAAATAAAAAAAATTTTGAGCAGTCTACAAATAACCTCAAAACTAAAAAAAGTACTAATTTTACGTATATTAACCACAAATTTCTCTATTTTTAGAAA
The DNA here is from genome assembly GCA_951812925.1 of Calliopum simillimum. NCBI lineage: Eukaryota > Metazoa > Arthropoda > Insecta > Diptera > Lauxaniidae > Calliopum > Calliopum simillimum. Next base: position 25,403,202 of record OX638370.1, read on the forward strand.
AATCTAATCCAAAAATTATGCGCACTTTTACCCAAGTTACTTGAATTAGTAGTATCTTCAGTATTTTCTAATAATAAATTGAAAAACAACTTCTTCGTCTTCTTTTTTTTGTCTGTCTTTTGCAACCAGATTTCGAATAAATCGGAATTACGGAAGAAAAGTTACCTGACAAAAAAATTCATTAAAAAAAAACGGGCAAAATCGGGCGTCTATATTTCTAAATAACATTAACAGTAGCAGCGTCTTACTGGTTTCGGGTTTCTTAGGACTAACAAATTCCAACATAATTTTAAAAGCTTAGACGAAGTTCAAAATGTTTTAATGTTTTGACCTAAATTGCGTTATACATAACATCATCAATTTTACTCATTTTTATTTTAGAAAAAACTACAATAATTATTTTAATTACTTTTAATTAATTGAAAAAAGGAGTTAAAATCATTATTTTTTTCCAAAACAAAAAACACTTTTGCTTGTAATGAAACATTCTCCGTTACACTGCATCAACAAAAAATCAATAGCAATTCTTGTAAAAATTTGATTTTGGCCAAAAAGGTGTGCGTTTTGGCCTATAGTCCAAGGGTCCGCCTTGAATGTCGGAACCAAAAATTTTCAAAACTTTTTTTCTTGTTTTTTCGGTGATTTCAAAAACATTAATTTATCATATCTCTGAAAATATTTAACAGACATGGATGAGTTTTGATGCATATATTAATTGTATCGGAACAATTTACATTGTTTGGTTTAATTTATTTGGAGATGCTCCGCCCTCTGTACAAGAGAAGGTGTCGCAACGTACATCGGGAAATGCTAGTCTCTCATAAAATTTACTAAATGTGTAGTTTTTTATTTTATAGTAGTGCAATTCCATATAAGAGCAAAATAAATGGCATAATATAAATTGGCTAGGATTTTGTTAGAAATTAATAAAATTGGTTTAAATCATTAAATTATGTTTAAATATACTAATCGCTATATCAAAATAGCAGCTAATTATAAATAACAACTGTTTGAAATCTTCTTTTTGCATTTCCCAACAACTAAAAAAATGAAGATATAATTATAGCGCTCTAAGGTATCAACAAGGCCGGACTGACCATACTGGAGTTCGTGAGATTCCCGATAGGCCGATGAACATTTTGGACCGGTAGACTGTGAAAAATTGTTTTAAAAAAAATATCACTAAACCTTATAAAATTATTAGAAAATTTAGAATTTTTAAGCGAAAGTTTTTTCAAGAACATGTTTTTTTTTTTTTTGCCAAAATGGGTCTTCAGGAGAATAAATGTGTAGAAAAAATGATGTAGATATTGTTTTTAAGAGTCCTTCTTACTTCTGAGTCATTATGGGGATGAATCTTAACTTGGACCCTATCTTATGTACATTAAAAAGTAAATCAAAAAAGTAAAAATACAATTTTAGTCAAAAAACATTTAAATTTAATGAATCTTAGGCCATGGAGTGGTTTAATTTAACTTTGTACTAAACTAGTAAAGGTGTTTCCTTTGACTAGGCCAAAAATTAAATACCCTACACTGTAGTATTTTGAAAATGTTGCTTGCACGAGAGGTACCACTCCCTCTTGTTCGAGTTTACATAGTTTTATCTCAGAGCTTGAACTTACTGTTCTAAATATCTGAGTTCAATTTGGTTCAATTATCTCATAAAAGTATAGCATTTTTAAACTTTTGCTTGCATGGGCCACGCCCTCTTGTCCAAATTCACCTAGTTTTTTCTGAGAGTTTGCATTTACTGCTCTTAGTGCTTGATTGAAATTTGGTTGGATTATCTAAAATAACACTTTCTTTAGGTATAGCTTTTTTAAACTTGATTATATGAAAGGGGCACACTCTCTTGTCTGAATTCAACTTGTTTTTGCTCGAACTTAATATTCCTAGTAATTATGTGTTTTTTGCTTGCGTTATCGCAAATAATTCTCTTAATATTGTATTTTGAATATATTCTTTGGGTGGGTGGTAGGTGCGTCCGTTGACCGATTTCGCTTATTTTCAATTATACTAACTTTGAAGTCGGAGGCAGTGTTCAAAGTTCCATTGAATTATCTTTCTCAGTTTTCCCGTTAAATGTATTTCCACGCACAGACACCCAGCCTGCCAGCCAGCCATACAGATGAACTTGGCTATATCGACTCAGGGGGTGACGCTGATCAAGAATATAGTACCTGGAGACCGATCCCTGCTCGGTCAACAACCTGATCTCATTATTTTAGTCGATGTTTTTATTCATAGCTATTTTTGTTATGAAATTCGTACCTTTTCACGTCCAATGGTCACGCTTTCAAAATGATAAATTAGCCGATGAAAATAATAATAAGAAAAAACTCGGAAAGTAAAGAAGGTATAGAGAAATATCAAGAACTCCAAATTTTTTTGGTGAAATAGAATGCCCTTATCTTATCTTCAAAAGATCATACCTCAGAAAGTAAGAGACCTATTGTAAAAGTCCACAATGATATTTTGAGTGCAGCTATTCAATGCCATTAATAAAAAAGGATTTCACCTTGTCTTGCAGATACCCAGTACGACTAAACATAGCGTTTCCTTCAACTTCAAACAAGGATATTTCAAAATCCTGCAGTTCTAATAACAGTTCTGCTGATGAGGACGTATTCAGCGTCAAAAAGTACATAAGACTGCATATGAGAAATAAAAAGTTCATTCCATTGTTTTTTTTTTTTTTGTGCCTGAGTTATTAACAAACATTTTTATTTTGGTAAAAAGTAAGCGTGGGAATTATTGAACAAAGCCCACTTTTCGTTATGCTTTAGATACTCATGATCCAGATCCGCATACGAAATTTCATCAAAATGTGTTGTACCATTTGCGAGAAATAGCATTTAATTTGTTTTAGTTGTATGGGAGGTTCCACGCGCACCGGCGATATTTTGCCCACTTGCAGGTCGTAGGTGCCTAATAGCAAGTAGACTCCCTACAGTTAAATTCAGAAAGATTGCTTTAGTAGTTTTCTTTTTATAGGGTATTATATTATTGTGGGCGGTGCCACGCCCTCCAACGAGTTTTTCTAATATAACTGTATATCACATATTGATACTTGTTTTTAGGGGTAAAATCTCTTAAATTTTCATTATAATTGTTGGATTCATTTTCGAGTAATATTGAATCAAAATTTTCAATGGCTTCAAAAGGGGCGTGGCGCATCTTCGATACCGCCTACTTTTTGGTTATTGCAAGGCTTTGGTAAGCAGTACCTATCTACCAAATTTCATTAAAATATCTTGTAACATTTGCGAGAAATAACATTAAACGTATATTCGCTCACTTTCAGATCATAGATGCCTAATACCAAGTTAACTCCCTACAGTTAAATTTAGAAAGATTGCTTTAGCAGTTTTCTTTTCATAGCGCATTATATTTTTGTGGGTGGTGCCACGCCCTTTAAGGAGTTTTTCCAATATAACGGCATATCACATATTAATACTTGTTTGCAGAGGTAACAGCTCCTAAATTTTCATCAAAATTGTCGGAGTCGTTTTCGAGTTATATTGAACCAAAATGTTCAATGTTTAAAAAGTGGGCGTGGCACTTATTTGATCCCGCTCACTTTTCGTTTGTTACAAGGTATTATTAAGCAGTACCTACATACCAAATTTCATCAAAATACCTTGTAACATTTGCGAGAAACAGCATTTAACGTATTTTGCTTGTATGGGAGGTTCCACGCGCAACGGCGATATTTTGCCCACTTTCAGATCAGAGATGCCTTATAGCAAGTAGGCTCTTCACAGATAATTTAAGAATGATTACTTTATTAGTTTTATTTTTATACCGTATTATATTTTGTATGGCTTAAGAGTAATGACAAATTCAAAATTTAGTGCGATGCCACGCCCCCTGGTGAGTATTTACAAAGCTCAAGCCTAGCTCATTCTTCATTGTATGCTAATATCTAACATTATTCGAAGTTTCATTAAAATCGCTGTAGCCGTTTTCGAGAAAAAGTTTTGCCCGTTCCAAGCATACATAAGTACATACAATTTTATCTCGCATAAGAAGAGAAGATAATATAAGGCAATAATCCTGATCAAAAACTCTTCAAAGAACCACCAAAAAAAGTTTGAGTTGAGCAAGTTATTTTTTACTGTGTCCGTTTCAAAAAATTTAACTCACGTAAGAGTGACAATTGATAAGATATAAGCATCATTTGATGTTGTAGAGTTTAAAAAAAATTACATAACATGACTTATATGTAGAATATTTCCACTTAATTAACGGCTCTCTGTATTTTTCGAGCTTCAGACTATTTTGGGGTCTTTCATATATCCCAATTTTGATTAATAAATGGAGTTGTTTGGATGTTTTCGTTTTATATCGTCATGATTCTTTGTGAAAATGTTGTTAATATACAAATAAATTATTTTTTTGTACAATCTATATCCGAAAGCAGTATTTTCGAGATTAAATATTTGAAAAATTAGAATTTACTACTAAATTTTTCACTATACATAGTTACGAAAATATTCAAATATCGCAATATCCTCAAAATGGTGTAAAAAATGGTTAAAAGATCATAATACATACTTGCAAAAGTTATGGTCATTTCGAAATAATCGGCCATGTAATTTGGATGCACTATATTTTTTCATATTATTTAAATTCAAATATCTATGGAACTATATCAATTTCTCTTGGAAGAATAATATTTTATCTTTAAGATGGTCAGTTAATCATAATATTTACGAAGACTATAGCATTAATTTCTATTTGGCGTACCACATGTTTGTTGAAACAACAAAAGTACAACTCCAAAGAGTTATACACCCAATTCTGTTTTTACACTGTTGATACGTTCCGGACAACACCGTGTAAAAAATACATGTAGTAGGGTAGAACGGGGTTACACAACCACTTTTGTGTTTGGCACCCTGTAAAAACTTTGTTTATGATAATAATTTGAAAATTTTAACTATTCCTGGTTCGTTGAACCCTTTGTTACAAAATTTATCCGAAAATTTTTTAACAAACTCGCATTGTTTATCCGGTATTTGCATTTGAACAAAAAGTGAGAAATGGTTGTTTTACCCCACCTGGTGGGGTAAAATAACCAATATAATAAAAGTGACCAACATTAATATTTTAAGGGTTTTTATTTTATCAGAATTTTACAAAACGTTATAAAAGAACAAAATTAACTTGAAAAAGTTTCTCTTGAGCTTCATTAATCGCTGGCGTCACTTTCCTCAACGTATACTTCTTTTCTTGGACGACCTCTTTTGGAGCAACGAGTATTGTTTTTGGCTGCCGTGTCTTGGTTTTTTTGCTCGGAAAATTTCTTTAGAATCTTTTTTTCCGTCCTTACCATGGTCGCCAATGCCTTTTTCTTTTTCTGGTTATTTCACCCCACGTGCTTTTTGTTTATTTTAAGGCGAACAACTTTTTAACCAATTTAAATTTTGTAAAATCCATTACATATTTGGATTCAGTATGTAATTCTGCTCTTAGAAAACACTTACCTTTTTTTCTGCACTTCACTGATTTGTGGAATTTTGAACTTTTGTCGACTGAAAATATTGCGGCGAGGACGCGTCAAATCTTTCTTTCGTCAGAACTCAGGTTATAACACACGTGCGGTAGTGGAACCTTTTGCCAAAGTTGCGTTGTATCGATCACTATCTACTGTACCAACGGTCGTTCGATTCGACTTTATTAAAAAAAATTAGAGACAATTGGTTGTTTAACCCCGTGGCGATTTAACCCCGTTCTACCCTATTTATGTACATAGAAAAAAGAGATTATTTCCATATCCTTCAACCCTGAAAATATGGTTCTATGAATAGGAATTTCCTAACATAATTTCAAAAAGATTACGGTTAATAAAAATCTTCTTCTTTAAAATTTCAATCGAGTACACTTTTTTCTAGATCGTGTTAAATCAGATCCGTGTAGAAACAGAATTGGTAGATAACAATGTTGTCAGAACCGCAATTTGCATTTTCATAAAAAAGAAAGGATCCTTATGGCTATGCTGTATACTTAGTTGGAGTTGAACAGATTCCACACAGGAAGTTTGAAGAAAATATTTAGAAAGATTTTATTTTTGTAATTTTTTGTATTTTTAAGTTAGCCTGACAATCTTAACTAACCTATAAAACTTGATAGAGGATTTTTAGTTTATTGTAGTCAGAATAAAACGCTTAACCAAAAGTAACTTCATATAATATCATGTGATTAAGTTTTTATATTGAAACTTATGTTATCTGTTCAGTTTGAAATCAAAAATTCTAACCTAAAACTATCTAAACTGCATTCGAGCGCACTTACCACACTTAACATTTGATACATAAGTACATGGGTACCACATATGGGAACACCATCTATTGCTATTTTTTTATTGATTAGCCACGTCTCCAAGCAACACCGTAAATCAATTGTCAAGTGTTTCAGCAAAAAGGTGTGAAATTTTCGCACATCAAAGAGTGACAAAAACTAACACGTACAAGAAGTTGTTTCCATTCAAAAGTGTGCAAGAAAAAAAATCAAAATTTAAATAATTTTCACAGTAAAAATCTATATAAATCAAAAGCGAAATGTCTGATGTATTGAAAAACTTTATGACTATGGATAAGGAGCAAGAACTTCTTCAAAGTTTCATGCGTGTTGGTGTCATCAGTGATGAGGAACCTGAGGAGCCAACAAAGAAAAGCACTAGAAGAAGTCGCCTATCGCAAATGTCTAAACCACGTGAGCGTCGTGGATCTGATGCACCATCAAGAGACAGGCGTAAATCTGTGAAGTTTGCTGATACAGATGCCAATGAGAAGGCTGTGCCCAAAGGTAATCGCATCGAGGCGGAGTTGAGGGCACAACGCAAAAGAATCGAGGAGCAGATGCTTAAGAAAAAGAAGCCCAAGGAAAATTTCGTTGATTTCTACACGGATAAGGATCGTGCTGCAGCCGTTAGCGCCGGAACATTTGATATCAAGCAGAGTTTGCAAATTAAACAAAAACAAGATCGTAACGAAGCACTATTGATACCCGATGAGGCAGATATCAGTTCAATTATTGCCTTGGGTTTGAAGGAGATAAAAAATGCGAATCCTGAAAACGCAATACATTTCTTTTCGAAGGTGCGGTGTATTTAAATTTTGAGATTTTTAATAATGAATACTTTGTTTTAGTTTTTTCCTTTATAGACTACAAATATTTTTTAAATAAAACTCAAACAAAGTATTCATAACTAGGCTACAAAATTCAACTCATGCTATATAATTAAAAAATAGTATCGTTTTAAATTTTGTTTAATCATTATAGAAACAAAATTTACTTTTTTATCATATCGACGGCTTATATTCAATACCCTCTATCTACAATTTTCACGAAAATTAGTTTTTGATGGTAAAACCTTCATTGAGACAAATGGCATCTATGATATTAATTCCAACCGAAAAATTTGCTTCCAGAGCTACTTTTTTCCATTTAAAGAAATTCACTATCTACAGGAATCGATCTTGTGGAATGCAATATCCTCTATCTACATATGAAAATTGAAAAATTTTTCATTTTATTATATTTATTGGGTGGCCGTTATATACAAGGTCGTGAGAAATGGTCGTCAATCGGCTCCAAATGGCGAAAATAAATTTTCTTGCTGAGTCGTGATTGGCCCTTCTGTAAACAAACAGATAAAACTGGACGCATGAAATTTGGTACAGATGAAAACAATATTACTAGGCCATCTGGGATTAAAAATGGGCGTGAACGGTTAAACTTGATTTGAAAATTAATACAATTGAGGAGTGTCCGCACCAAAGGGCCTAGGTACAATTTCGAGGCAAAAGTTGTGTCATAATATGAATCGGGTGATATTTTGTTAGAAATGATAATAATTGTTTTCTGTTTTCACGAAAAATTTACTCGATGGCGTGGAATTGATGGCATTATGTTAAAAAAATTATACCGGTCAAATAACTGATTATTATGGCACATAATATGTATGAGATTACTTTTGTCTCGAAGTGGTACTTAGGCCCTTTGGTACGGCCACTCCTCAATTGTATATACGAGTCAAAAAAAACTCGGTATTAGAGCGGTATCCAGACGGACTTGTGAATGCAAAACATGAGATCTGAAATCTGAGCTCAGATTTTTATATAAAGTACCCCAAGTTACTAGAAAGTAGATGTACCCAGGAGCAAGGGTCTTTATTCCCTACTCCCCGCCCAGGACTACCATAGTCTGGTGCCCTAGTTTTTTTTAGCAGTTTATGGTAGACTGGGATTATTGGTGAGCAAACCAAGACCAAGACCAAGATCATAGCAGTCTTGGTCTTGGTCTTGTTCTTGCATATTGTGTATTGGTCATTAGGTCTTGGTCTCAAAGATGCCAAATTTCGAATTGAGATATGATTTTATGCTTGAAACGGGCGTGACACACCTATTAACTATTAATTCGAAAGACTAAAAAGCAGTCTTGGTCTTGATGATAATCCTGAGCAAGACCAAGACCACAGAAGTCTTGGTCTAACAATGATATCAGCGTCTTGGTCTAATACCGAGACCAAGACCAAGAATCAAGACCAAGACTAATTTTGCGCATCACTAACTGGGATTTCCTTATTACTCATCTAAGCTAAGATTTTTTCTATCATGTAAAAATTCTGAGTTATCTTTTCTTAGAAGTCCGAAAATCACTGTTTTGAGGCCTGCTTAGAGCTATATAGCAAGCTATAAGCAAGGATAACTCAGGATCCTTACATGATAGAAAAAAAATCAAGTTTAGATTCATAATATGCAGATCAAAGTTCAAAATAAACGGCTATAAAAAATATGGACCTATAGTAATCTGAGCTCAGGTTTCGGTTCTCATATTTTGCATTCTCAAGTCCGCCAGGCGCCTAACCTATTTTTAGTTTTCTTTTGCCAAAAAACCATCTATTAATAAATAATTCATAAAAAATTGGTTTTTATTATTGTGCAATGGGCTCTATGTGCTTGTTTGAACACGTATTTTTTATTGGGGGTTATCGTGAATCAAGATTCCCGGGGAATTTTCGCAGACTGCCGTGCATTCTCTATTGCAGTTTAAGAAAATTCCCCGGGAATATTGATTCACGATAACCCCCATTATATTTGAATTGCAATATCCTCTATCTGCTATAATAAGGCGAATAACTAAGGTTTATTTTAAATTTTTTTATTTGAAGGATCTAGTGGCCCTTTTTAATTAATATCGTAGTGCTTCGTTTGATTAACACTATAAAAAATAGCGAATAAAACAGTTTTTTTGCTCTCCTGAAAAATTGTGTTTTTGTGGATAGAGTGTATTGAATATAAGCCGTCGATATATTAAGGGGGTGAGTTAGGCTCTCAACTTTAGAACCAATATTCTAATAAGTCCTACCAAGTAGAACTACACTGTATTATTTTGTACATGAGCCATGACATCTTATCTAAGGGTGACTGGAATAAATGATTTCCCAACTTACTCACGGATTGCTTTGAGTTATATAGATGAGTATGCTATACCATCTAAGAAACTTAAATTGAGAATTTTGGTAAGGCTTAACCAGAATTTGTACCTACAAAAGTTGTAAGATCCTGACGGAGTAAAATTTTAATGTCTAAGGAATATATTATTATAAAGCATAAAGAGGCAAACAATTGTTTTTATGCTACATCAGCTATTTCCCATTGCGCGTTCTTGGTACACAGGTTCCCTTTACATGTGAAACAAATCTCATCCATCTGTGACGAATAATATTACTTGAAGAAGTTAAAACATTTCAGATATATGACAAATTAAGCTTTTGAGGGGCGTGGCACTGCCCACTTTTTCAGTGAATGGTATATACATTAGGGTGGAGCGAAATTTGTTTTTTGCGATTTTTGAAATGGCTCGTATGCGAAAAGATGCTCCATAATATTCTTAATAAAAAGTGTTATATGGTACTTTTTGATATTTTAATGTTTTGTACTGCCACAAAGACATTCAAGTTTTGAAAAAAAAAAATATCACGTTGATTTTAGTTGTATGGGATAAAGTCAATAAAAGAGCTTAAACGTGTCCAAATTGTGATTTTTATTATAATATTAATATATTTTAAACAAATTTGAACTCCTTTTTAGTATTAAAACATGCATTGTCCTTCGTGATTTCAGCCTTGTTTTGATGAGACCATCTCTTCTTTCTGTACCACGTACAGCAGCAGCAGCTTCACTAACAATTTGATTTGAGTATGACCTTTTATTCCCTGGCCCATTTAGAATATGTAAAAATTAAAAATCTCCATAGAGCCTCCACATTGTGTACTATAGCAAGTATATGTATGAATTTCATATGAAAAACATAAAAATTATTCTGACGGAAAATAATATTTGCGCTGATTTATCAATCAAAAAAGCAATGGTTTTCTAAAATGTTTAGTCAAAATACATATATGCATTTTCCATGAACACTTCTCTATATACTAACCCAAAAATAAACAACTGTGAGCTTAGTTATTGCGAGTTGAAAGTTGTATGTTTTATTCAAACTTTTAGAGGCAAAAAAGGGGCTTAAAGCCGCTTTATTCGCAAGAAGGAGTTGTTTTGATTCACTTCTTTACCTTATCCCACTCACAAGAAGCTAACAAACAAAACCTCATAAAAAATTTTCAGTGCCTACATTTGGAGGTCGATTTAATATTAATAATTTAAAAATACCAAGCAAAAAGGCGCTTAAGCTCGGTTTATTCGCAATAAGGAATTGTTCCGATTAAATTTTCTTATTTTCCAACTCTGGACAAATTAACAAATAGGCCTGATCAAAACATTTAAATTTCCAAGACTTCGTGGTAACTATAATAAAGGTAATTTAAACATGCCTCGAAAAAAGGGGCTTAAGCCCAGTTTATTCGCAGGGAGGAAGAGTCTGAATTTTAATTTTTATATTTTCCAATGCAGGAGAAGTGGACGAACAAAACCTCATCAAAAAAACTACAGTGTTCCAACTTTGAGTTTTTCCTTATATTCCCAGGATGTGTTTAAGGTTTGATTGACTTGTGGCAGTACTAAAACTCAAAATTTTGAAAAAATATTTATACACCTCTAAAAGGTGATTGACGGAGCACCTTTTCCACACTGAGCCGTTTAGAATATGTAAAAATAAAAAATCTCCATAAAGCAGCGCTCCACCCTAATATGCATATTTCGGTGTTCTTTGCATCTCATACTTATGAATCAAACAGTTTCAGAGATATGTTAAATTTTATTTTTTCAGAGGCGTGGCATCGCCCAATTTACTAGATTTTAGCTTTCCCAAGATCTATACTAACTTACTTTGAAAATTTCATCAAAATCGGTCAAGTAAGTTTCGAGTTTATAAAAGACGAAAACATAAACAATGTATGACTTCGTTCGTCCGTTCCCGATACCCCATATCTGTCATAGGTTTTTTACATTTTTCCAGCGTATGTTGTTTGTCCCGCTGCCAGTTTTTTTAATATTCCGGGCGTTGCCAAGGATACTTCAAATTAAAATTTGTCCTAGAATTTCACCTGATAGCTTGTCTTCTAAAGCAAAAAAAAAACATACAAATCGGATAGCTGATAGGATTTCCAAGAACCCGGATGAAGTCGAAGGTATTTCGAAAAAAATGTATTCTAAAACCTTACCATGCAAAATATCTAGAAAGGAAAGAATAATTCATGCAAATCGGACGAATGGTTCTCGAGTTATGGAGACCATAATGATATGTAATATTTTACGGGGTGCAAACGTTAAGGCTACAAAGCTTCTGGAAAGTTATAAAGGAGGCCTAGACTAACAAAAAACTGCACGAGAAGGGGGTCTAAAATGTACCCTTGAGGAGTTATATTATCTGACTTGTTTTACAATAACGATTTTCTTGCATCACCCTGACCTTTTAGAGAAAACTTTTCTATGGAAAACTTTTAGCCAATTGTATGATCTTTCTAACGGTGTATTTGCTTTGTAAGAATTTGAAAGGATTTTGGAAAGTTCTGAGCCATTAAAGTTGAAATTTTAAATTTTTTTACTATATTTTGACTTTGGCGGTCGTTTTAGTATGAAAAAGGTCCTATTAACATACCTTTTAATTATCTTTTCTGATATACTCGTAAAATTTCCTTCAATTCAGTAGTGCATTTGTTATGCCAATATTTTGACTTGAAGTCAGAAAAAATACTTTTCAACAAAAGTTAAGTGTTTTTAAAAGCAAGTCTTAAAATTTAACTTTGCAAGGCATAAAAATTCTTTTAAAAAAGTATTTATCCTGATCTCAAAACAAGGAAAGTGGTGCGACAAATGTAGTACCGAATTCAAGAAAATTTAATGAAGATTTCTAAAATAATTTTAAAAAAGGCATGTTAGTAGAACCTTTTTCATACTAAAATGGCCGCCAAAGTCGAAATGTAGGAAACAAATTTAAAATTTCAACTATAAAGGCCCAGAATTGTGCAAAATCTTTTTAAACCCCATAAACCAAATACACTCCTAGAAAGCTCATACAATTGGCTGAAGCTTTCCTATAGGAAAACTTACTCAAGGTGAAGCAAGAAAGATTTTTTTGTATCCGTAAAACAAGTCAGAAAATTAGTTTTTTTACCAGTAACTGCTCAGGGGTACATTTTAGACAAAGCTCACTTGTACAATATTTTGTTAGTCTAGACCTTCTATGTCCCTCAGAAGCTTCTTAATCTTAACGTTTACATCCTGTATAAGAAGGATATATCCTATGTTGTTTGAAACTTAGATATACATTTTTCACATTTTCTTGTTCTTTCGTTTTAGGCTCTTGAACTCAATAATACCGACTTAAATGCTCTGGTGTCGCGCAGTAAATGTTACCTGCTACTGGGAGAAGCTTCAAAAGCGTTACTAGATGCCGAAACTGCGCTTTCTGAGGATAAGAATAACATACGTGCCATCTATCAGAAAGCTGAATCACTCTACTATTTAGGTCAATTCGAGCAGAGTCTTATGTTTTTCCATCGCGGCTTGCGTGCACGTCCCGAATTGGCTTCATTTCGTTTGGGTGTACAAAAGACACAGGAAGCTATTGAAAATACTATCGGTGGGACAAATCAAAATCAAGCTATTGGTAAATCTTTGCCTAAGTCAAAACCGAAAAAATCAGGTGATAACACTCCAAAATCACAGCAAAATAGCTCGAGGCTGCTTGTACGTTCAAAGCCAACAAAAGCCGAGCTGGAACGTCGAAATGCACGAAAACTACTCGGTGAGCTATGCGTTGATAAAGAGTATTTAGAGAATTTATTAAAACATCCAGATTTAGTACGCGCCGATACAAATACTGAAAATATTTCGACATTCGCAAAGGAAGCAGTCGAATTTCTAAATAAACGACAAGAATTTTGGCGCCAACAACGTCCTTGTACTGCGTTACCAAATCATAAGAATTTACCATTTGATGCTTTGCCGAAATGGTTTTAAATAATGAATATTATATGAGTCATTCAGAAGTCCAAAAACAGGGTTTGATCTGCTGACTATAAAATAGCTATAGCAACGAAAATTTGCTGAACTGTGCTGCGTCAGTTATTGCGTTTTACATTTTGGGCTCACTGCTTGCTGTGCTTTTTTTCAACGAACGAAGTCAAAGCAATTCAAGCAAGCACAATTTTGTTTTTGTGCTCTGCTGTTGCTTTTGTTATTGAAAATAGCAAAGTTTTAACCAAGCAAGCACAAACACGAAGCGAAGCGTAACTCCGATTGTGCTTTTGCTTTTTGTTTAACTCGGCTGTTTGAACTTCGGCTTTTCGCTGTACACAGCAGAAACAACTTTCAGAATTGCCACATGTTTTTTTTTTTTAAATTTGCTTAAACCATACATCTCAAAAAAAAAATTAATTTTAGCCTTAAACCGCTTAGATAAACTTTTAAAAAATCTAACATATTTTTTAGGTTTGCCACCTGGATTTTTTAATAAAATCAAAATTTTCTTTCAATAAATTGCTCAAATCATCATTTTTTCTCTATAAATTGACATCTTGGGTCCAAAATAGACGAAGCAAAAATTTAGGGTTGCCATATTAGGGTTGCCAGACGTTTTTTCGCAAAGTTGCATTTCTTCGTTAACTTTCTTTAATGAATGTTATAGAATCGACCCAAAAACCCATCGTAAATTTTTTGGAGTTGCCACCTAGTTTTTTTAATAAAATCAGAATTTTTTTCAATAAAATGCTTAAAATCATCATTTTTTCTCTATAAATTGATATCTTGGGTCCAAAAGCGACGAAACAAAAATTTAGGGTTGCCATATTAGGGTTTCCACATTTTTTTTCCCAAAGTTGCATTTCTTTGTCAAATTTCTTCACTGAAAAGTTATAGAATCGACCCACAGTAAAAAACCAATAGTAAAAAACCCATACTTTTTTGTGACTTAATTCAAGTTTTTAAATTAGGAAACGCTCAGATGAACCATATAACATAATTAATAGACTACAGGAAACCGATTATTATGCACATAATGTGTATGACATTAGTTTTGACCTGAAAGAGACTTACAACAATATTAAAATAAACGACACATATATGATTTTAAGCATTTTATTGAAAAAAATTTTGATTTTATTAAAAAAACCAGGTGGCAGCCCCAAAAATTTACAATGGGTTTTTGGGTCGATTCTATAACATTCAATAAAGAAACTTGACAAAGAAATGCAATTTTGCGAAAAAACGTCTGGCAACCCTAATATGGCAACCCTAAATTTTTGTTTTGTCGTTTTTGGATGATTTTTAGCAATTTATTGAAAAAAGTTTTGATTTTATAAAAAAAACCAGGTGGCAACCCTAAAAAATATGTTAGATTTTTTAAAAGTTGATCTAAGCGTTTTAAGGCTGAAATGATTTTTTTTTTTTTTTTTAAATGTATGGTTTAAGCTATTTTACAAAATAAAACGAGGTGGCAACCTGAATATTTTTGTTTCCTTTTGCTATCGCTTCGTTCTCTTTCGAAAAGCATAGCGGCAGCGAAGCAAACATTTTGAAATTATCGACTTCAACTGTAGCAGCAAGCGATCGGATTTCGTAAAAGAGCTTCAGCTCTGCTACTGCTTATGAATTGAAAAAACAGCACAGCACAGCAGACAGTTCAATTTTAAATTTGTGCTTCGACTGTAGTGCTGTGCTGCGTAATTTTTCTATAGTCGCAGCACAGCAAATCAATAGGCTAAAAAATAGCTCAGCAAAATCAAACCCTGTCCAAAAAACTGAAATTGAGAAAATTTTCTTAATTTTAAAATTCTTCTGAAATTATATTACAAAATAATCCGAAGCTATAAGACAAAGGGCTTTTTCACCTAGAAAAGATGAAGAATCGAGCAGAATCTTTAATGACCAAGAGGAATATTGGTTATGCTACTGAATTTTTTTAAAAATAAGAGAATATGAAAAAATGGACTAATTGGCTTCTGGGCGATTCATATATGGGAATATGTATTTCGATATTTTGCTTAAAACGAGACAGTAGTTGAACAGTTTATAAATTATGGCTTTAAAAAAAAAAATGCTTCAAAAAATAGCAATATATTTATGTTAGCTGGTAGGAATGTTCATAGTTTATGTAGTTATTGTCAGTAGTCAGTAGATATTCCTTTTGGCGCTTTTTAAGGAATCACGATTTGAATGATTTTTGAAGGATTGAAATTTTACTTTTATATGATTTTTCTAATCTCAAGAAAAACTATTTCAGAAATAAAAGGAAAGAAAATTTTTACTCTAGCGTGAATTCACGAAAGGTTACTATTTAAAACTGAGCTTATATTCTTAAAGGTAGGACCAACAAAATTACTAAAACAAGGCAAAATGCATAAAAGAAAACAAAAGAATTTATTGAAAGGCTGGTTTTCGTTACGTTTGAATGATCACCACAATCATATCATCAAAAGAATTTGCCAATATCCAGAAGAACTTTCTAGCATGCTATATTTAACCTTTAACCTCACCAAATAAGCTTGCAAATGAGGGCGCTATGCTAGAAAAGTACAGTATCAACAAGTAACGATATAAGGGCGATGCATTACAAGGGAAAAACAGAAAAATTGCTGTGATTCACAAGAAATCTATGCTAAATGTTGAATATAAATTGCTTGTAAGTTCTTCTGGATGCCGGCAAAATCGTCTGATGATATGATTGTGGTGATCATTGAAACGTAACAAAAACCAGCCTTCCAATAAATTGTTGTTTTCCTTTATGCATTTTGCCTTGTTTTTATACCCTACACCCAGCGTATTTTCACTTTGTCCTTCCGTTTGTAACGCAGAGAAGGAGGTGTGGCAGATATAGAAAAGTATATATATTCTTGATCAGTGTCACCTCCTGAGTCGATATAGCCATGTCCGTCTGTCTGGCTGGCTGACTGGCTGGGTGTGGAAATACATTTTTTGGGAAAACTGAGCAGGATAATTCAATCAAATTTGGTACACTGCCTTCGTTGTCAAAGTTAGCTCGGGGGATTGAAAATTTGCGAAATCGGTCAACGGACACGCCTACTTCCCATAAAAAAAGTATATTCAAAATGCAACTTTAGGAGTACTTTTCACCAAAATGCAACCAAAATACACATAAATACTACGAATTGAAGGCGCAAGCTCCAAGAAAAAACTGGGCCAATTCGGACAAGAAGGCGTGGCACCTCCCATATACGCAAAAGCTTCAAAACGCTATACTGAAAGCGTTCTTTGAGATAAATAACCAAATTTGAGCCAGACACTTAGAATTATAAATGCAAGCTCTCAACAAAAGTTGGGTGAAATTTGACAAGGGGGCGTGGCACCTCCCATGTAAGCAAAAGTTTCAAAAGGCTATACTGAAAGAGTTTTTTGAGATAATCCAATTAAATTTTACTCAAATACTTAAGTCTATAAATGCACGCTCTAAGCTAAAACTAGACGAACTCGGGCAAGAGGGCGTGGCACCTCCCATATAAGCAAACTTTTCAAAATACTGCAGAGTAGGCTACATATTTTTGGCCAGGCCAAAAGTTACACCCTTACTAGTTGTAATTTTGTTGGTGTTTTTACTAAAACACACTGAAAAGTAAGCGCAAACCAACAATGACATCCGATCCTTTGCATGTTATTGAGGGATGCCCTTTTCTTAAATGCTTTTAATTCGAAAAAAAGGAAACCAATTGAAAAAATGGTTTAAATATGGCTTGTTACGGATACTTTTGGCTATCCGAATCCGTTGACATTACTATTTTACTATCAGCCCTGTTCCGTAATCCGTGTGGTTTCAATTACTTTTCATTTAAAAGGCTTTTTGATGAAAATGGTGAATCACACTATGAAAAGTATCAGAATCTCTATTGTGAAGAATTACATGTTCAACAAATCGCCGGTGCTTACGGAGACTATCTCTTCTTTAAATGCAGGCAAGAAAATCCTTTTTTTCAAATTGCGGCGAAAAATATATTTTTTGTGCGAATGCGTACAAGAAAATCACTTTTTACAAAATGCGGAGAAGAAAATAACTTATTACAAAATGCGGCGAAGAAAATCCCGCTTCATTCGCTTCGATTTAAAGTAAAATGTGTATTTTCGTAACTCGTCGAAATATTCACTAAATAAAGAGATTTTCTTCGCCGCATTTTGTAAAAAGTGATTTTCTTCGCCGCATTTTATAAAAAGTGATTTTCTTGTCCGCATATTACAAAAAAGATTTTTTTCGCCGCCATTTTAAAAAAAAAATAGATTTTCTTCGCCGCAACTTTCGGTTGGAAGATTTTCTTCGTAAGCACCGGCGAAATAATATTGATTAGTATTTACGAAAAAGTAACTGTTTCGGAAATATTCGATAAAGTCGAATTTTTCGATTCTTTGCAGTTTTTTAAGAATATTTCTTAAACGGTTACTTTTTCGTTAATGCAAATCAAGATTATTTGTAGAACCTGTGATTCTCCGCAAAAAAGATTCTGATACTTTTTATCGTGTGACTCACCATTTTCATCAAAAATCCTTCTCAATGAAAAGTAATTGAAACCACACGGATTACAGAACAGGCCAGTTATTTGTTGTTTTTGTTATACAGTTTTAAATAGACCTCAAAATAGTGATTTTCACACTTTTAAGCAAAGATAACTCAGGATTCTGACGTGATAAAAAAAAAAACAAGCTCAGATTCGTAATAAGGAGATCCCTTTTCACCATAAACCTCCACTTTCTTGTTGCTTGGGGTCCTACCTATGAGATTCTGAGCTCAGATTTCGGTACTCATATTTTGCATACTCAAGTCCGTCTAGCGCTCACTATAGAATAAAAAATCGAGCTTTATAAGAATCCAAAAATTGAAGTATAATAATACAATTTAGAATTTATTGCAATATGCGAGTATCATATATGTATATTTCTATGCATTTTCAATTTATTTATTCAACATTTAAATACATGTTAATATTTATACATAATTCATCTGTTTACTATGCTATATAATTAATACATAATTGTTTTTTTCTTTTCTCAATTTTCTAATTACAAATAACTGCAAGTTACATATTAATGTATGTAGTATAAATCGTATTTATTCGCAAATGTTATTCTTAATTGTATTGTGTATATGTATTTATATTTGTTTTTAGCTTTAAAATAAGCAACAAACAACAATAACATAAATAATTTGTTTCTAAAAGTTATTATTTATACTTCAATGTTAACTACTAGTTAATAAGATTTTTTTATTTTTTTTTTTTTTTTTTTTTGAAAAAAGAGAAAATAAATTTATTTAATATTTAATTATGTATATATTTTATGCAATGTTATATATTGACTAGTTAATAAATAAATACTTAAAAGAAAGCTTTGTTCGTTTGAAAAAAAAAAAAAGTAAATAAAAAGTAAATATTCATATAAATCTCATGTACACGTTAATATTCATTTGCTTTGCGTCAAATATTCCAAAAATTAATTTGCCAAATGGAAAGAACTTATTTTATTGAAGTATCTTTTTAGAAAGATACCGCCATACCTTCATTGAAACGTTTTTCGGGCGTCAGCGTTATTTAACCATCTTTGTCTTTTGCATGTCCATACAATTTATATGGAGCATACCGAAACAGTGAAGGTTGAATATCGCTGACGCTCGAATAACGCTCCAAAGTGCAAAGAATACATTAAATATTTCGAAACTGAATATAAATTAACAGCTGTCCAACAATTTTCTCCTTAGCGAATAAAGAATTTCAAGACATTAATAAGAAAATTTGTTTTAGATTTAAACATATCATACATAGTGCTCTTTCATCTTAATTTTATAGAATTGGAAAATAAGAATTATCATTCATTAGGGTGCTATTAACAAGTTTATAATAATTTTCCCAATAAGCGTAATATTTGCAAAGCTCACCAACATTTTTAAATTTTAAATAAAAATGTTTAATTCCCAGAGATGTTGTAAATTAAAATAATTTTTCATAAAGAGTTTGTGATTTATGTCATTTCTCATGGTGACAACTAAGCAATTTTTTTATAAATATTGAGCAGTGCTGTGTTCAAAAAAGAAAAAAAAACTATTATTCATGATCATTAAAAATAGGTTTAGATTGAGAGTTTTCCTGCATAAAATGTGTTTTAAAAACCTATTATAAATTATTATGAATAATGCTAAAAATAATTATATAAAAATAAATTCATATAAATATATTTTTAAACTATTTTTAAATTATTTTTAATATTATTTTTAACAAATGCTTATTTTTCTCACAATTTAATTTTAATGTTTTTTAAGGAATTTCTTTTTAAACATTTTCTTAACGTTGTAGTGCTAAATTTTTATGTGGAATGTTAATTTACTGCTCAGATTTTTTTGTTTATAACTTTTTTTTTTGTTATAATAGATGGAACTTTTATTGCCTTCTAGCATCACTTTTTTATTGTAGCGTCTATGTAACTTTGTAGCTTAAGCTCAATTTGCAGCTATTTCATATATATATAAAGCTGGAAATTAACAAAAAGGAAATAAAAAGATTAGAATAATGCTATGTAAATACTTTATATGAAACACATTTGTTTGTGAACTAAGGCGAAGAACTTTTAACTTCCATTTAAGAACTTTTAGACAATATTTATTGATTGAATATAGATGTACCACCAATGTGAATCTTGTTTTTCCAATAGAAATCGATCCTACGTATTAAGCCGAATCGTGGCTCCCATGCTTATGCCGGTTAACAATAAAAAAGATTAGTTTCCCTTTTTTATTAGATTTAAGGACATTTGTGTCGTTAAATTTCAAAATTACCTAAGTCCCTCACTGATATGTTGGCAAAATAAAATAAATTTCAACGTGTTAAAATTGGTACCCAACGTCGAGTACCAATTGTAACCTAAGACCCACGAACCGGCTCAATAAAATTAATTTTGTCGTGTTATAATACTTAAGTGTGATAATTAAATTAAGTATTCCATGATGTTTTCATTGTAACCTATATAGTATATTTCTTTGTTGGTCACATACTGTATGAAGCAACATGGGTCTTATGGGTCTTTCCCTTCTTTATTACATTTAAGGACATTTGTGTCGTTAAATTTCAAAACTGCCAAGTCCCTCTTTGATATGTAGGCAAAATAAAATTAATTTCAACGTGTTAAAATTGGTGCCCAACGTGGGGTACCAATTGTAACTTAAGACTCAAGAACCGGCTTAATAAAATAAATTTTGTCGTGTTAGAATACTTAAGTGTGATAATGAAATTAAGTATTCCATGATATTGGCATTGGAACCTATATTTGTATGAGATGCCTAGCAAAAGTTTAGCAAGTTTATTCGAAAAAAAAAGAAAACTGAAAAAAAAGATAAATGTCTGCTATGGGAAACTTACTTAATTATTATTTGTTGGTCTAGTCGGAAGTGGTGGTGCATTACCAACGCGATTAGGTATTGGCGGTGGACCTCTTCTTGCGGGCAAGGGTGGTGGCGGTCCCATAGGTGCATTCAACGGCAATGTTGTCGGTTGTCGTCTTGGACTATCAACAACTGTTGGCGTGCTCGGCGCAGTCGATGTTTCTCCGCAAACAGATGGTGGAAATGGAGGTGGAGGATGCCTTGGTGCCGGCACATCATCTTGTATTTCTTCATATATATTTCCAGTTGGTTCATATTCAGTTTCATCACGACTATCTGTAAGTGGAAACTTTTCATGCATATCTAATGATGATTGCTTGGATTGACGTGAGGGTGTTGACACTGGTGTTGCATTTATACTTTGCATTTGTCGCGGCGGTGTTGGTGGCAACGAACCAGCACCAGAACCTACTGGAGAACCTTTATCAGATGATGCTGAATGCAATGATGCTGGTGATACATTCTCAATTGGTGATTGTGATTTGGAGGAAGACCCAGCGCTCATTTCAGCGTTTGTATTCGAAACCGGTGGTGCTGGTCTTGTTGGCTGCGGCGGCATTTGCGGTTTGGCCGGTTTTGGTACTAACATTTCAGGAACAATACTTATAACGCCAGCATGTGGTAAATGTCGTGGTGAATTCTTTGGTGACATTGGCATTGGCGGACGTGCTGGTGCAGGACGCGCCGGTGGCTGTTTAGGTCGCTGTGGTATCTCTGGTGTTGTATTAATGAGCTGTGCCTGTTCTTGTGGATTGGCACAAAGTGGTATAGTGTTTGTGGTACACAAATCAATTTCATTATCGACTAAATGTTGCCAATTTTCTGATTTCAATTCAAATTCTAACTCTAGACCGCAAACACTGGTGCTCTTTTTGGATACAGCATTTAGTGCAGATTCACCGTGTCGGAATGTTACCCACATGGTGTCTTCTACATAACGAACAAGTGTAACTTCGCCCATTTTTGATAGTTCTTGTATTAGGGTAGACATTACATGTTCATCATAAATAGTTGGGCCATCTTCTTCACAACTAGGTTCCCGTACATGGACAACTATTGTTGAGTCTGGTGGACCTAAGTCTGTGATAACTTGCTCGAAGACCTTAGGAGTAAAAAAAAGTAAATGTTTAATATATACTTCGTCAGAAGATAGGGCCTTATCATGAATGAACATTCGCGAGAATTTTTCTATTGGAAAGTTGGTTATTTCATATAATTTGGGTGGGAATATTTTGACATTTGTTGTAAGAATTTATTCTCCAATTTTTTAACAGGGAATTCAAAGCGCGAATAAGTTTTATCTGACAGAATAAATCACTTGTACCACAATTTTAAAGCTTATTGAAATACTTTTTATATGAAACCAATATTTTTAATATCCATCCAATGGTTTTCAACATATAACGGTTTTTATAAATGTTTTATCCGGATCTTCCGCTCACTCAACGACACTTTTTGATTACATATTTTTTCTTAAAATTAAAAGTTTCTTAAAATAATCTACGTTTAAAAAATAACTATGAGGTATCAGTAAAGTAAACTTGACTCAGATTTATCACAATTTCCATTCTCAAAATATTCACGATTGCAAATGTTCTCTCTCGAGAAAGGAGTATACTTTCGAGAGGAAATTTTTAGACAAATTCATGATAAGGCCATTATTTCTATTCACTTTATAATGAATATAAATCAATTTATAACTCATATAAAATAAATTTGAAAATAATCACCTAGAGATAACATTATTTTTATTAAACTATTAAAGTTATAATGATACTGATATGATAACTAGGGATACAAATTTGAGTTCTACACTGAAGAGCACCCTTAAGCAATATTAATCTTTTACTTACTTCTCTACGTCGAACAGCATCGATTTCCACAATTTCTGCATCAATTATAGCAATAACAGGCCGATGATCGCTTTGTTTTAACTCTGAACGACCATAATGTATTAGTTTGCCTGGACTCCATTCAGCTGCAACAAAATCAGATTCAGCTAGCGCTTTTCGGCGACGCCATAAAATACGATCAGTCCAAGCTGGAGCCCGCAATTTCTCTGAAGTATCATAATCATCACTAAATAAATCATATTTATATGTTGGATCGAATGATATTTCGCCTTCTAGAAATTCGTTAAAAACATTTCCTGCTTCCTGTTCTTTACGCAACTGATCATTTACTAAAACTGAATCAAGATCACCATTTTTGATAGCTTCCTTAAGTTCATCCTTATCCATATCAATACGATAGTTGAAGTCACCACACCAAAATACCCAATCGTGTGACTTAAGGGTACGTCCCATTGGAAATGCTAGTTTGCGAGTAATTTCGGCATAATCAGCGTTACGTTCAGCAATCTATTTAAGTGCAGGGTTGTAGAAATGTATATCATTACATCTTTTTGAAGTGACATGACTTACCTGTGACTGTCCGGCAGCAAAATGCGCACAAACAAAACACATTGATGTTCCATGCAGCACGAAGCGTATAGCACACGCTCCTTTATTCCCGGTAGCGCCACCCAACCCAGTCTTTACACAATCAATTGCAACATCGCGTATATGTGGTGCATGTTCAGGACGAACGTAAATGTACAGACAAACGCCCACCAATTGCTGATATGTAAGTATCACATAATCATTGTCACGTGAAATTGTCTTTTGCAGCTCTTCAGCCCACAATTTAGCATTATCAGTACTAGCGGCAACAATATTGGATGCATTTAAGTCGACAATCTCTTGAAATCCAATAGCATAAATGTCCACTGGGTGGGTTGCATTCTCCGAGGGATTATTAACATCAACTAAAGCCTTAGATCGTGCCAATGCATGCGAGTCCAGTAGCCAATCGGATAAAGAATCTTTAAAGACAACACTGCGAAAATGTTTGCCCCCATTTACATTGTATGTGCCGATGGCAACACGCGCTGTTTTTGGTTGTACATACTCATTATAACGTTTACACATTTCACGCAACACAGTCGTTGGAGCATGTAACATATTCGAGGGAAGTAAAATACGAGCACGGTCAGCTAACTCCGAGCTAAGTGTTGAACCAACAAGTAAAATATCAATAGCCTCCTGAAATTTAGTGAACACATATGCAATTAATTGAATGAACGATAACACTCGCTAGTAATTCAGTCATCTCACCTGCTTGGAATTATCCAATAAATTATTTTGAATTGTTCTTGCGGCCGAACGTGCACCATCCATTAACTTGGAACCACCCTGTATAGCACCGGTACCGGCATAGATTTTGCTTACTTCATTACCATTATTAACCCACATCTGACGGAAAATTTCCTCAAAGCGTGAGAAGTTTTGTTTTTTTTCGCCAAGTTTTAGTGCATCGATTTGTATATTAAGTGTTTCAAGACCTAAATAAGTTTGCACACAATTTGTACGATCCAAGCAGTCCAAGCAATTTGTGCGTATCACGCCGAATTGCTCACGCAATACTTGACCATTGGACGCATGGAAAATACCATAATTAACACCACACGCAATAATGCGTTCTTTTAGCTTAGATAAAGCTGAGAAATTACCACCACGACATTCTTGATGATAGTCAAAAATAATGTGATTTACATCTTTATGTGCCGACATACCATGATGTCGTTGAAATTCATTGCTTAACATAGCTTCACCTTCTTTGCTGCCAATAAGACTTGTGCCAAGTAGATTTATAATCGTTTGATAACCATAACGTTCTTTCATCATTGACATATGACGATCAAATGCTGCAGCAGAAGCTTCAAAACCACGTGAAAGTTTTACTTTATGTGAGCCCACTTGTACGCCTGGCTGTTCCCAAAAAAGTGGTACAGAGCCACGTGTCTGCAGATAACTGGTAACGTCGTTGTCCACATAGATAACTTGCTCAGTTTCAACAAAATTTGCAACATACCCTTCGTCGTTAGTGCCTTAAATATAGAAAAGAATTAAAAATAATCTATTAATGCATTTGTTCTTTGACTACATACCTCTCACATTAAAACGCGTTCCAGCGCGTTCACAACTCAAACGAGAGATTATGCCTGCTCGTGCTTGCTTTGCACCAATATAGACAGTGCGCACCTCAACAGAACCACACATGACCTTTAATAGCCATGCATTACAATCGATGCCAAATCTAAGCAAATGGATATGCATCATGCGATTCCAAAAGAAACGACTATCAGTTTCGGCAATTTGTTGACGTCTCTGAGCGCACAGTGTTATATCAAATTTAATCACACTGATCGATGTTGCAGAACCATGTGCAAAATAAAACGTACCAGAGTTTAACAGCTTGCGTACCTCAGAAATTCTATCCTCATTTGGTGCAGCATTTTGCAGTGAAACAAATTGCGTTTGAGTTATCCGAAAGATTTCAACATCACACATTTTACCCATTGATACACAGCCGGTGACTAAAACCAAAAAGAGCACAGTGCTCTCGCCGGCATTAAGTTGAAGGACACCCAAACAGCCGTATGCATCACACACTTTTGTGTATTGCTTGCGTATAATTTCGGTTTCCTGCGACGAGAGCAGCGCTACTGCATGGGACTCAAATAAGATGCTGTCATTTTTATTACGATGTTCCAGTAGAACACTATGCGGCGATGGAGGAATGGATTTCTCCAACACGCGTATTACTTTTGACATAGCCATTGTAATTGTTGAATACGTTTAACTCTATCTTTAGTTAAATGGTACAGTGTACTTTCGATTTGATTTTATAATGGAATTCAATTATAAATTGTACTTTAGATGTTAAGTCTTTCGCATTTATTTGTTGTCAGCAAACAGAACAGGTTGGAGTCCTAAGACATCTACAGAGATGGAAACAATTTATGAAAGAAAAGAGTTTGTTTAATGCTTTTGATTTAAATGGATAAATAAATAGTGCTTCATATTTTATTTACACGAATCGTTACGCTTTAGAATATATGTACGATATAATTAATAACTTTTCGGGTGTTGCAAAATAGACGAGTATACTGACTTTTCGAAGACACTGCAATCAAACCAATACTGAACACAACATAGCAGTGGGTTATTAGTAGCTGGTTGCGATATTGGAACTATAATGAAAGAATTGTATACATACTTTTCCATATGGCAAATCCAGTTGAATACAAAACCCATAAAAGATCAATTTTCTTTATTAATATAGGGTGTATCGCATAAGGTTACGAAGCTTCTGGGAGGTGATAGAGGAGGCCTGCCTAGACTAACGAAAAATTGCATCTGAGGAAGGGGTCTAAAATGTACCCCTGAGGAGTTATAGGGTTAAAACTGATTTTCTGAATTGTTTCAGAAAAAAACATTCTTGGGTCACCCTAGCGTTTTAGAGAATACTCTGTTATGGGAAACTTTTAGCTAACTGTATGAGCTTTCTAATAATGCATTTGGTTTGCAAGGTTTAAAGAGATTTCACAAAGTTCTGGACCTTTAAAGTTGATATTTTAAAATTTGTATGAAAAAGGTCTTATTAATATACCCTATGTATTTTTTTTTTTTTTTTTTTTGAATTCTTGTTAAATTTCCTTTAATTCGGTTGCACAATTGCCATACCAACTTTTTAATGTGAGTTCAGAAATTCAAAAACAATTCGTTTGAAGGCTCCAGTAAATAAAGGGCAGCGCTTGTAGCGCGCACATCATATGTAGCGGGTGTTACATAGAAAAGTATTTTTTTCCGACCTCACATTAAAAAGTTGGTATGACAAATGTACTTAGGTTAACCCAAGAAATTTTTTTTTCTGAAACAAGTCAGAAAATCAGTTTTAACCCTCTAACTCCTCAGGGGCACATTTTAGACCCCCACCTTATTTGCAATTTTTTGTTAGTCTAGGCCTCCACTATCACCTCCCAGAAGCTTCGTAACCTTATGCGATGCACCTTACATAGTAATTTTTAGTAAGGATTTAAACCTTTTTGGTATAATTAGCTAGGCAAAAATTCATTGCATGCTTCTCGGTTTTACTTTGTTTTACGATTTTAGCACAGTAGAGGCCATACAAAACAACAACAATTATTCGTTTCGATTATTGTAACTCCATCATTTCAAATTTGATAAGAAAAAACATCGATATTTCATAGAAAGGGACGTATTTTCCAACACACTCGTAAGGCATATAAGCTATTTTTATGAAATTTGGAAAGTTTGTGCCATGGCCACTTTTTAACGATTTCGCGTAAGCTTTACATGATATTTTCACACTGCTCAAAAAGTGGACACAAGAAGATAAGTTTCACGGGCACTTTTAAGAAAATTTTCCAATTCAGAGGTCAAAAATTCCAAATATCAAAAACAAGATTAATAGTGAGATAATCATCAGAAAAGCTAATTAGAATTTTTTGGCCCCTGAATTGGGAAATTTTCTTTTAGTCAATGTTTATGAAATATATATTTAAAAGTTGCCTAAAATCATGCAATAAAAATATTCGCATTTTACTTCTATAATCCGGATTTAAGCTGTCGTCTGTCCAGCCTATAAGTGCTGTCTACTTTTTCACGATTAAACGCTTAATAACGTTATATCAAACAAACAATAAAACCCAGTTTGATGAAATTTGGTAGGTACACTGGGGTTGTTTCAAATTTTAGGAATTGCTCCTCCACACCTCCAAATTTTTCTATGTGATGTAAATTAGCACCATGTAAAATTTGGTCCCAACATCCATATAAAAAGTTGAACATCTTAAATTTTAAAACACACAATTTTTTTTTTTTCATATTCAGAACCACTTTTCGGTTTTTAAAATGGTTTGGAATGCATCAAATATCCTCTGAAATGACCCAAATATACTCTGTAATGGACCAAATTTTACGTAGTGCTTGTAAGCATCAAAGAAAACATTTTGGTGTTGTGGGAGCGCAATTTCAAGCAAATTTTTGTTTTTCATGCAAACTTGAACCAGTCTAAAGTACACTATGTAGATTGTATTGATTCTATATCTCCACCGTTTGGATCGCTTTTTAATTAATAATTTATGAATAAAAAAATTGTGGAGTACGCAACATAAATAATTGCCACTAGCTTAGCTAGGAGGGAGCCTGAAGAGCGCAAAATCGGCTTAGGGTAAGGCAAAATGAGTTCTTGAAATAAATATTGTTCTAAGTCTTAGATGACTACATTGAAGACCTTTCTTTTTTTTGTCACACAAAGTTTCTCAGAGCGGCAAATATGTTCACTACGCCACTGATGGCAATGGAATGGCAATATTCAACAAATGAAACCAATAAAAAGGTGTAGGAAATGCTTTTGTCTAAAGACAACAAATGTGAAACAACGGACATAATAGAAATACCAACAAATAATGTCACAAATATCAGCAATAGCGGGAAGCAGGAACATTTTTATTAATTGCATAAATTAGCGCTAAAACAAAAGAGAAAATTGCAGGAAATTCCATTAATGTGCGATAACATTAACTTTAATGGAAAAGAATCCCACGGCAAACACATAAGTATGTCTAGCTAAAGGTCAACCAACAACAAAAATCGATGTCTGCGTTCATGAAAAGAAAATCAATAAAATAATATTTCACAAAGCATGTATGTAACGCAATCGGGCGTAAAGATAAGGCCAAATATTTAGATTACATTGGTAAAAATACTCCAGAATTAATTGTGCATGATTTTTCGCTCAAAGCTAATGAAAAATACAAATTTTTTCGTGTTTATCAATTTGCCTGTATCGGTATTTTTGTTAATTTAAGTTCACATACTTCTTTGCCCTCTTCGCTGGAACAGAATCCCACATATATTGCAAATGCATCCGCCCCCTATGTACAAAAAAAAATCACAATGTATAGATTTTTCACCAGGAAATGAAAAAGTTTTTTAAACCACAATTTTCTCGTCTTTTCAATGCTTTCAAAACCATTTCACTATGTTTAAATATTTTACATTTCACATATAGCGTATTTATATAATTATACCTTATTTTTATGATTTTATTTAATTTTTAAATCGACACAACAAAATTTTCACTGTTTCGCAATTTGCAAAAATCTTTCTCTAAAAGAGATGTCAGAAAAGGCTGTCAACAAATGTCATTTCCGTTCTTTCAGTTGATATACAGTAATGGACAATAAAATCGCCTACTTTATTGTACTCTTATATTAAGGGTATTTAACAAATCGTATAAATACCTCGAAAATAACGTTATGTTATAAAAATTAAAAATCATTAAAAATTCAGACCTTGTCAACTCGTCAAATTCAATGAAAATGCATATTCTTCTCATAAAAAGTTAATTCAATGGTGTCCACACACGTTTTTTCTCACTTAAACTTTTTAGTATTAATCAGTCACATAACCTTCAAATGAATAACATTCAATATTTGAAGAACAGTTTCAATGACATGAAGAGGCTTACGAGGGGGGAGGTACGTAGCCAGCCAATCAATTTCTTTCAAGTTTTGAATGGTTAACGGTAGATAAAATAAGCATCCTGCAACCAATTTTCGATAGCTTTTGTAGATGCTTTGCTATAGTGGCTATTTTAACATCTTTTTAAGATTTCGATGAGCTAATCATAAAATAACAAGTTAAAATGTAGTCCTTCAAAGGATAATTTCATTAAAAATGTTTTTGGTATAGACAATATCAACCTTTAAATGCTTCAAAGTGTTGCGCCCTTGAGAATGGAATGGAGTGTTGTAAGACCTAATTCACGTGACAGACAGGATAGTCGCGCAACTATCTTGAATCGTTTTTCTATAGCAAACACACATGTGATAGCAAATCGCTCTCAGATGCCACAACGGAGAATCAGATAGCATGATTTATTTTTTAAAAAACAAGTTGTTTTTCCTTCTTCATAAAGTACTATTCTTGCTTCAAAGTAAGTACATTTTTTATTTGCTCTACGCAACATTGGGTGTGTTGTAGATGGCAGCGTGTTAACACGGAGTTAACGCTGCTCTTTTAAAACGAGTTTGTGTGTTATCTACTTCTACTTATTTTCTTTTACGTTATTCTGCTTTTCTTTAACGCACCACTTCCTTCCGCTTGCCAAGACAATCGGTAAAAAAGTGGTGTTACTATGTTTAAATCCTATTAACAATTAAACACACAAATTTATCTTTGTTATATTAAGCACTTTAGTTGTTGCTTTCCCATACTTTTCTCAGAAAGTGCACTGAAAACTGTCGCCTAAGACACAACTATTATTTTTACTATGTATATTCAAAATGCAGTTATGATTTTTTATTGATCAATATGAAGCAAAACAAATCCATTTTTATCCCCATTCGATTATACTGTAGTGTGACCTCTGACTATCAATAGAAAATGCAACTGTCATACTGACAGCACTTTATGTACAAACTGACAACCCGACTTTATTTTCCCCACTTTTAGCCTAACAGCTGATTTGTCAAAATTCTATTTGCAGTTGTTCTAATTTTATATTTCTCTTTCATTAGATATAAATAAAACTTTCCATTTGAATAAATTTTAAAATAAATAAAACTTTCCATTTGAATAAATTTTAAAATAATTTGTAAAATATTAAATTAAAATACATAAATTGAAATTTGATTAATATTTGGCAACGAAGTGTAAAAAAGTAACATTACATTGCAATTTCTTGTATAAAAATCAGTGAGGAGATAAAGATAAAAAGGGATCAAGAATCATGACAACAGCTGCAGATTTTGATAAAAAATATGATATTGTGGATGAAGTGACTCCTAGGCATACACCTATGATTGGACGTTATAAAAAGTTGGTTTGCAATCCAAAAAAAAAAAAAATCATTTTAAACAAATAAAATGGATGTTTGCTTTCTTTTAGGAGTTTCGCATATTTCACTCTTCGGGAACGACTGCCAGTCATTTTAACTGGAATTATTGATGGTCTTACCAGGGACAAAGATGAAATTGCCGCAAAATATGGTGAGGTAAGTGTGCTCAAACTATGCGATAGTACAAAAAACAAATCAGTGGCTGGACGGGTGATAAATATATCAAGGTCAAACAGCGGTCCCACATGAACGTTGATAGGCAATTTCTTTGCTTCTTTAATCTCTATAAAATCTCTATAAAATCTTGACATTAGATAATTGCAAAGATGCAACTGTCTTATCGCATAAGTTTTTGTTACAGAGAAAACAATTGTAATTGTCCCATCACGTCAGGAATTTGAGATACATATTTGAAGATGTGCGTGTACTGAAAAATTGTATTTTATGCTACTTTTGAGGCAATTTTTTTCTTGTTCTGCTCTATTCTACTAACTTTATTTTCTACGTTCTGCGTCCTCCAGTAAAAGCTCACTATTTTGACTGTTTTTTCATTTCTTTTTGGTGATCCTTATGCCCTGATTCACATTCATTAGTTGACAAATGACAATGGTTTAACCAGTAACATTTTATTTACAAGCATTAATTAATCATTAGTTAAACCCCAAATTTCATTATTTTTTTTGTGCCCTTACACTGAGGCCCGGATTCACAGTCATAAGTTAACTTATGACAAAAGCTTGGCAAACAAAATTTTATTTTCAGTCATTTGTTAATTATTCCTATCGTTTTTGTTATATTGTTTTCTCAACCACAAACAAACAAACAAAAAACATATGTTTTTAAAAAAATCCACAAATTTTGCCGTGCTGCCATATTTTTCTCTTGTTTATTGTTTTAGCTAGCCATCACTGTGAATATGAAACATTAATCAAACTCTTGTCACCATTTTAGTTAACTTATTAGTTATCTAGCCCTAATTAAATCAAAAAATTCACTTCACTTTTTTTTCCCAACCTTAAACAAAAGCATGTTTTCATAAAATCCACAAATTTATCCCGTGCTGCCATATTTTTTTTTTAATTAACCTAAACTTTGAATAAGAAAACTTAGTTAAACCCTTGTCACTATTTTAGTTAACTTATTGGTTTCCTAAAGACCGTGAATCCGTGGCCTTAGTGACATTTTGTGTAGAATATAGAAGATAGATATATATATAGAATATATTTTGTATACTGTCGAATTCTGAATCAAAAATTAACAGATATGAACAAAAATATCAATTTTTCTCCTCAGGACTCCCGCGAAGAAATTAAAACCATTGTGGGTCATCTTTCCAAGTTAAAATACCAGCTACAAACAGATAAAAAGTTAGAGCTTTTTGAAGGAAATGGTAAACGACTTAACAGCAATAACATATGAACATATAAAAATTTCTTAAATCTAAATATTGTATATATATTTGCAGAGCCAGACAGAGATATGTGGAATGAATTTTTAGAGTCAAATCGTGGATCATTCTTTAAAGTTTGCTGGTTATATGTGGAATGTTACATGTACCGTAAAGTGCGTTCATTCTTCGAAGAATCAGAAATCCTCAAGGAATATGATTACTTTAGTAAACAAAAGAAAAATGCTTTGTCTTGTTGTGTAGACTCAATGCAAGAAATCGTACGAACCACACGACATTTCCATAAAGATCCTGAGCATTTCAGAAAACTAATCAAGGTGAGTTTTCATAATAATCGGTTTATAGTATAGATCACTTTTAAAATATACGCTTTGTTGTTGTTTGCAGCTCAATTTATGGGGAAATCGTTGTGATCTTTCCATATCAGTTGGCAAAGAAATAAAGCAAACTGGTAATCCATTTGATATGTGTGCTGTTTATGAGCCTAACATTCTCACTGATGAATCAGAGCGCATATGGAAGTGTATTTCACAGGAAAACACCAATAAAAGCAGTCCTGTTATTGTTGATATGATTTTAGATAATGCTGGATATGAGCTTTTTACCGACTTCATATTGGCTGATTACTTTATAGAACATAAATTAGCCACTAAAGTACGCTTCAATGTTAAAGCACTGCCATGGTTTATATCCGATGTAATGGCAGAGGATTTCCATTGGACATTGCATTATTTAAGTGAACATCATTCAAGACAAATAAGTGAATTAGGTAAAAAATGGATAACATATCTTCAAGAAGGTAAATTCGAATTGTCACCTATCGAGTATTTTTGGACAAGTCCTTATGAATTTTATAGGTAAATGCACCGCCTTATATTTGTGATTAATTTAATGATAATAAGAAAGGTCTTTTCTATTCTAGAATGCGCGATATAAAGCCGGATCTGTATAAAAAATTATCGGAATCTCGTTTGGCCATATTTAAAGGTGATCTAAATTATCGTAAATTACTTGGTGACTTCACATGGGATGCAACTGAAGAATTTATAACATGCTTAAGAGGTAAATACAAATCATAAAAATCATTGTTTCGAACTATGTTTCATATAAAATATTTTTTTAGGGTTTTTACCAACAAGTTTATGCACATTGCGGACAGTAAAAGCGGATTTAATTTGCGGTTTACGTGATGGTGTCGCC
The DNA here is from genome assembly GCA_951812925.1 of Calliopum simillimum. Classification (NCBI taxonomy): domain Eukaryota; kingdom Metazoa; phylum Arthropoda; class Insecta; order Diptera; family Lauxaniidae; genus Calliopum; species Calliopum simillimum. Next base: position 25,436,397 of record OX638370.1, read on the forward strand.
CAAGAGCTTTCCAAAATAAAACCAAATTGGATGATCACTGGTGAATATGGTGTCATTCAATTTGTTGAAAATGATGGTTGCAATTGCGCATTGTAAGGATTAACAGCTTTTAACAGAGGCTTAAGGAGGCTTTGTAGTGCTTGTTGGTTGTGCAACAAAGCTGTACATAAAAAATAAAAATTTTATTGAAATTAAATAGTAAAATACGTAAATACCATATTGAAAAATTTTATTTAAATTTATTAGTCGTACGCCGTTTTTATGTGCATCAATTCATTTTATTTCGTTCCTAATTTTCAAATCTTTAAAATAAGCTGTTATATTTTAAATGAAAATCAAATGTGTCTAGCCAATGCTTAAAAAATTAGAGACAAAATTGATCGCATCGAGATACATAAAGATAGGCGACCTTTATTAATTCGAATTTAAAAACTTTATTTCTTCACCCCTATTATGAATTCCGGGCGAAAATCTTCTCTGCGAAGTAAACCCATATTTTACGTGAAGAAAAACACAAACAAGTGAACAAATCCGCACGTAAATTTAATTCACAATAGGGGTGCATAGGTGAATTATTTAGGTTTATACATATCTGTATTTACTCTTGTTCTATAGAAAATTATCAAAATAAACTAAAAAATTGTTATCTTATTTTTAATTAGTTCAATTTGTTTAACAGAATTAAATGAAAATTAATATAATTTTATTAAAACAGATCTGTTGTCTTCAATTTGATGCCTTTAATGACCGTAAGCGTTTATTATGGGAAGAGTATTAGGATTTCGCATTCAGCTAAGGTCTTCTAGATATTTCGTAGGAGTTGGCTGCTGTCAATATTTAATTTCTCTAAATTTTACTTCAAAAATGAGATACGCTACTGGATACCTGTAAACGCTGCATCTCTGATTTTATTTGACATTTTCAACCATCTCTTACAGGTTTTCCACTTCAACCTAAAATATCCAAATCGAAATAAACCTTTTAGATTAAGTTTTTCCATATCAAATTCAACTTTTTCCAACAATTAACCCTTTCGATTCAAAAAATTAACCTTTTTCCAAATCAAATTAATCTTTTTCCAAATCATATTAACCTTTCCCCAAATCGAATTAACTTTCACCCTATTCATCGAAATCAAATTAACCTTTTTCCAAATCAACTTAACCTTTTCCCAAATCGAATTTACCTTCACCATATTCATCCAAATCAAATTAACCTTTTTCCAAATTAAATTAATCTTTTTCCGAATCAAACTAACCTTTTCCCAAATCAAATTAACCCTTTTCCAATCCAAATTAACCTTTCCTCAAATCGAATTAACTTTTACCCTATTCATCCAAATCAAATAAACCTTTTTCCGAATCAACTTAACCTTTTCCCAAATCAAATTAACCTTCAACCTATTCATCCAAATCAAATCAACCTTTTTTCAAATCAACTTAAACTTTTTCCAGATTCATTAAACTTTTTGCATATCTAATTAACTTTTTTCCGAATCAAATTAACCTTCACCCTATTCATTTAAATCAGATTAACCTTTTTCAAATCAAATTAGCCTTTTTCCGAATCAAATTAACTTTTCCAAAATCAAATTAAGCTCTGTCGAAATCAAATTAATATTTTCTATATCAACTTTAACTTTTTCCATGCCAAAATTAACTTTTCCAACAGTTAACTTTATCGAATCAAATTAACTTTATTCCAAATCAAATTAACATTTTTCCAAATCATATTAAAATTTTTCCATGCCATATTTAAGTTTTCTAACAATTAACTTTTTCGAAAGCTTTTTTCCAAATTAAATTAAACTTTTCCTAAATCAAATTAAACTTTTTCCATGTCAAATAAAACATTTTCCAAATCAAATTGATTTCTTTTTAAATCAAATTAAACTTTTTGCAAATCAAAATAAGTCTCCTTTTTGGAATTAACCTTTTTCCAAATAATCAAATTAACCTTTTCTAAAATATACAGGCCTGTTCCGTAATCCGCGTAGTTTTAATTAGGAGGCTTTTTGATGAAAAAATTAGAATCTTTTTTGTGGAAAATTACAGGTTCTACAAATAATATTGATTTATCAGGCCTGTTCCGTAATCCGCGTGGTTTCACTTACTTTTCACTTAGAAGGATTTTTAATGAAAATAGTGAGTCACACGATAAAAAGTATTAGAATTTTTTTGTGGAGCATAATAGGTTCTACAAATAATATTAATTTATATTTATGAAAAAGTAACCGTTTCGGAAATATTTGATAAAGTCGAATTTTTTGACTTTTTGCAGTTTTTTTAGAATATTTCCTAAACGGTTACTTTTTCGTTAATGCAAATGAATGTTGTTTGTAGAACTTGTAATTCCCCACAAAAAAAGATTCTGATACTTTTTATCGTGTGACTAACCATTTTTATCAAAAAGCTTCCTAAATGAAAAGTAATTAACAACACACGGATTACGGAACAGGCCTATATATTTACGAAAAAGTAACTGCTTCTTAAATATTCGATAAAATCGAATTTTTCAACTATTTGCGGTTTTTTAAGAATATTTCCCAAACGGTTACTTTTTGTTAATGTAAATCAATGTTATTTGTAGAACCTGTGATTCCCCACAAAAAAGATTCTGGTACTTTTTATCGTGTGACTAACCATTTTTATCAAAAATCCTCCTAAATGAAAAGTAATTGAAAACACTCGGATTACGGAATAGTCCTGGTAATTGAATTTTTTCCACATCAAATTAAATATTTTCTTAATCAAATTAAACTTTTTTATATAGTCAAATTAACTCTTTTCCAAATCAAACCAACCTTTTTCCAAATCAAATTACACTTTGCTCAAAACAAATTAAACATTTTCCAAATCAAATTAAAATTTTTCTATATCAACTTTAACTTTTCTTCAACAATTAACCTTTTTCGAGTCAAATTAAATTAAATTTTCCCAAAAATAAAATAACACTTAAAATCATATACTTATCTCCGTACCTACATCAGCTATCTTTTTGAAACTTGGTATATGGATGTATATTGTGTCTACCAAACCTTTCAAAATGTGGAGAGGGATGGCCAAGTCATTTGAAAAAATGTTAGTTTGATTTGGATAAAGTTTAATTAGAAAAAATTGACTTATTTTGATTTGGAAAAAGTTTGATTTGATTTGGAAAAAGATCTAAATGATGTGGGTAAGGCTTAACTAGAAGTGAAAAACCTGTATTCCCGTTTGGTTTTAACAAATGAACCCCTGGACTAAGATTTTTTTAAATAAAACACCAATTTCATTGTTAACACTAAATTGTTTTTTATTGAATTCCTTCAACTGCACTAAGTTATATACACAAATCAATACAAAATGTATATTTTATTGATTGATTTCGTTTGTTAACTTTCTAATGTTGTAATTTTGTTTTTATAATTATTCGCATGCAAAACAATTCAACGCTTCGAAAGTAAAATGGCATAAGTCTTATGATAAAGCATAGGACCACCATTGGAAGTCCTATTACTATTTAATTACAGAATTTATAACTTAACATGTTTTGCAAATATAGATGATCTTAATACAAAACTAAGTCGATTAAATTGAAAGTATAAGTCAGTTTAATTTCATATATTAATTTATTAAATGCAACTGATATGTCGTCTTAATCAGTTAATTCTCAAACATTAAATCTAATTTCAAAATTTGTTTATTTTATTTTTTGTTTTATATAAATTGTGTTTCTAAAAATTATCTAACTTTAGTTATATAGTAAATAAAGGGGTTTCTAGATAAATATTTATTTTATAATTTAAAAATCAATTCAATTGTACAAAATTTATTTTTTTTTTTATTTTAATTTTGATTCTTTATTTTGTAAATATGTATGTATGTTATTTTTCAGAAATACAATTAAACATCATTTTCTTTTACATTTTAACATTTCTAAAAAGTTCTTTGATTGGAATTAAAAAATTGGAAATTATATAAAGATTTCACAATGTAAAAGAAATCAGTATTGCCAACTAAAATCAATTTAAATTTATTGTTGCGTTAAGTGTTAACAGCTTTAATAAAAAAATCATTTAAAATACAATTATTATGACTAAAACTCTGCTAAGCACCCAGCTAGCTCACCGATGGAATACACCTACCGACACATCCTAATTTCACAGTGCTCTTCGTATAGGCCTCGTAACTTCGAGTATCGTAGCCGCTTTTTCTTAGTCATAAACTTACCTTCTAGTAGAAAGATTGACCTATGTATCTAAAACATTCAACATTGTGCGATATATGACATCCGTTTTCAGTTCAACTCTCCACTGAGCTAGCGCACTTAACGTGATTTTGAGTATGAACCACAGCCAATACAAAGTTCTTCGAATATATCACACTTTGTAGCAGAAGCTGATACTACTCATCAACTCCATTCCCGGTGTTCAACAAGATATTGTAATGGGACGACGTAGTGTACCCTTTTTTTTGCTGAAATCAATAGTGCTAAATCTCCTGAGTAAAATGATATGGTTTTTTAAATTCGAAACTTCTTTTTTTTTGGGCAAATTGGGTTTAATAGATAGTTTTCATAGATCTCCAAGAAAAAAAAAATTTGAATAGCTATTGTCATTATATTTGTCGATGCTTTTTCGAATCCAATTGCTGTATCTCGTTTGGTTTTTGAGATGTCATAACAAGTGCTTAAAACATGGTTTTTTGCTATTTTTGAAGCGATATAACAAGACTAGATTGTTTTTAGCTATGAAATTTGATATGGGGTTGAAAGCTTAAGCCTTTTGTCTTCAAAACGTAATTTGAATTATACCGATATCTTTTTTTTTTCTCGGAGATATATCTTCAAAAGACAAAAAAACACTTTTTTTCAATGTTTCAGTTTGAGATATTTCGGAGGAAAAATGAGATATTGATAAAATAAAGATTGAGTTTTGAAGAGAAAAACGGAAACTTTCAACCACTATATCCTGTTGCATTGCTAAAAATAACCTTGTCTTGTTATATTGCTTCTCAAAATATCGAAAAACTGTGTTTTTAGCACTTTTAAGTTAGGGTATCTCGAAAGCCAAACGAGATTCAGTAATTTTGAGACCGGACTCGATCGAAAATGGCTATTTTAATTATTGCTTGATTTCCTTATTTTTTTACTTTCCTTAGAAGATCTATGAAAACTATTTATTAACCCATTTTGCCCACAAAAAGAAGTGTCAAGGTTTCGATTTTAAAAAACATATCATTTTATTCAGAAGATTTAGCACTATCTTGTTGAGCACCGTGTGTAGTGCCTTATCAGAATTTTTTCTCCCTTCTATGCAATCACAAAAATAAATTTCTGGAAAGATAAAATTCACTGGAAGGTAAGGTCATCGGCAATAATTTGGGAGGGAATTTGGCATTTTTTGCAAGCATTTTTTCTTTAATTTTTTAACAGGGAATTCGAAGACGAATTCGATACATTTAACGCATAAGTTGGTAACTCTAGTTATCAACTTTTTACGGAACAGTGTTTTTCACTAAAATATACTAGGTGGTCATTGATTCTTGCAGCGAAAAGTAGTACACTTCACCCTGTTTTTGACGAAAACTAGGGTATTTTATTTTGTATAACGAAAAGTAGGATTTTAAGAGGTTTTATGTCGCAAAGTAAGATGTTTAAGAATTTATTTTGAAAAGTAGGAAGTCTCACCTTTTTTGACAAAATAAAAAAAATTGTACATTTTAATGACTCTTACGAAAAGTAAGATGATTCATTCGTCTTACGAAAACATGAAACATCCTACTTTTTGTTAAAAAGTATGAAAGATCCTACTTTTCGTTATAAAATATAAAACATTTTTTTCCAAGTCAGAGGCGTAGAGAAGCTAAGTCAACTCCTCACAAAGAGCGAATGTTTGGAGATTTATTTGGCCGGATTCGTAGTTGAAGCAGTGCATTATTTAAATGATCAAACAAGACGGGTCGTTGAAAAGAATATTGAAAAAAACTATTTGAGAGATTAACTTGAGAGTATCTAGGAAACAAAAAAAAAAAATGTTCTTTTTTGAAAAACTCTAAAAACAGCCGAAATTGTATTTTTTCAAACATTTCGCCAGGTGATGTCCGATGTTTAAAAGTGATATATCGTTTTAAAAAGCATTATAAGACCTACTTTTTTTCTCGTGTCCTTTGGTTCAAATGTATTCTCAAAGACTTTAATTTTGTAATGAAAAATTTGCTGTTTTTAGAGTGGTTAAAAAAAATTTGTTTCCTAGAATTTCTCAAGGTAAGCTTTCAAATAAGTAGGTTACGTTTTTTTCCTAACTTTTCTTTTTTGTATGGAGAACGACCCAGCCTAATGATCAATATGTTATGTATGACCTAATATTAAATTTTTCATTTTAATTGGCATTGAATTGTAAATATAATTTTTGCTAATATCACTGATATAAAATTATTATTAAGGGTTTTTTTTATGAAACTACTCGTACTTTTTACAAACGCGTAAACTTATTTTATAAACTTTTTTATCAAAAAAATTATTGATTTTGTTGCGTTTATTTATTTTTTTAATTTATTTATTATTGTTGGATATTAATAATTTAATGATGAAGCAAATAAAAATTTAAAAAAAAAAAAAACGAAAAACAAAACAAAAACAAAATAAGTACTGTCGCATGTACTGGCAAAAGATGTAGAAAGAGTTCCTGACTTTCAAAATTGTTCTATCGGCAATTTGTTAAGAAACGTTTGCATGTTAAGAACCAGATAAATGACTATAAAAATATTAAATAAATTCAACAAATCATAAAACCATAAACGAAATAATTTCATAGAAAGGCACAGAAAATAAAATTAGCAAAATTTCTTTATTGCAAATGGAAAAAATTAATATCAAATTATAAATATCAAGTTTTACTTTCAAGAACAAATAGGAAATAAAAATAAACTCAACATAATATTTTTTGCTTGGAAATAACTTTCTTTTTTTATATTTAATTTAATTTAATTAATTTATGCATAATAATAACGCGTGTATGTGTACAAATATGTACAAAAATAAAGCAAACATTACCTCACAAAAGTGAAGTCAAGTATACAATCTGTTTTTTTTTTTTTTTCTTTTTTTTTTCTTTACATGTGTTTATGTGTGTTTGTGTAATGTACTATATTAAAGTGTGCTTCTGTGTGTGTTTGTGTATATATGTATAAATATGCAATTTTTCAACAAAATAATAATAATACAGAAATAAATGTAATAAAATAAAAATAAAAAAAAAAATTATATAACAAATTGAAATATGTATATAAAATTACACGTATGTATGCTTGTGTTTAAACTCAATTATAACTTTAAACATAAAAATAAAACTACAATTTATCAAATTATATATTACTCGTAAATTAATTTAAATTTTAAAAGCATATTATTTATAATTCCAAAATATTTAAAACTAAATAAAACTTGTAAAAATTTATTGTTTTTTCTGTTATTTTTTTTTTTTTTACTTATATAATTCCTTTGCTGTTTGTTGCTTTTAATTAAATATATATATGTATATTTTTGTAGTGTAGTATGTATGCATGTTTATATATAAACTTAATTGTTTTTTTTTTTTTCAACTATTTTTTGTGTTGATATAGCTGTTGTTTTAATGTGATTTTTATTATTTTTGTTATTGTTTTACTTTTTGTTTGCGCTATAAAACTATATCTAAAGAACAATAAAAAAAAAGTCTTGGAAAGCAGCCAGTCTCTTATAGAACCGTTAAGCTTTTTTCTTTCTTTTGTTTTTCTTTTACTCCACCGCAAAGCCGCATGTCTCCTCAACGGCCTGTGTTAGCTTATCGCATAGTAGCTGATAGCAATCATAGGGTGGCAAGTCGATGCGATTAAAGCAAGTGTGCGCTTTAGGTAAATTTTGTGTGGGCACATCAGTTGTCAGGTGTATAGTAAAAAGGCGTGGCCCCACAGCACCAGTTGAGCCCTGTAAGGCGCGGAATCCTTGAAGGGGAACACGTGAAGAGCCGGTTACAAATTGCAGCAAACGAGCACGCATTTCAGAAGAATACGATTCAACAACCTGAAGGAATGGCAAAAAAAAATTAATTATTGTCTAAAACAACAACGGTGCTCACTACTTGGCTTAAAATTTGCAAAGAGTGAAAGCACCTTCTTTTTTTTATTTTAATTTTAAAAATCCATTGCCTAGTTAAAAATTAAATAAAATGATGATGCCTCTTTAAAGACATACACTTACTCTTTCTTTGAACAAAAACCTTCATAAAATAAGCCAGGTTTAAAAAAAGAAGTATGAGGTGTCACCAAAGTAAACTTGACTCAAATTTCTCAATGAGAATAGCATCGTTACCTTCCACTTCGTTTTGTTTTTTTATTTTTTTTTTTTTATTCATAACGTTACCCAGTCAGCTTCTTACAAAGTGTGAAGGTTTGGAGATTTATTTGGTTGAACTCGTTAACCAGCATCAATTTTGTAATTTTACTTTGTTTTGATTGTTTTTAATGAAATTTAGGTCCCTATTGCGTATCGGAAACGATTTCTGGTTTCGTTTTTAGTCGCGAAACGAAACTGAAATTTATTCGACACTACGAACCGAAATTATCTTTAGGCTCTTCTTCAGCAGTGTTGCCAATTCGCGATCTAACTAATGTCAAATATTTTTCTCTATTTTAATGTCCACAATTGACGTTCGTTAAAAAGAGGCAATTATATTACTCCAGAGCAAGTGTAAATTTGTAAATAATAAGACTGCAAGCCAAGAGCGATAATATAATGAGCGTTAAAGCAGGTCATATGTTACAGCCGCTTATAGTACAATAAGCGAATTTCATAAATAATCTGTACAATCTTTAAAAAAAAAAATTTAAGAAACTGCTACGTAATCTGGCAACCAAAATAGAAACGGAAAAAAAGCTTTAGTTTCGAACTATATGATCGAAATCAATCTGGCGTTGTTGCCAGAAACGGTTTCGATACGCAATAGGGGCCTTGGATGTTGATATTTTATTTATCTTTTTTATAACCTCAGCTGTCAAAATCAATGGAAAATAACAGGGCTGCATAGTAGTTTTTGGCGAAAATTGGAAAGAAATTGTAAGAAAAAGTATCCCAGCCGGAAAAGAAATTTTCAACCTCAAAACATTCAAGATTGCAAATGATCACTCTCGAGAATAGAAAATATTCTCGAGTGGGAATTTGTATCTACATTTTTATTCAAATTAATGGCTCTTAAAAATTTACTTTTCTTTATTTTTTAATGATTCCCTAAAGCATGTTTTTAAGAGTTTTTATTTTCTAAATTTTTGAAACTACAAGCGCGAAAAGGTGAATACTTCTTTTAGTATGGTTTTTGAGCCACCTTAATGTGCCTGTATAAATGTATTGCTCACCTGCCAAAACCAGACAACTTGTGGTGTATCTGGTGTGCAATGTTTAAGGCGTGTATTATTTCGCCAATCGTTAACATCAATGCTAGAAATGCCACCAATAACCAGTTCAAGTTCGCGTTCATCGAAGGGGCGCAACAAATGACTTGGTACTAATTCACAGAAACCTAGATACAAGACAAAAATAAAAATTAGTTGCCGTCAGTCAATTATGGAAATGTAATGTAATGTAAAATACCTTTTTGTAATGCTAAAAACTGTTGCTCAATGCCACGCATAAATCTATAATTTACATAAAGCTTTACATATTCTCGTTTGTTCTCTTCGGTAACTGTTATTGATGCACCCGATGGCTTTAGCTCATGCACGATTAATGCACCAAAACTATTATTTTCAACACTAAATGTTGATTCAATGATACCGTTTATATTGTTTTCACTAAAACAAAAAATTTATTATGTTATCAAAAAATTAATCGCTTCATTCTTCTATTCAAATTTGAAAACTTACAGCATCCATGTCAAACTACGATGTAAGTCTGGATCAACACCTTCAATATCACCTAAAGTTATCGGTTTATTTAGTAACTGTTTATAGAATGGTGTCGTAAATCCGCCATCAAGACAATGACCATGAAAGACTGCGATTCCCAAAATACGTCCAACAAAATGAAAATATGACAAATGATCTGGATTGACGCCTGTTACGTACAAGAAAATTCGAAAAGTTTAATGTAATTTTTTGTAATCATAAAATTTTTATAAATTTCATACCTGAATCAGGATTAATTTGTAATGTATAATGATCATCACGGCTGTACTGGAATAATCCGTATTGTGGATTTAACATTTCACGCGATAACAAGTGCAACCATTCACGTGCTACGCCACCATAATCTAATCCCTCTTCTCCTTTAAATTTTACCATTAGTCTTTTACGCATATCCTTGGGACGCATCTTCATTATCAGTCTATAGCTCTCCTCAAAAATTTCACTACGTGATACCTCTAGACGACAATGACCAGATTGTGGCTGCAGCGCTTGCAATTCAGTGCGTAAAGCGCGCATTTTACCAACCAAATCACGTCGATATTTAGGCAACAAATCAGCACCTTCAAGCAGTCCTTGCGGTAAATCAGGTACCACAATATGCTGTGGATTAGGTGGTGGCGCATGATGTGTAGCAGAACCACCACCACCACCACCACTGCGATGTGGTGTGGTAGAGTTATTTGCGGTCGACGCTAGGGGATGTGAAACGGCTGGTGACAAGTTCTGTATTATGCTGCCATTGCCAGTAGACACTGATGGAGATTGAGTAGCGGCTCCTCCAGCAGTGGTAGATTGTTGAGCAGAAATTCCCGTTGCGCCATTTGGTACCGCACCACGTCTTATCATCTGTAAAATGTTGCCATTTAAGCGAGGATCTGTAAATTGTGTTGTGCGATTGTTGTGATCCACAAAGTAGACACGTCCCGAGGCAGTTTTACGTTTCTCCCAACCGCTGGGGAGTGGTCCTATTGCGTCTAGCGTTAAATTTTGCGTATCAAAATCACGTGGTATACGCGGATCATGCCATGTGGAAACGCCAGTAGGTATGTGATAGAAGTAGACTTGACCCTGTTGAGTTGTGCGCATTTCATAGCCTGGTGGCAAATCCATAAAAGGTCGTGTGGCCAAATTGGGTCCACCAGCAGCTGTAGGTGTGGCAGTGCTACGATGGCCATTAGGACCACGTGCACCACGCGATGAACGTCGACGTCCGGATTCTTCTAAACTACGTGAAGAACGGCGTTGTGAACGTTGTGTTGAACTGGAACTCTGATTGGCAGTAGAAGAACTGCTGGCTGATAGTGTTGAATTGTGAGCTTGATTACTACGCTCACGTGGGGCATCGCGATTGTCGCGCATTTCACGCGTTTCACGCTCACGTTCTCTTTGATTATTGCCACCACTATTGTTTGCTGCTGAAGTTGCTGTTGATGGTGTTGTGGCAGCAGCATTGGTTTGAGCAGTTGAGGATATTGATGTTTGTTGATTAGAGTTTGCATTCGGACTTTGCACACCATTACCATTAGTTGCAGTCGGACTGTGACGTGTAGCTGCATTTTGTTCGTTTTCATTGCTCCAGCCATTTGTATGAGCGGCTTGTGGTTGCGCTGCAGAATTCCCATTCACCAAGTTTTGATTATTTTGTAAGTTTTGTCTCTGCGGAGACGTCACCGTCGACGGAGCGGTCGAATTGTTCGACGTCGTGCTTTCTACATGGCTTCCATTAGTAGTTGTCGTATTTGCAACCAGCTGATTGCTGTTACTATGTTTTGGCGTTTTCACTTGTTGTTGGTTATCGATTAATTGTGAATTTTTGGATGGCGTCGTTGTTGTCGGCGTTCCTGAAGTAGTGGCTGAAGTGCTTGTGGCATCATTATTTGTCATACGTTGTGGCGGCGTTACTGTGTGATCTATCGATGAATTTGAGTTTATCACCGGCGCTACATGTTGTTCCCGTTGTGTTCCCTGCACTCGATTGTTATTCTTTTTTGCAACTGAATTTGCAGTGGTTGCCGGATTATCTTCGGTATCCGTTTTAATTGGACTGCAATTTTCTTTTCCCAATATCGTTGCTGTACTATTTGATGATAAAATTTCAGTTGAATGTCGTCGCTGTGCAGATGTGAGCTGCTGCAGTTGTTCGCCACCAGCGCTGCCATCAGTAGCACCACTACTACCACCGCCACCACTATTTCTACTATTGCTATGACCATTTAATAAATTAGTACAAGTGGTAGAACGTGTAGGTCCTGCCGGTATGTGACCATTGTTTTGTGCTCTTTGCTGCGAATGCTGCTGTTGTGCGCTAGGTCGATCCCATTGTGTCGATTTAGTTGTATGATTAACATAGTAAACACGCCCATTCCCAGTACGTCTCTCTTCCCAACCTTCTGGTAAACTATCCTCAGAGGAATCATCCTCGGATGGACCACGTACATCACCACTAGGTCCCACTATAGCAAGGGGATTGCCGCTACAAGGACCATCTTTCGAAAGTAATGCAATAATGATTTGACCACGTACCAGCTCATCATCATCTGGCGACAGTTTACACAAATCCAAACGTTGGACTATAAAATTGTTCATATAAATATTACTTATATTTGCACAAATTAACTATGTACTTACATCCAGCTCCTTTTAAACTTTGAATAGTCGCTGGTGGTATCCGTACACAGCCTAAAAATCCACTGCCTTTATGGATCTTACGCTGATTCCATACGGTTATGGTTATGGCATCACCACGCCCCAAAAAAAGATCATAATGGGCATTCCATTTGGGATCAAGTGATGATTTACTTATATCTGTAGAGTACACCTGGCCAGTGCCATCAACTTGCACTTTGGCAAATGGATCTGGAAGACCTGAAAGCAAAAAGAATTTAGTTAATTGAGTTATAAGTCTATAAGACTTTTTTTTGTATATTAAGCTTTCGTAAAAACCAATTTACGTCCATTCGATGGACAATTCAATGATCGATCTATGATTAAGTAAAATTTGTTGGATTTTTGGTCCTTTTGTTTGAGAATCATAGAAAATTTTGTTTTATTTATAACTTAAATCTTTTCTGAAGTGGCAATAAAAGCAGCAGACCCGAGGAAGGGCGTTATTTCACTCTACCTTTTTTCCTACTTTTACGGTCAGTAAAATTGTGTTGTAGATTTTGCGAACCAATATTGGACAGACAAAGAAAAGTAGTAACAAGTAAAGACATTCCTGAAAGTACTAAAAATAGCTTATATATTTAGAGGTATTTCATATTTTCCTTCACGGATAGCATGTATAACTGAAAATTTATTTAAACTTCAGAATAAAATCGAATAGTTCACAGACCAAAGATATCGCAAAAAATTGAAAATGAGGCAAAAGTCGAAAAAGTGACTTATGTAAACAAACTACGTAAGTATTACTGCACAAAGCGTCTTGTTAGAGTTGTACACATTTCGTTTCATTTCAAGTTACGTTCTTTCTTGTACCCGCTTTTTATTTATCAAATACTTCAGTTCAGTGTCACATGCAAAAGTTTTTATAGTACTTGGATGTGAAAAAAGCAAAAACAAATACTGCATAGAACTGTCTTACAAATTTTTACACTGACCTGTTGTAGTATTTGCTTATACAAAATACAGTATACTGAAGTATTTGTTGGAATCAGGTTTATTTTTTACTCTTAGATAACAAGACAGTGTACTTCAGTGTAAAAATAAAATGAGTGTTCAGTAATGATTTCAAAATTGAATTTTTTGGATCAAATACATACATTCTTCAGTTCAGTTAAAAATGTGCGAGTAAAAAAAAGTACACTATATTTCAAGATATCTTGTGCAGGTTCCTAGTAAGTAATGAATTCCGTCAAAAAATTAAGTAAGTTTTTCCTGAATATTTTTTTTTTAACCAGAAAATCTACGTTATTGGATGATATTTCCAAATTGATTATCGCCCACTTTTGTATGAAAATGGTGAAGGCTTTAATTGTTTTTTTTTTACTAAAACTAAGGACTTCATTTCGTTTTTATGTGTAGTGGAGTCAATAAAGCATTTTCGTCGTCCTCAAGAAAAGCTCCGATTTTGGAGAAAAATTTTATTGACTCCACTTGTGGGCCTTATTTCATATTGAAGTGCGATCTTTGATCTTTTGTATTTTTTTTTTTTTTTTTTTGTGGGCGTTATTTTTTACCGCAGAAAATATTTTCTGTAGTACTTCCTTTCAAACCTATTTTAATTCAACTAAAAAACAAATATTTAGTTATTAAATTATTTTTAATATTTTATTTACAACATTGAATATTTAAACATTTAAGTATCTTTATAGTATTTGTTTAAAATCTGATTGGACGATTAAAATCTGGTCTCCTTGGCACCTGTGGTGGAAGAGTTTGTGGTCTGGGTGGCCGTAATCCGGTGTTTCGTTGTCCATAGGGGTTGCCATCAAATCCTCGTGGTTCTCCTGCCGCTGAGTGGCAAACAAAAGCCACCAAAGCTAATACTAGCATTACTGAGAATTTAATAAAATTCATTTTTTTTTTCAGTGTCTCCTTAGAAATTTTCAACTGTTGCGAATACAAAGCTTAGGATTTGAATGTCTTATCTTCGAACAAAGATTCTCTTTTTATACCTACGCTGACATATTAAAACGAGCAAGTTTTATAGCTTTTGTAGATTCCCGTTGGGTACTCCTTTTGAGGTTATCAATATTTTGCAATTTCAAAACAAAAGAAAATTCCCACAAATCAGATGAACACAAAAGAAGCAATACATCAAATACATTGTATGAGATATTAAAAAAGTACCTTTCATTTCACGGAATCAAAGTAAACAAAAATCGATGAAAGTCTTATTAAGTCATCTCAAAAAGTTTATTTATATATTCATATTGACTTGAGAACATATCGGTTCGTTATATTTCCCCAAGTCGAAATATGACTTACATTCTTACGAAACAAATACTTAAATCTCAATAACAACAGCGAGACATCATGAAACTGCAGTTTTGTTCCACGAAAAGGATTTAAATTGAGATGTTATCTAAGACATATGGTATAATTATGACAATGGATGATACTTTGGTATTCAAACGGGTTTCTCTAACTGAAAAGCCGGACAATATAGGCAAGATTTGAAAAGTACACGGAGAAAAAAAATAGTTGGTACTACTTTATTTCTAGAAAATGTTACTAGAATTTCGAGGCAATATAGTGACAACTCCCCAATAAAATACATTTTACCTTACTGTTTTAGTAAATTCAGAGTTTCCGAACAACCGCAGTATAGTAATTTTTTTGAAAAAATTTAATTGATATCTACCTTACTGTAAAGTTCAAAAAAAAAAAAAAAAGTAAACGAACTGACCGCACTAGGAATTGAGCCGCGGTCCATCCATGTGATAGATAGAAACATATTATTTTTACTTACAATTACAAACTTGTTAGACCTCTACACCACTGACCTATATGATGAAGAGGCATACAATTTCTACATTAAGCAAATGTCTATTCAAATATAAATAATTTTATTAGAATCATAAAATAAAGGTTATATATTTTAATGATATTTACCTTACTTTAAAGTTCAATTATTGTTATGGTTAGATTATCTAAAAAAACGTTTTCAGTTTAACATTTTAAATTTATTGCTTATTTGGGATGTGCCACGCCCTCTTGTCCGAGTTCGCCTAGCTTTTGCTCAGAGCACGCGCTTATCATCCTTAGTATTCATGTGTATTATGGTTGCATTGTCGTAAAAAATACTCCTAAAGTAGCATTTTTACTACCCGAGTAGAGTAAAAATTATGACACTGATTTTTCTCGTTGTAGACGTGACACCCATAAACCTTAAAACCGTCCATTTGCTAGGAAATCTATTTGGCAAAACATATAAACGAGTACTGGCTACTGGCTCTAAGCAATCGCCCCTATTATGGCGAAAATAACTCCATTTCGCATTAAGAAAAAAACAAAAAAAGTGAACAATAACCGTCGAAATTTTATTTCACAGTAGGAGTGAATATCTGGAATGTTGTTGCGATTTATTCGGTTATTCGTGAAAATATAAATTTTTGCACCTTTGTCCTGACCAAACATTAAATACCCTAAACTACAGTATTTTGAAAATGTTGCTTATATGGGAGGTGCCACGCCCTCTTGTACGATTTCATCCAGTTTTTGCTCAGAGCTTGCAATTATAATTCTTAGTGTCTAAGTAAAATTTAGTTTTTCGATCTCAAAAAACGCTTTCAGTATAGCGTTTTGAAGCTTTTGCTTATATGGGATGTGCCACGCCCAGAATTCGCCCAGTTTTTTCTCAGAGCTTGCGCTTACAATTCGTAGTATTTATGTGTATTTTGGTTGCATCGTCGTGAAAAATACTCCCAAAGTTGCATTTTGAATATCTTTTTTGTATGGGCGGTAGGCGTGTCCGTTGACCGATTTTGCTCATTTTCAATCCCATGAGCTAACTTTGACAACGGAGGCAGCGTACCAAATTTCATAAAATTATCTTGCTCAGTTTTCCCAAAATATATATTTCCACGCACACCCAGCCAGCCAGCCATACAGACGTACGTGGCTATATCGACTCAGGAGGTGACGCTGATCAAGAATATATATACTTTTTTATATCTGTTACGCCTCCTCCTATGCGTTACAAACAGAAGGACAAAGTGAATATAACCTGGGTGTAGGGTATAATGACATTTGCGTGTCTTGAGAAGTTAATTTCTGTTTAGTTTAAAGTTACTCGTGAAAGACGATAGTTAGTCAAAGTATAATCATCAACATGCAAATGTTAAGTTTAATATTGTTTATTTGTCAATTTTTCATGTTATTTAATATTTTTTACACTGAGGAAGGACATGCGCATCCCGGTTTTAAAGATCGCTTGCCAGCTTCTGTAGACATTCGAAAGTTTCGTGCTTCCAAAATCTGCAAGGCCAGAACTATATCCGTACCTTGAATAAATACACACTTACATTTGTGTAAATTTCATTAGTAAAATAATAATAAATGGTGATTTTGCTTTATTAATGTTTTTTAATTCACAATAAAGATGGAGAACAATTTCGTTATGTCATGTTTTTTAATTCCTTACAGATTCAAGAAAAAATACTTTTTCGCATCTGTTCATATTTATTGTAGTTAAAACCAATAAAATGGTCCGTATATCCAACCGTATGAACTGTATGAAAGATGAAAAATTTAATAAAAAAAGACAGGGACGTAAAGGGTGTTTTTTTTAGAGGTTTGTTTCGAATAGAGATAAAACTGGCATTTTGTGGTCAAATCTGGCAACTCTAATGTCATTTATGTTCAGTTTGGTTTGCCATTTCATCATGAACAGGTTGACAAAAGAACAACGCTTGCAAATCGTGCAAATTTATTTCGAAAATAATGGTTCAGTTCGCGAAGTTTACCGCAAGCTCCGTCCATTTTATGGTCGACATAATCGTCCATCAGAGCAATTAATTCGGTTAACCATGGATCGTTTTCGCACTACGTTTACTCTATGTGATAATACGCATCCGCAGAGACGTCGAACAGTGCGCACCGAAGAAACAATTGCCGCTGTAGAGCAAAATGTTGAAGAGGACCCGAATGAATCGATTCGCCACCGTGCACAGCAATTGGAGCTTTGTCCATCAACTTTATGGAAGATTTTGCGCAAAGATCTTGGCTTGCGACCTTACAAGATCCAGCTTGTGCAAGATTTAAAGCCGCGAGACCATGCAATGCGTCGTGATTTTGGTGTATGGGCCGAAAATGAGATTGATCTCGATGCTGATTTTCATCGCAATGGTTGAATGGCTACGTCAACAAGCAAAATTGCCGCATTTGGAGTGAAGAGAATCCACATGAGACCCTTGAGACGCCATTACATCCACAAAAACTGAGTGTTTGGTGTGCTCTATGGGCTGGTGGAGTCATTGGGCCATACTTCTTCCGAAATAATGCTGGAGAGTCAGTTACCGTTAATGGAGACCGGTATAGAGCCATGATAACCGACTATTTTGTTCCCGAATTGGATGGCATGAATGTGGATGAGTTGTGGTTCCAACAAGACGGCGCTACATGCCACACAGCGCACGTCACAGTCGATTTATTGAAGGAAACATTCGATGAGCGCATAATTTCGCGGAATGGACCTGTCAATTGGCCACCAAGATCGTGTGATTTGACACCATTGGATTATTTTCTTTGGGGATATGTGAAGTCGCTCGTCTACCAGAAACGTTAGGGGACTTGGAAGCCAACATTCGTGGCGTTATTGCCGACATACGGCCCCATATGCTCGAAAAAGTGGTTGAAAATTGGACCTGTAGAATTGGCTTTATTCGAGCCAGCCGCGGCGGCCACATGCCCGAAATCATATATAAACATTAATGGCATAAAATTATCCTTCCAACAAAGCCAAATTGATGGACATTAAAACGATTTTCTTGTGTTTTATTTCAATTCGAAGTTCTATACCTCTAAAAAAAACACCCTTTATTTATGAGGTGCTAAAAGTGCTGCCCCCGCCGATCTCTCAAAAATTATTTTTTTTACTTCAAAGACGAAACTTGCTGAAAATGTTGAATGCAGTAAAACTCGATTACTTCTGTACATTTTGGAAAGAAGGATCATTTAAGAGGGTGTGTAGCCCCCATGCAAAAAAAAAAAAACAAAATATGTTTGTAGTGCATTTATCTAAGAAAGAATATGCAGAAAATGCGACCTCAGAAGAGCGGCATTGCACCCCCATATAAAAAACACTAAAAATTCTATATTACTCTACCAATATCATTATGTAAATGCAAAAAGTAAAGGGTTTAGGACAAAACACAAAAAAAACTTAAAATGCTGAATCTCTGCACTTATAGCAACTATCGTTATGCACCTTGACAGGAGGACGCATATTAAGTATATTAAAAGATCACCATGCGAAAAATGAGGGGTTTTGAACCCCCCATACATAAGAATACTACAAGTGCTATATATTTGCACCTGTAAGAACTATCGTTGTAAAACTTGGTACATGACCGTATATTATTGTTAGAAAACACCAACATCAAAGACCTCTCGGAGTCTTTAAAGTGGGAATTTCCACCAAATATAACAGGTAGTAACGTACTTTTGGATTCCCATTGGAATGAATATCAAATCATCTCAATTTCGAAATATCCCAAAAGCCGCTGTGAGTCTAAATCACCTTAGAAAAAACTTATATCTAAACACCAAACATCCTGAAAAGTACCATGAATTTGCGCAACGGAAATTTTTGCTGATGGAAGGTTAAAGTAGGTGAATTCCAGTTTCTTACATTATATCGAAAGTCATCAACATTTTGAGGAACTTTGAGGAAAATAGTCAGTTTCGGTTTTTTAAACTTTTTTTTTTTAGAAACAATCGTATAATGCTGTTCATTAAAAAAAAAGTTCAAGCTGGTAACAAACTCGTTTATTTATTTTTCCGTAAAAATAGTTCAGTGAAAAAAAAATTAAATCACATTCTAAAATTTTTTTCGAAATTTTATTATTTTATTTATTGGAGTGTAACTCTTCCCACACAAAAACATGAAAAAATATTTCAAAATCTATTTTCAAAATTTAAAATATAATAGGTGCTGGATTAGGGTTGAATGGTCCAGTTCCACCAGGACGTTGTGGAATTGGGTTAAATGGACCTGATTCTCCTCCTCCAAATGGTGGATTGGGGTTGAATGGACCCGTGGAACCATCTCCGAATGGTGGTCTTCTGTCAAATAAATTAGCTGCAGCAAATGCCAAAACAGCGAAGAAAGCAAATACAAATATTTGTATATTCATGTTGAAGGCGATAATCACTTATAATGGAATCCAGCGGAATTCAACGCCGTTTTATACCCTACTAAGCAGAGGACTTTTTTTCTCATCTCAGGTGTCTTTTTTTAAAGATTTGACCTAAAAATCTTTAGCAATTGTTAAACTGTCAGTACTGATAACACAGGGGACTTACTTTTGGTACTTGCACTTGATTTTTGTGTGTAATAAAAAAAAGCAAGAAAACGAGAGAATTCACAGATTCGTTTAAAGAGAAAAATCCCCCCAACATCTATGCGTTATCAGCAAACATTCCAACACGAACTGAAACCCACATGTTCGATTTTGTTTTGGTCTGTCAAGCTTATTGATTTGGCGAGGATCACCATATAAATACATGAAAAGTATTTTTAGTAATTCATAAGTGCTGCAACGGCGTGCGCAAGTTTATTAATTGCAGCAAATTCATTCAGACAGCGTCTTTCTCCAAAGCAAACTACTTAGAATTCTCAACACATCGCACAAAATGAATGTCAAACTTCTTGCAGGTGTTGTTATTTTTGCCGTATTATCGTTTGTTACCAATATTGCTAACGCTGAACCGTTTCGTGATCGAGGATATGGAACAGGCGGCAGAGGACATCAACCACCAAGATTTCCAATACCAACAACGCCACCATTTAATCCACATGCAAGAAGACACTTTTAAGCAGAGAAATAACATAATTGAGGTAGTGGGATTGAAAGTGGATGGGATTAAAATATAAAAAATATGTATTAAACAACGACTTAAGTATTAAATAAAAATGAACAAAACAGATTTAATTTGTATTAATTATAGTGTAGGGGAGATGTGTGTACCTTGGTCCAAGTGTACCTCGGTCCGAGTGCCGTTTGCCACTGAACAGCTGCACGTGTACGATAATGTTCTTCTATGGAATGTTCCACTCATACCGGAGACGCATTTTAGTTGACTTCAGACCGTCAAGCTGCATGCGTGTATAAAAAGCGACGGAAAAAGTGTTTTTTGTGTGTAAAAATTTGTTTTTGGAGTAAACTACGAAACGTTTTTTGAGAAACTTACTTGAAATATTTCAGTTTTACAACATCAGGAAGGAAGTTTAGTTATTGTTTTAAGCTTTTAGTGTGTTTTAGATGTATTTTCATTAATATATGTTATGGGTGTTGACAGTTTTTAAAACATGCTGTCTGTGTGTACCTTGGACCTATGCTTATTGACCAGGAAGCCTTTTTCCACGGGCAACCAGGAAGCCATAATCGCATCTCAGTATAATAGTATTATTATTATTTACGTGATTAATGTATTTATTTGCAATCATTATTGTTTAATTAATTGTTTTTTACTAAATGCACTTTTTTGTGTCATAATTTTTGTTTATGAAAATTTTTTTTTTTATTGAAAAAAATGTTGCTTTTGATTACGTAATAAATGGTTCTTTCATAATTTAATAACTAAATACAATGTATTCTCTTTTATTTTTAATAGTTCAAGGTACACTTGCATGGTGTACCTTGGACCGTTTGAGATTGCAACGGAAAAAGTAATATTTCTACTCAATGGTAAGACATAGAAATATCATTGTCACGTCATTTGATGCTGCAAGCACTGTAGAAATATAACTTAATCAAAAAACTAAAGAAACTTTTTTGGAAAATCCTGCACATTGAAAAAACTGAAAAGCGGACCAAGGTACACACATCTCCCCTACGATTTGAAACAGCTATGCATGGAGAAAATTAAGGTGACACAATTTTTACTCTACTCGGACAGAAAAAAAAATTAAAGTAATTAACACTAAATTTCAAACATAAATTTCCTTATTTTACATCGATGCCTGAGACGAAAACGAAAACTAGGTTTTCATAAATTCTTTGACGAAAAAGTAGGATGTTTCAAACCTATTTGGACGAAAACTAGATTGTTTCATTATATATGACGAAAACTATGTTTCTTCGAAATTTTATGTATAAAAGTAGGACGTTAAAGTTTTTATGTCGAAAAATAGGATGTCTGAACATTTTAGACAAAAACTAGGACGTTGGATACCTTGCACGAAAACTAGGTTGTCGTTGACTCTTTTGGCATATTTTTGGTAAAACCTTGGGTGTTTCTTATTTCGTTACATTGATTTCTTTATGTAAATGAAATATTAATTTCAGGTATAAGTTATTAAGCGAAAGAACGATGAGAATACATAACATCATACTACTATGAATATAAAATAGAACGTCTGTCTGTCTGCCTATGTCTCCATAACTCGAGAACCATTCGTCGAGAGATACATAGGGTTAGCACTTAGAAACGATAACATGACCATAATGTTTTTAAGTAGGTGGTACTACGCCCCTAAATGGAAAAATGCTCTCACGGCTAAGCCACTGCATCAATTTTTATGAAATTAGGTATGGAGATGTTTATAAGTGGGGGGTGCCAAGTTCTTTTATGGAAAAAACGCATTCAGGGCTAAAGCACTGCACCCATTTTAATGAAATTCAAAGAAAGAGAGGATATTTTAAGTTTTATGATTTTTATGGAATTTGGTACTGAGATAAGCTAACATTAAGGAAGGCTAATAAAAAGTTGATAATTTTTAGAGGGGAGTGCCACGCCCGTAAATAGAATATACGCTATCATGCATAAACTAAAAGAAGCTCACAGCAAAGTTTAAGGTTCATATAAACACATAACATAAGTTGCCAAATTTTTGTATGCGCTTATATGGTTCACCCTTTTTTTTGTCGTTAAATATGAAGCATCCTACTTGTCGTCTAGAAGTTTAAAACAACCTTCTTTTTGTAAAAAAGCTTGAAACGTCCTACTTTTCGTCCAAGAATATAATACAGGGTGGCTGATTCGAACTGTTACCAACTTCAGATAGACTTATCTGACAGATGGAACATGACAGCTGTCTAAAAATTGGCATGATGTTAGTTCATTCTATTGTCAACAAGTAACCAAAAGCATTTGCGCGTCAATTTATTGAAAATAAAAAATTTTCGAAATGGAATTCAAACGTAATAGTGTGATTGCTCTTTATTTGGCTGGAAAATCGCAACCAGCAATTGTTCGTGAGCTGAAACATTTAAAAGTGAATAAAATGTTTGTGTATCGGACCATAACTCGTTACAATGGTACCGGCAGCGTTGCCAAACGACATGGTGGTGGCCGGAAAATAACTGCAACATCACCAGAAATGGTTCGAAAGGTGAAGGCCAGAATTGAGCGAAATCCGAGACGCAGTGGCAGACAAATAGCTGCCGAGTTGAAAATATCGCGAATGCAACACATATTGTCAAACAAGCTCGGACTAAAGGCCCTCAAGTTCCAAAAGGCGCATGATCTCACTCCTGCTCAAAAAAAAGTTAGGCTCGATAGAGCCAAGGAGTTGTTGCGCTTGCACGCCGCCGGAAATCTGTCACAAATTGTCTTCTCTGATGAGAAAAATTACTGTATCCAGCAATATGTAAACAAACAAAATGATCGGGTTTACTTGACAGAGAGGTCCTACGAAAATTTGAATGTTCATTTGGCCACCAGGACGCAGGCACCACCGCATGTGATGGTTTGGGCTGCAGTGACTGCTGATGGGCGCTCACCACTCGTTTTTTTGGCCGCTGGCGTCAAAGTAAACGCCCAGGTGTATCGTGAATCAGTGTTGGAGGGTGCTTTACTACCGTGGGCATGCAAACATTTCGGTCGCAAGCCATGGACATTCCAACAAGACTCGGCACCGTCACACAAAGCTCGTGTGAATCAAGAATGGTTAGAAAAAAACGTTCCTAGCTTCATTTCTGCTCACCAATGGCTCTCAAATTCGCCTGATGCGAATCCGCTGGATTTCTCAATCTGGGGTATGTTGGACAGGAAGGTCTTGACTAAAAAATACCAGAGCGTTGATGCGCTAAAAGTGGCCCTTCAACGAGAATGGCGCAAACTTCCACAAAATCAAATTCGTGCAGCATGCGACTCGTTCTTCGACCGTCTACGGGCCATAGTTAAGGCCAAAGGTGGCCATATCGAAAATCTCAAGTAGATTCTTAAAATTTGAAAATTTCCCAACAATTATAGCGTTTGATCAATAAAAGCTGTGCATGGAAACTAAAAATATAGTCTTTTGAATTGGTAACACTTCGAATCAGCCACCCTGTATATCCTACTTTTAATAAAAAAATATGAAACATCCTACTTTCTGTTTAAAAGTTTGAAACTTCCTACTTTTCGTCCAAGGATTTAAACATCCAACTTTTCATGGAAGGAATGAAACTTCCTACTTTTTGTCTGTGGCATAGAACTCGAAAGAAGTATTCGACATAGAATGGGTAAAAAACGTTTGTTTTTTGACCAAAAAAAAAAGAAAGTTAAACATTTTTTGAAGTTATTTCTTTAAGAAATGAAAAGGTTTGCTCATTTGGTTGAGATATATGCAAAATATCGTGACTTTGAATTTACACCTGCCATTAGGTTCTGCACGTCACTTTGGGTGACCTGGGATAATACCTTGATCCATTTTTGTTTTAGTTTCTTTTCATTTTTGGCAACTTTCTTCGTTTTAAGCATGTTTTTGTGAGAAAAATGTACTATTTAACGCAACACTCTTTGTTTACTACGACTACTTTTTTTCGATGATTCTAGTAAAAATATTTAAATATTTATGTTTGGACAGGTATTTGCTTAATATACAAATTTTATACCTCATCATATACATAGGTCAGTGTTGTAGGGGTCGAACAAGTTTGTAATTGTATGTAAAAATATTTTCTTCCGGTTCGAATCCTCGGCGGTGTTATTTTTTTTTTTTTTTTAACTTTACAGTAGGGTAAATGTCACTTAAATTTCCAGAATTTTAAAATACCTTTGCTTGAAGTTGGAGAAAATGCTGTTTTCAGATTTATGACGTAGCTACAGGAAAAGTTGAAATTATTTTTTTTAATGGCATTGAAAAGCCACACTCTTCCTCATCAAAATATATTTTCGAGCTTTTCCAATAGGACTCTTACTTTCCATGCTATGGTCCTTTGAAGAAAGGGTATTTCAGCCCCATACAAAGGATGAAATATTTCGGGGGCGTGGGATCGCCCATTTTTATTGGAAATAACACATTTCATACCCTGCAGCAGATTTTAACTTATTTTGAGTGTTTTTTAGCCATAGATCAATTTATCGATGCTTATATAATTCGTCCTTTATATGGGGGCTGAAATACCTTCTCTTCAAAGGGTCTTCACCCGGAAAGGCATATTTTGATGAGGAAGTGTGAAGCGGACGGAGCGTCGAAAAATATATTACATAAGATTGGATAAACATATCCGAAATAAAAAGTTCATTCCACCTTCTTTTTTCTTGGGTGCCCGTGTTCTCCTTTCAAACCCTTTTATCTCGGTCTTCAGTCTTTTTTTTAGTTGAATTTTTTGGAATAATTGTTTTTAACCTTTTGCTGTTTCTGGGAAACATTTGTGGTATGAAATATTATTAATAGAAAATGTATATCTAAGAAAACGGAGTGTTTAATACGCTTCCACTAGAGATTTAACTGAAACGAGATTTATAAATCTAGTAGGTAAATGTCATAAGCGTAAAAATTAACGCTGTCCTTCGTTTTCTTCTTAATTTTTATATTCCATTTGCTTTTTTTTTAATTTAAAGCCAATTGTCAAAGTTAAGGGGTGTCACTAGAGCGAAAATAGCCAATATCGGTATCCCTGTTGAGATTTATACGAAGATTTAAAATAAATCTCGTCAGAAGTAGATTTATTTTTGTATGGTAAATCATGTGATTGACAGCGATATTAAGCAGCAAATCACCTGATATATCTCCGGTGGGAATGTAGTATTATGGTTTACTTACCAATACTAATGTTACAAATTCAATTAAATGAATGCAATAGATTTCAAGTCAAAGTTGAATATATCTCACGTTAATTAAGCTTAATTTGAATTTACTATGATACCTAAGTTCCTAATAAAATTTAACTTTCTAAGCAATTCTATTAAAATTTTAACGAAAGCACTGTTTCTAGACATTTTTGCACATTTTTATAATCGACCTAAAAACAATTAACCAATTATGTTTTGCATTTAATCTCTTTATGGTGTTACATAAAATATGGGTAGCAACTAAGTATGTAAGTAAGTAGTTAAAAGTAGCAAAGAAAATATGTATAATCGACCAAGTAACATCTTAATGACTCAAGGCAACAAACACATGCCAACAGACTAACCAACTATCGTTTTATTCTACGTGCTTTCATTTGGTAGTTTATCAGATGTTGCTGCGTCTGTCATTGCCACTATTACCTACAAAATATCTTGGCGTATCGCGCACGCACGAAAAAATTTATCTTCACGATATTTTAAATTTTTGCATACATACATACTATCTATATGGTTTCTTCTCACATGATACTATCTTTTTAAACTGTTCTCCTTTATGAATAGAATCTCGACTAATTAGCGGGCAGCACACAACAGGAGGTAACTACGTGCATAACTAACAATTTAAAAATTATACAGATTTGTTTAATAGAATATTTTAATAGTAAAATTTGTGCGTATATAGCGTATTATATGTATGAAGTTCTAAATGTAGCATACATCACAATTGATTTAGGTGAAAGGTCGAATTAATGAACATTTTTGCGCCAAAATATGTTTAATGATTGCTTGCACAAAAAAAGGAAGGTCAATTTCAAAAATTGTTTTCCATTATTAGAAGGTGTATCCGAATATATAAAAGCAGAAAAGGTATAAAATCTACAATGAAATAATAACAAAACACTGTAAGGTCAAATACTACCTAATAGGAGTCTGCACAAGACATCTTGAAATAAAGTGTGCTTTTTTATACTCGCACATTTTACACCGAACTGATGTATTTGATCCAAAAAATTTAAGATTCAAATGATTATGTACACTGGCTTAGTTTTGACACTGTAGAACACTGTCTTGTTTTATCAGTGTCAAAAAAAAATATAGTTCTAACAAATACATCAGTGTATGTACTATATTTTATAAAAAAAGTACTTCAGGTCATTGTTAAACGTGCGAGTAGAAAAACCACAGTAAAATTTATAATATGGTAAAGGATTGGGGTCTTTTGACCGAATTTCAAAATCTATTTAGAAA
The DNA here is from genome assembly GCA_951812925.1 of Calliopum simillimum. NCBI lineage: Eukaryota > Metazoa > Arthropoda > Insecta > Diptera > Lauxaniidae > Calliopum > Calliopum simillimum. The sequence goes on from OX638370.1 coordinate 25,463,234, forward strand.
GCAAAATCTTGAAAAAAAAAATCTTGAAAAACAAAAACTTGGAAAATCAAAATCTCGAAAATCAAATTCTTGAAAAGCAAAATCTTGAATGTCGAACACTTAAAAAAAAAAATACGCATAGAATGTATTCTTTAATTCCAAAAAAATCGTCTCTGCGGTTTGGGCGTGAGGGCGCTATTTTTTTTTTTTTTTTTTTTTTTTCATTCAAATACTGGGCACCGCCTACTTACAAACATAATGGTGATATTAATATTAACGTTCCTTATTAACGTATCAACCCCATCTACGTACCAAATTTCATAAAAATTGATGCAGTGGTTTTATCGTGAGAACGTTTTTTCTATTAAGAAGCGTGGCACCGCCCACTAAAAACACAATAATCATGTTCCCGTGCCTTGTCGCTAGCCCTATCACTATGCCAAATTACATAAAAATCGATGCAGTGGTTTAGCCGGGAGAGCGTTTTTTCCATTTAGGGGCGTAGCACCTCCCACATAATGGTCTTGTTATCGTTCCTTACTGTTTGCCTTATCTTTATACCAGGCATTGAAATAAGGTGCAGTAATGCCCTATTTCTGCAGTAATGACTTTAAATTTGCAGTAATGATTTCATAATATTGTAAAAAATCGTAGAAATGCTTTTAAGCCTAATACATAATACTTTGTTGTGCGTTAATCTTTGAAATGATATCGATACGTCCAAAGTAAAAGTTGGTAACTCGAAAATCGTAGTTTTGAGTTATGAGCATTTTTGTATTTTAACTTTTTTTTTTGTATGAAAACCTATATAAAATAAATTTAGGTTGTGACTTCAAAAATAGCCCCAGGCCTTCAAATTTCAAGCTATAAGTACCAAAATTTGACACAAGATGGAAACAAATGTGTAGATTTCGAAAAATGCTGTCCCGTAAGAAGTTGGTAACTTAAGTTACCAACTTTTACGTTGGAGGTATCGATATACACATTTTATTTCTCATATAACCGTTGTTTAAATTGTCTAACCACACCAATCTGGGCTTAAATGTAGTAACCATACAAATTTCATTATTTTTGTTTTCTATCAAGTCTCCAACGCTTTATGTTCGACTTACGGTAGAAGAAACTTATTGGCGGGATTTGAATCGAAGTGATGGAACCAAGTGAATGCTGAGGAAGACAAATATTTCTTAAAAAACATTAAATTATCGCAAAAATCAAAAAGAAGCCGAGGGCCAACGCAATCATTTGACGATATTCGGAAGGATGTTATCGATTCTTTGTCTGCTTTTTTAACAACTCGTCTACAAATTCCTGATACGACTTGCTGAACACCATTGAAATATTTTTGAAACTCGACAACTCCGCTGTTATAACTAAAATCTATACATCGTTTGACAAAGATTTCGAATTGAGTTTGCGACTGGAAAAACTTACTAACATATTTTTGTAAATGGAATGGAAGAGAAATGGAAAATAGTGAAAATGAAGATGCATTTGAAGAAAATTTCACTATTAATTTTAACTTTCAATTGAATTTTAATATGTTATGTTAATACTATGAATCGCTTGAATTAGATTTCTAAATTGAATAGTTTTTGGCGTGATTTCCGTTATTTAGTATTTATGTTTAATATTCATCACTTGAATAAGCCCTTAAAAAATGTTGTTCAAAAATTACCAATAAAAAAGAAGTCTCCATTCCTGCCACGCCACGCCTCTACGTTACAAACGGTAAGACAAAGTGAATATACCTTGGGTTAAGGGTATAAAAAGCGGGTACAATATATAACAAGGATATCAGCGTAGAACAATAGTGAGCCAATTTTGGCTCGACCAACAACATCAATATTTCTGTACAACAATCACAGAAATATTTTTGATGTTTTTTTTCCATGCTCGTCAAAATTTCAACTTTTTGTTGCTTTTTTGCGTACACACAAAATCGAACTCGAACCAACATAAAACAACAACAACGACTACGTCGCATCAAAAACAAAAACAACAAACAATATGGGTTTTAATGCGTTGATGCGCAGTTGCGAAAATGCAAGTCTTTTACGCACTAACGCCTGAACGTTCAATGTGAATATTTTCATCTTGAGAAATTGCACAAGTAGTGCGAAATTTTCGGCAATGTGTTTGTTAGTTTACAAATGTCAAACTTTCGCAAACCGCACTTCCGCAACAACGCAAGAGCATTGCGCATCAACGCATGAATACCCTTACTTTTTGTGTGTGTTCTAGTTCTTAGCAATTTCGAAAATTGTTGAAATATTATTGTTGTTGTAAACGAGGCATGAAAAAACAACAAAAAATTGTTTTTGTGATTGTTGTAATTCGAATTTGAAGTTGTTGTAAAAGCGAAAATTTTGCGTTGACTGTGCTGCATGCGCTTGGCTCAGTGATTTGAAAACGCTGACACCCTTGATATATAACGTATCTTGCAACGAAATGTCTTAAAACTCAAACAAGACGTCTTACTAAATGAGATGGGTCTGGTGTAAAAAAATTCCTGGATATTGCCACAAATTTCAAGATGTGGAAATCGCACAAACCACAATTTTTGTTTAATATAAATCAGGACTAGAAAAGGCGTTAACTTTTTCCGAAAATTTCATCCCATACTTCAACACACTAAATTTTCAACTCCCAAAAATGCCGCCATAGGAAATAACGGCAAAAATTTTCTGACAATAAATTTTATAAACATGTATGTAAAGCCAAAAATTAACCAGGGAATAAATTTTTGCGTTATTTCCTAAGGCAAAATTTTCTATGACCTATTTCCAAAAACCTGGAGTTATTTCCTAATTTCCTATTTATTTTTTGGCTTTATTTTCAAAATTTAATGCTAGAAAATTTCTTGCTTTATTTCCAAAAATTCGCTGGCGTTATTTCCTTTTTGTAAGCCATATAACTTTTGGAAATAAAGCCATATTTGGCAAAAACGCCAGAAAATGACAATAACGCCAGAAATTTGTATGGAGATTTTTCAGGCTTTATTTCCAAAAAAAAATTCTGTTGTTATTTCCTATTTTCGTACTACTACATATCGCTTTTTGGTTATTACCTTTACACACACAATAAGGTATAATGTATAAAACATTACAACTTGACCTCAATTTTTAAAGCAAAAAAAAATGGCAATGAATAATTAACAATAGCTTTTCCGAATGCAGCTTAAATTTTAAAACAATTGTCGAAAGTCAAAACAAACAATAAGCAGCATTTGGATTTTTTCTTCTTGTAGCCATTTAAATGAACAATCACAGTAGAAAAAATCATCTTAATGATATCAATGACCAAGATATAAATATTAAATGTTCAAAAAGATTGGGAAAAAGTTGGTTCAATATAAAATACCGTTAAAAAAGTTAAATAATTTAAGACAATTGAACTTTCAAAACGTCGCTGTTTCATATCTTCCCTGTGGGAGTATTTTCATTCAGGATTGCAGGGGGTAAAATAGCATTGCCATGCTGACAGTCTATTTATTTTTCTATTTAGTTCATTTAAAACTAACTACAATTTCTTACACAAATCGAAAAGCTCTTTATTTGGCAAACTAACTCAGTTTGGACATAACTAAGCATAAACTAACTAAATCGCCTTAACCAAGCAAGTGGGCTTATTTGAAGGCGGAGTAGCATACCAAAAGAGATAATTTATAACAGACCTATTAGATGAATAAATAGATAGACAGATTGTCATGTGGAAAATTTAGTTCCTTAAAAAATAACTTTAGTCATTTGACTTTTTTCTGGAGAACCAATTTTGTGGGATTATTATAACAACAATAAGCCGGAGATGAAAGTAAATTGTATACATTTCCCAGAAGGTAAACTTAAGACTCTGCTACTGCTTGTTAATTTTTATGTATCTGCTGAACTCATCATATATTGCTCTTTTATTTCCCAACTGGGTAAGGTGTTTTGAATTTTATTGTACCTACGAATATTGTTTTGTTTACTTTGCTGTGCTTTTAATTTTATTATTTTTTTGTTTCTTTTTATGCATATTGTTTTTTTCTGCTTTAATTTAGCACCTTTGATGACATTGAATTAATTAAGTTCTAATATCATGCAGATCATACAAGCTTCCAAACTTCATTCCCTGTTAAGTGTTAATGGAATCAAATTTTAACTCCAATTGATAACAATAGTTACGTTGAAACGTTTGCTTGAATATGACTGTTTCTGATAAGATTTTTGCTATATTTTTCTTCTTCTTTTTTGAAAATGTACAAAAAAAAAATTATCTTAAGCTTGTTATGACGGCAGAAGAAGAATTTAATGGAATTAAAAAAGTAATTACCATAATTATTTAAACTGACTTATAGAAATTGATATGTTTAGAGAATATATTTATAAGGCTAAAAATAAGAGTATGATTAATTTAGGGGCTTTCACATAAATAGTCATCAGACTTTTACATAAGCAATTTAAAAACATTTGTTGAACTTCAAGATAAAATATATACGGAGGGACTAACAAATATTCGCTGAGTCGGCGCTAATTTGTTATTTTTTGAAAAAATTCAAAGATGACGTACGATTCACAATTGCCTTACGATAGTTATTTAATTTTAAGTTTCAGAAAGATCAATTTCAATGAAACGAGAAAATGTAAAGTAACTAATGAAAAGTCGAAAGAAATTTCAGCAAACAACAAGCCAGAAATTTGTCATGTGATTCCTTATGACTTTCGACATCAGCCCAAGCCAGTATAAATTGCATATGGACCGAATACACCATTAGTACAGACTGTTTCAAAGTGGTTTCAATGATTCCAGACTGTATGTAAATTTTTCCGTAGAGAACAGCTATGATAGCCAAGCGAATCATTTTATTAAAGCAAGGCAAAAAAGAACAGCAACAAAAGTGGTGATGTCTTTTTACTTCAATAGGTGCGGAGATAATTAATGCACACTGCATGCCTCAACGTGTGGAAAGTATGAAAAAAATGGATCGGTGAGTCGAAAAACGGTACATTTGATATAAAAACGCAACAAACCAAAACAAACCAAAATATTTTCGATGTATTTGTCGGTGCTGAATTCGAATCTAGTCTCGGAATTGCTCTATCACGTTTAGTTTTTGAGATATAATAAAGTAAAAGTTCAAAAACACTATTTTTGAGGTTATATAGAGGACGCACGGAATTGTTTTGCTCTTTTGTTTTAAATGCATCGCTTACATCTGTTCTTCGTCTAAAAAATTAGGTATGAAGTAGTCATAAACGATTTTTATTTAAAAAGTTATGACCATTTCAAAATACATTGGGCCTTATTGCAAATAAATATTCTCGAGAATTTATTCCCTTACTCCCTGGTTTGCAATCGCAAAAACAAATTTATAGAAGGGCAAAATTCACTGGAAAAAAGGCTATCGGCAATAATTTGGGAGAGAGTATTTTGACGTTTATTGGAAAAATTTTTCACCAACATTTTACTAGGGACTTATATGGACTTATCGAAAATATTCTCGAGAATTTATTTCCTTACTCCCTGGTTTGCAATCGCAAAAACAAATTTCTGGAAGGGCATAATTCACTGGAAAAAAAGGCTATCGGCAATAATTTGGGAGGGAGTATTTTCACGTTTATTACAAAAATTTATTCCCCAACATTTTACTAGGGAATAATAATGCAAAAATGAATAAATATAAATAATGTTTGACAAATTGAAAACTTTAGTACAATTGTATAGCTTATTGAAACAGCTTTCATATGACACCAATGTTTCCAACTTATACCGTTTCTAATAAAACTACTTTTCACTTCACTTTTTCTTTGTGATGGTTTGAAGATTTACAGTTGCGGTCAACAAATTAGCAACGCAGCGGTGTATTACATTTATTTGTCAATATATCATAATTTTCTGAAGAAACTTTAAAAACTTTATATCGGTTGATGGTCTTACAATAATTATTTGTTAAGTACACTTCACTTTATGCAAAAGGAAGCCCCTATTATTTTGTTTTTTAGTATATTGAGAAAGGATAAATAATCTTCTCGGTCATATTATCATAATTTTCTGAAGAAACTTTAAAAACTTTATATCGGTTGATGGTCTTACAATAATTATTTGTTAAGTACACTTCACTTTATGCAAAAGGAAGCCCCTATTATTTTGTTTTTTAGTATATTGAGAAAGGATTAATAATCCTCTCGGTCATATAATTAACAACGCTTTGTTTATTTTTAATCAAAGCAAGTTTTTATTTAAAAAACATTTAATATTTCGTTGCAAAACCATTATTTCTCATAACTGCTTCACACCTACGAGCCATTGAATCCACTAATTTTTGGCACACAGCATTTGGAATGGCTTCCAATTCCATCTTTACTTTTGCAAATAACTCCAAGAAGTTTCCATCTTTATGCAACTGAACTTTTTTTTGTAATTGCTCCCAGAGGTTCCCGATGGGATTGAGGTCTAGGCTGCATGAAGGCCGATCCAATAGTGGGATGTAATTTTCCTCCATAAACCGTTTTGTTAACCGCTCGGTATGCTTCGGATCGTTATCTTGCTGCAGGATCCAAGACAGTGGCATGCTTTCATCACAGAATGGAACCATTACATCATTAAGGATAGAAATATACTGGTGGTGATCCATATGGCCCTTAATCTTTCACAATGTCCAGTTAAGCATTAACTGGAACTTTAACTGGCACTTTGACATACAATTTTATACAAAATTTTTATTTATTCGAAAGTTAAATTTTAACTGGACATTGTGAAACCGGCCCTTAAAGTTTCTTCAGAAAATTATGATATATTGACAAATAAATGTAATACACCGCTGCGTTGCTAATTAGTTGACCGCAACTGTATTTTATTTTACGGTGTGAAAATTTTAAAAGTACATCCCTAAACGAAGAATACGCCATGCTCAAAACGCCGATCTACTTTTTTTATACTTTCCACTCGTTGAGGCCCGCCCTGTGCAGTTAATGCAGAAATCGTGAAGCTTTAAAAACACGATTTTCAGGACTGTTTTAATAAGTGGATCTACAGGCTAAAAAAATGTATTGAAATAAATGGTGGGAAAGTTTAGAGGGATGGGGGATAAGGAGTAGTGTCGATGAATATTTTTCGATCGCAGTGCGATTATTCTACAACTTAATCGCGCGGCCAAAGAATGAATTATTCCAAAACGCAGTGAGGATGGGCCTGATGAGACGCCCGAGTGCAGCGAGAGAATATACAAACCGATGGAACCAGCTTTGACTTTAACGAAATCTTAAGAAAGCTCCAGCATTCCAAAAGTGAGGAATAGATGGAATGATCTTTGTCTGTTAAATACACTTCTTCGAATTGTTTTTTAATAAAATAAATATATAGTATCTTTAAAATTTTAAATTTTGTCTACAAGTGAAAATCTATTAACTCAGTTTTTATTGAAAAACTCTATTTTGAAAGAAACACATTCAACAGTAGCAATATTAAGCAATACAATGACCCTTTGTTGAGGAAATAGAGCATGAATTAAGTGCGCTATGAATGCTAGTTACTTTGTCAAAAAATAAAAGTGAAAGTCTACATAGTTATCCAAAATATTTGTATGCGCAAATGATTTTACAGTTACAAACATGTGAGCACAGAGCGGAAGTGGACATTAATGTTAACATTAAACAATCTTAAACTTGCATTAAGAGAAATAGAGATTTCGTAAGCTCCAGAGAGTTTCAAATTTTAAAAATTTACTTATATATAATTTGCCAATACTTCGACTTTTCCCGGAAATCATCATCGCGTAGTAAAGAAATACAAATTAACGGCAAAAATAAAATAAAAAACAAAGTTTTTGAATTTGCTGAAATGAATTTATGAATAATGTACATACGTTTACTAAAAGTTCATGCCAAATATGAAGTTTGTAAGTTATAAACTAAAGTAACATAAACCAAAATACCGGATAGAGTAAGTCCGCAGCGCTTCGTTGATCATGGCCGAAACTAAACATTAAACGTACGAAAAAGCGGAAAATGATTGAAAAAGAAATTATTAAGCAACACAGCCGGCACAGCAAAAATGAAAAGAGCGTCATATAAAACGCAGCAATCACAATGGAAATAACAACAAAAACAAAATATTAACAGAAGCCCACAACAAAGCGGAAACAGAAGAGACGCAGCAGCAGTTCGCAACAACAAATAAAATAGAATTAACAATTAAGTTCACTATTTGCTATTTGGTCGCATGATTCAAAAAAATTAAGAAAAATATTTTTGAGACAGAATTAAAAAAGTATTATTAATTATATTTATTATATATGCATACTTATTAGGGTGGAGTGAAATTTGTTTTTTGCGATTTTCGAAATGGCTCACATGCGAAAAGATGCTCCATAATATTCTTAATAAAAAATTTTATATGGTACTTTTTGATATTTTAATGTTTTGTACTGCCACAAAGACATTGAAGTTTTGAAAAAAAAAAATATTACGTTGAGTTTATTTGTATGGGATAAAGTCAATAAAAGAGCTTAAACGTGTCCAAATTGTGATTTTATTATAATATTAACATATTTTAAACAAATTTTAACTCCTTTTCAGTATTAAAAACAGGCATTGTCCTTCGTGATTCCAGCCTTGTTTTGATGAGACCATCTCTTCTTTCTGAACCACATACAGCAGCAGCAGCTTCACTAACAATTTGATTTGAGTATGACCTTTTATTCCCTGGCCCATTTAGAATATGTAAAAATTAAAAATCTCCATAGAGCCGCGCTTCTCCAAATTGTGTACTATAGCAAGTATATTTATGAATTTCATATGAAAAACAAAAAAATTATTCTGACAGAAAATAATAGTTGCGATGATTTATCAATCAACAAAGAAATTGTTTAGTCAAAATACATATATGTATGTTCCATGAACACTTCTCTATATACTAACCCGAAAATAATCAACTGTGAGTTTAGTTATTGCGAGTTGAAAGTTGTATGTTTTATTCAAACTTTTAGAGGCAAAAAAGGGGCTTAAAGCCGGTTTATTCGCAAGGAGTTGTTTTGATTCACTTCTTCACCTTATCCCACTCACAAGAAGCTAACAAACAAAATCTCATCAAAAATTTTCAGTGCCAACATTTGGAGGTCGATTTAATATTATTAATTTAAAAATACGAAGAAAAAAGGCGCTTAAGCTCGGTTTATTCGCAATAAGGAATTGTTCCGATTAAATTTTCTTATTTTCCAACTCTGGATAAATTAACGAACAGGCCTGATCAAAACATTTTAATTTCCAAGACTTCGAGGTAACTTTAATATAGGTAATTTAAACATGCCTCGAAAAAAGGGGCTTAAGCCCAGTTTATTCGCAAGAAGAGTCTGGATTTTAATTTTTATATTTTCCAACTCAGGAGAAGTGGACAAACAAAACCTCATCAAAATAACTTCAGTGTTCCAACTTTGAGTTTTTCCCTATATTCCCAGGACGTGTTTAAGGTTTGATTGACTTGTGGCAGTACTAATACTCAACATTTTGAAAAAATATTTATACACATCTAAAAGGTGATTGACGGATCACCTTTTCCGCACTGAGCCGTTTAGAATATGTAAAAATAAAAAATTTCCATAGAGCAGCGCTCCACCCTAATACTTATATTGTACTTACATATTTATATATGTATAAAATACACATTTCAACATAAGAAAGAAATTTTAAAATTCTGTTTAATTTTCATTTGGTATCTTTTAAATGACAAAAACTATAATTATTTGATAGGAAATATCATTTTCTAATTTTTCTGCACTGTAAATATAGAAATATTGGGGGTTATCGTGAATCAAGATTCCCGGGGAATTTTCTTAAACTTTAATAGAGAATGCACAGCAGTCTGAGAAAATTCCCCGCGAATATTTATTCACGATAACCCCCATTAACAAAATCCCCACAAAGGTGGCATCATAGATCTGGTGTCTGGATTTGACACAACATTGCTTCTGTCAACTGAAGAAGAAGAAGAAGAAGATATATTCTCTTAGGGGCATATTTACGGTTGAAAAATTTAGTCAAACGGAAATTAAAGAGGCATTTTCAAGAGATCACAATCTTCAACCAAAGATCAGATGAAACTACAATGAAATTTATAATTTTTTTGCTTAAAATTGTGCAGACATTCTTTTGGTATGAACGGTTTGTTACCCCTTAAGAAAAAACTATATGTTGCTATTAATATGATTCTTATTTTTTTATATTAAGGAAACTTATTCATGACAACCAAGAATTTCAAATTATATAGAACTGTACGTTTTTTTACACTTCAAAATGTTCGATAAATTTGATAAATTACGCATATTCGATGAAAAAATATTTTTCAAAGGAATAAAAAAAAATCCTACCATTTTGAAAATTAAAATTGATAAATTTAGATTTACTAGATCGCCCAGCGGTCAAAATTTTGATCACAAATAAATAAAATATTATTGGTACCTTTTGGACAATTTTAGTACTTTTTTGCTATACGGTACCTAATAAAAAAGCTCATTTATCATCCCTGGAACAATGTAAAGCGAAACACAAAATATGTATGACATAACTTTTGCTCCTTTATGGACTTATTCCTCTTTCCATAATAACACTGAAAATACCTCCGTTTGTTTTACGAAATTTTAAAAATTTTACTAAGAAAAGTCCCAGGAATCTTACATTTTCCAGTGTTCTACCGATTCCCGCCCACCCTGTCGTATTCTATTTCTAACATAGTAAAAAAAAGGGTTTTTTGTCTTACGTATTAATATATAGATTTTCGAAATTCAAGAGCGCTTTATTCAAAAATTAATATTTTTTCAATATTAATAAACTTAAGAATATACATATTCTGAAGGAACTATACTGTAGATTGTCCATATGTACGAAGTTGTATTTTTTTTTTTTTTTTTTTTGGTTGTTTATCATAATCTACATTCAATTCCCAACAATAAAGGATTTCTTTTTAAAGTCTACAATAATTATTTTGAATGTCAAATATTTTGAGAAAGAGAAGATTTTACTAAGCTAAAACATAGACTTGGAAACAAGTTATCCTACACTTAAGGTATAAACAAAAATTTTGTTCCCACCATGGGAAAAAGGAACATGAATTTTTCAGGCAAGGCAAAACCGGATGTGTAGGTCAAAAACTCGTGTCTTCAGACTATAATACTAAACGCTAATTACTAAAACTATTCAAAGCTTATATTTATTAACGGTAAATAACGGATAAAGCTTATTTTATGGATATACAGTGGGAAGCAAAAGTGTCAACATGTTTTCTGTTTTCTCCAAAATACTGCTTTATAGTGTCTGATTAAAAGTATCTGGCCGCAGAATACCTCTTAACATGTCAGGATTTCGAGATATCTTAACCTAAAACACGGTTTTTCGCGGTTTTAAAATTATGTTCCATGATTTTATATGCTGCACTACACTACTAAAATAGCTTGAGCAGTCATCTACGATTATTCCTTCAAAGTTATGGGCATTCTAAAATGACATAATGAAAAGCCCAAACATCATATAAAAATTAATTTAGCTGAAATTTTTCACATATTTAAAAAGGGGGAAGTTTAAGCTTCCGTTTAGTTCATACTTCTTTTCGGATATTTAATTAGAACCGACAGTATTTTAGAGAAAACAGAAAATATGTTGACACTTTTGCTTCCCATTGTGTCTTATTTTAAAACTCATTCAATTCAAAACTTTAAAATTCTGTAAGTTAGTCAATTTTAGAAATATTTCGTTATTCTTGCGCATATAATAGTCCAACTTCTGAAAATTCTACTAAAACCATAAACACCTCAAAGATCATATTCCCCTTTATTTAATACTTAAACGACTCATAAGTCACACTGATGTGGCAGTTGACATTAGATTACATTGTTTGATAAAACAAAAAAAAAAAAAAAATTAAAGTTTCTTGTGCAGTAATTGTGTTATTTGAGCATAAATAAAATTAATACTTACGAAATAAGTCCTTGCGCACTAAATTTCTTGCACACAATACTGAAAAATAAACGAAAATCATTATTGATTGTTGCATTTAAATCATATTTATTTATTAAACTATAAATATACAAAATATATAAAAGAACCTACTTGTTATCCGAACTTTGTGTGCTCCATTGCGACGTGGATAATCCAATTTGTTCATAATTTTCGTTTTTTAAAAAGGAGACAAAGAAATTATGAATAAACTAATTTCTCTCTAAATATGAAATTATGATAAAACACTAGAAATGGCAACAAATTTGATTGTAGCAGCATTTAAAATGCGTTTGAAATTTTAAGTAGAAGCTATCGGCTGGTAACAGTAAAATTTGTGTTGAATTTCTGTCGCTTGAAATAATGACGATGGCAGCAATAGCAGCGGTGACGCGGAATATAACGATGACAATATTTGTTATATTGCTGAAGTTGTAATATTTGCCAATTGCATTGATTTAAATTTGTAGAAACCTTTGCACTTTAAACACTGTAAATATAAAAATTTAAAAAAAATATTTGAAAAACTAATGAGCTGTTATCTATTAAATGTGAAAATTAAAGAATTTTAACATAAGATGTTTGCTGTTTATAAAACATTAAATAAATCTTAAAGCCAAACTTACATGTGTTCTAGCTCTAGAAAAACTAATTCATTATATCTCTAAAACTACTAACTAGACGCTGTTGGATAAAATTTGGTACATTATGTAATGTTCACTGGAAAAGTATGTTATTGATAAGGTTAATTGAATGCGTTCTTGCACTTAACAAAAGGCATATTGAAAACACGTTACACGCGAATTTTGAATAAACTTATTTTGCTTGTAGGGTATTTGAGTCTTATCTCGTAAGGGGTCGTGCATAAATTACGTAATACTGCAATTCCACAAGAGATTTTGCTGTGCTGAGATTTGTAAATCTCATCGTTAAATCCGACCTGTTTCCACTGGCCGAAAGAGATTTAATTTTGACATTTACAATTGTATGGCAGTCCCTTTCAGGGTTGGAAAAAGAGGGTAAGTATGTGGGGGAAAAATATAGGTCGCGAAGAAATAATGGGGTCGGTCATACATTTGTTCCTTCTAGGGGTACCCGTAGGCCAGTAAGGACAGTAGGGGAAATTTTTATAAATAAGGTAACTTTGTATGGGAGCCCCCTTAAGGAAAATAGGGGGGTAGGTAAGCTGAGGAAAAACTGTGGAGGAGGTATATTGGGGGTCAGTCATATATTTGGCTCCTCTAGGAGAGACTCCTGGGCAGTTATAGCCCTATTTGACGATTTCCGTTCTATATTTTTTATGTCTATGACGTCAATTTTGTATGGGAGCCCCCTAAAGAGTTAGAGATAGAGGGTAAGTATGGTGGGAAAAAATGTTGCGGAGGGGCCGGTCATACATTTGTCCCTTCTAGGGTGGGGGTTGATTTCCTAAAAATGTCAATTTTATATGGGAGCCCCCTTAGGGGTTAGAGACAAGCGGTAGGTATGCTTGGTAAAAATGTTGGGGGGAAAAATAATGTGGGTCGGTCAAACATTTGAACCCTCTAGAGGTGGCCCCTCTTGTAGGGCTGTAAGTAAATGTTTTCTCCTTTTCTCCCATCTTTGATCTCGATGCGCCAACCCCTACCCTCACCCCACCCCCAAAATTTTTTTTGCAATCATTTTTTTCCAATCTCGCAAAATTGAGGGGTCGCAAGTATCAAAATCCAAAATTCGTACACTAAAACACCCATAGTGTTTAATGATATTTAATTCCAATTGTCAAAGGTGGTCGAAAATAGCCAAAATCGGTTGCCCTGCTGAGGTTAATGCGCAGATTTGAAATAAATTTCGTCAGCAATAGATTTACTTTTGTATGGTAAATCATGTGATATACACCCAAATGTAAAATTCAAAAACGAAGCGAGATTCGAGAAATTTTATTTAATTTTTTCGAATTATTTTGGGTAGTTTTTAGGCGAACAACATCAAATCTACCTTTTCTTAAAATTTCTTTAGTATTCTTGTGTTACTTAGCCTAGATATTTCAAAAACGAAGCGAGATGTGGAACAGTTTCATAGAATCTTTTCGAACTATTTTTATTTATTTACGTGGGCTGCTATATATATTTCTGGCCTAAGTAGGTACAATCTGACATTTTCATTGGAAAGTTTGACATTTTTTAGCATAAACGTACTCAGAACGTTTTGACGTACGACCATCATTTGTGTTGTTTACAGTGACTTGAAAAAATCAATTTGGCAAAAAAATGGAATTAACTCGTGAACATTTTCGTGCGATCATTTTTCACAACTTTCGACGTGGATTATGACGACAAGAGTGCATCGATGAACTTAAATCTTTGTATGGCGATAAAGCACCATCTTATACCAATGTGAAAAACTGGTTTAATAAATTCAATCGTGGCCGACGCTCGCTCAAAAACGAATTCCGTGAAGGTCGTCCAAAATCAGTTGTTGTGCCACAAAAAATCGATACAGTGCATGAACTGATAATGCAAGATCATCATGTGGCATATTGTGAGATAGAGGCATCCTTGCACATTAGTTCATTCCAATACATTCGATTTTGCATGAACACTTAGTTGTAAAAAACCTTTGTTCTCGTTGGAAACGCAATAATTTATCAATCGTTTAAATTATCAATGGAAAAATTGATTTTCTTAACTCACTGTAAACAAAACAAATAGCACTTGTACATCAAAACGTTGTGTTGCCTAGCCCAGAAATATATATAGCAGCCTACGTGTTTAATATCTATGCAAAGATGGCAAAACTAGGTATTGCATGTTACTCATGTGAAGTTGGCTCCGTGATTTTCGAAAACCGAAAATTTTTTTAGAGTTCTCCGTCCGTTGGGAATAGTTCTGGAGTTCTTTCACAAAATTCGAAATAGTTCTGCGAAATTAGACCAAAAATCGAAGCTGTACCGTTTTTTGCTGAGCTCACAAGAAAGAGTTCTGGGAGTTCTTTATACTTTTTTTTTTTGGTGAAAAAATTTTTCAGAAAAAATTTTTTATAAAAAAATTTCGAACAAAAAAAAGTTTTGATTACAGATCTGGATAGTGCTCAGCTTAATCGAAAAATTAGAAAAATTTTCGGTTTTTTTCTAAGTATCCGAAAATTAAACTTTTATCGTAGAGGAGTTCTGATTGGAGTTCTATGTTGCGCTCGAAGAGTTCTAAAGAAAATATTATATATTATTAAATTGTTGTTATTGTCTGTTCTAGCATTGTTGTTGTTCCTAATTTCAAGAAAATTGATTTGGTCCATTTTTGTTTTTTTCTATAGAAATTTATTAAAAAATGCAATTTCAGATACATGTTGCATATCAAATGAATTCCTTTCATAAATTGGGCTTCTTTATTAAATTATTAAAATTATAGGTTAATGGTACACTTTTTTGTGAAAAATAATGGTTATTTGGGAAAAAATGGTATAAATTTTTGAAAAATTATCATATCTCGAAAACAATGACTCAAATTAAAAATTGTGTACAGCAATTATATAGTCCGGTAAAATACCTTTCATATGACATCAATATCCAGGGGTTCCCAACTTATACCGATTTTTATAAGACATATCCCGATCTTCCGATGGCTATATCTCTGAAAGTAGATATTGGCAAGTCGCTAATCTAAACATTAAGCCAGTACATATTTAAAAATTCCATCAATGGGCTCATAACCTATACCGGTTTTCATAAAAGCTATGTAAATTCCGATATTTCGATGGCTAGATCTTCAAACAAAGGGCGAGCGACACTTTGTAGTTTTTGTATTGAATTGCAGAAGCTCTTTTTTGCCCAAAAAAAATTAGCTTGGAGAGTTAAAGCAAAGTTGATTATATACTTATCTCAAAGTAAAGGGTTTTTTTTAAATATTAGGCCAGTCCTTTTTAAAAAAAGTTTGTTCATCCAACTGATCGAAAAAGATTATTTGTTTTTGCTAAACAATTTTATCTTCTGAGCTGAACACCCAGCTTCAGTTAGTGCAGTGTAAACGGTATGGTTTCAATTTAGGATCATGGTGATAGATTGAAGTCTAATCCACGGTTAGGAAATGCCACATAATTAAATTGATAAATAAATTTTATTTAAAAGGGCGCAGCAAAACACATATTGTATGAAACAAAAAAATATCCTCAAACACAAGGAATTCGATAAACGAAAGAGCCACTAACTTTCAGAAAGGCGTGGGGACGAAATGTGCGAGACAACATGGAAATATGTACATAACTACAAAGTGCAGGTAATGAAAGGCAAAGATGCAATCTGATGATTTGTCAATCAATTATAAAATTACATATATTGTGTTTATTTACCATAAGCAATTTTTGGATAATTTGGTTAACAAATTTTTTTCAAATTTATTTTTTTTTTCGTCACGTTTCAGCACTTTATTGAATTAACTTTACGACCGACTGACTGACCCCGACAAAATGCAGTCCAAAATAACTATTTAAGTAGATAATTAGCTCCTCCTTAATCAATGTAAAAAAAAAGAGAACCAGCGAATTCATATAGGTATCTGGAGATGGAGACCACTTATTTTTTTTTTATTTCACGAATTCTTTGCTTCACTTCATTTCACTTATAAATTGCATTTTTATTTCACTGCTCTTTGCCTTATTCACATGCACACTGAAATAAATGTAATATTTGCATTCTTTTAAAAATATTATTTACTAATTCCTCTAAAAGGCAATGTAAGCTTATTTTGAGGAAACTACACAACTTTTTTTATTAATTTTAAATTGATTTATAATCGCAAGTGAATTCAGAAAAACGCCATTTTTATTCCGTGTCTGATTTTTTTTATATTTTTATTAGGCCCGTACACACTTTCAAATTCATTGTCTGAATTCGAATTTGCGTAGCATCACTAATTTTGGTCTAAAAAAGTAGTACGGGCTTACACGACAGACAAAATAATCAGACGATAGTTCCGTTGCTGCAGCAAACACACGAAAACAAAATCTCATTCTCATAGCTGATTAAGATACTATTGTGCGATCGCAACCCTATTAATGGTGGAATTAGCCAAGAAGTAGCGTTTCGTAACGTGACGTCTGTCAAAATCTATCAAATGGCAGAAGCGTGTAAGCGATTAGTGAAATCGTAAAGAAGCGGTACGCAACGTTGAGACCTGTTGAAATTAGATTTTCAAACGTCGCGCTACGTTGTTAGATAAAATAAATTAAATTTGGATGTTATAAATGGAATTTTTTAAACAAATAAATTAAAATAAGTATGACAATGGATGCTTGTTTATAAAAACTGGAATTTTTCAAGTTATTTTTAAGTTGTAAGATGACATTTCGTACGTTGCCTTCCGTTACGTTACGAAACGCTACTTCTTGGCTAATTCCAGCATAAATAATCGTCTAAGACCCTGGAAACACGGCAGACAAAAGAGTCGAGTAAGGCCTAGCTTACATAGATATTCATAATAGCTGCGTTCCAGAAGTTTTTTAGTTAAATTTTGAGTTAAATCTTTAGTTAAATAATTTGGGAGAGTAACAGCAAAAATGCTCTCATCAAGAGATTTAACTACAAAATTTACTGGAACAAAATTTGGTCAAAAATTTGGTTAAAGTTTTAACTGTCACAAATTTAAAAACATAAACGTTTAATTTATTTTGATATTTGTTCGTTTTACCCGCACACACCGAGTACATATAATTTTTTGTCAGTTGTGACTTTTAGGTAAAATTTGGTTATTTTTGTTTGGAGGGGAAACGATCAGCCATGTTTTTTTCGGTCTCATTTGACTAAATTTTGTATACGGGAACAAGATTTAGTCAACTTAAGGTAACAAAAGTGAACTTTTGTTTCGTTCTGGAACGGAGCTAATCAAAATAATCATGAATTTTTTTGCTTCATGACTAAAACTATATTTTGTTCACATTCATGTGATTTTAGATTACTAGTACTATTTTACTACTTTTTAATGCTATTTATTTTAATACTTTTTTTCATGCGACAAATTGTGTCAAACTGTGAGTTAATTTTGTTTGGTCTCAAATTTTGTTGGTACTGATTCAAAGATTGTTATTAACCACATATTTCATCCATCTTGTAGATTTCTTCACGAAAACTGTATTATTTTACTCCCAACACAACTTGTGAAGCAGCGCTTGCAGAAATGCTACGATATATCAATAACAACCTAGATGCGAAAAAATATGTTGCAGCAGTATATATTGATATGAAAAAAGCTTTTGACACGGTACAGCACGATATCTTGCTGGAAAATCTCTCGGATCTGGGTATTAGAGGTTCGGCCAATATGCTATTTAAAAGCTACCTGTCTAATAGATTGGTTAAAACTAGAATTGGTAATGTGTTTAGCCAAAGTGAATTGCTGGAGTGTGGGATACCACAAGGATCAAACCTTGGCCCAACTCTGTACCTGCTATATATACAAAACATTAAAAATGCAGGTCTTCATGCTTTTTATAACATATTCGCTGATGACACGTGCTTATTATATGCTGCAGACAGCGAGGCTGCTCTAGAATTGCTTGTAAACAACGATCTTCTGACATTTTCAAGGTGGGCTATTGGCAATAAGTTGACTGTAAATGAAAGTAAAACAAATTTCATGATATTTTGCAACAAAAATAAGGAGCCAATCAATCCTAAACTGCGTTTAAATAATGTAATTCTTCAGAAAGTGACGTCTGTTAAACATCTGGGTGTGCTAATCGATAGCAAGTTGTCTTGGAGCGATCATGCAGAGTACTTTGTCAAAAAGGTAGTTCCAGTTGTTGGTGCAATCAAAAGATCTAAAGTAACCTTAAACCAGATAACGGCAAAATTGTTAGTAAGTTCACATGTTTTAACGCACTTCAAATACAATATTATAAACTGGTCATCGTGTTCGCAATCTACTCGGAATATGTGTGATCATTTTATTACGAAAGCCATCAAATCATTGTTCTGTTATGATAGACTTTATAGTACTACTCTGGTGTATGAAGAAACGAAACTGCAACGGCTCAAAGTGATCATCCCATTAGAAAAAATAAAATTTGTACATAAAGTCATAAATCAAAATATAAAGCAAAACTTACAAATTGAACTACGAGGCGATATTTCCAATAGAACAACGAGATCATCCCGCAATATACAAGTTCCGCACAGCAGAACGCAGAAACACTTCGAAAGCCTTATTCCTACTGCGCTTAGGCTATACAACAAAATACCAACTGAAATGCAGCAAATTAGTAACTTCTACAAATTCACCAAGAAAGTAACTCAGTATGTAGTAGAAAACATAAGTGATTTCTATATTTAATATAGCAAAAATGTAATTAGGAAAATTATATATTAGCATATTAGTAAAACTAAAATTAAGTTATGCATTTAAATGCAACTAGTCTGAAATTGTGATAATTTAAACAATGTACAAAATATTTTAGAAATTGTTATACGATGTCTAGTGACAATATTCACTCAATATCCCAGCACCAGCTCTAAGCTGAAGGGATAAACTTAGTACCTAATTTATTGATTTATTGATCAAATGTCTTACAGTACATTATATGTGATTTATGAAATAAATGAAATGAAATAAATGAAATGAAATGAACACAACTCTGTTTGATCGTTTGCTCATTCATTTCATGATTAAAATAATCTCCAAATATATGATTATTTTGATTATGAATGTCTATGTAATCATGTTTCTATAGCAAACACACAGGCGATAGCAAATCGCTTGTGTATTCGCTCGCAATGGAAAATCAGATAGTTGTCCGACTACTTCGTCTGCCGTGTGTTCAGGCTCATCTGTCAAAAGACTAGAAAATTTTGACATTTTCGTAGTTTAAGAAGAGCAGCATTTGTTATCGCTGCAACCAGGGTAATTCATCCATGGTACAGACTATGGATGAAGTTTGTCAGTTTTGCTTAAGTTTCTCTTGTTTGTGGCTGTTTTTTTTTGTGGTTGACGGTCAGCGGCCATATTTGACTAACGAACATGTACCTATGTATGTTCCCCCTATAACTGTCAATTCTCTATTATACACAAGCGAACACATGGACGACTTAACTATTGCTAATATAATGGATTTTAATAAGATTAAAGCCTGTTTCCTTCGAATATTTAAGAGAAGATTTATGGCAGGTTCTGGACTTAGGGGCTGTCCATAAACTCCGTGACGCTAGAATTCGCTATATTGAACCCCCCAATATGTGACGGTAGCTTCATATAAAAAACTAATAAAATACACCAAGCGTGACGCTTGCTTGAACCCCCCCCCCTTTATGAGCGTCATGGAGTTTATGGACAGCCCCTTAGCTCTAAGTCTGGGTGTTAATCACATGATTTATCATACAAAAATGAATCTATTTCTGCCGAGATTTATTCTTAATCTCTGCATAAATTACAACAAGTCTACCGATTTTGACTATTTTCGACCAAGTGGCACCCCAAAACTTTAACTATTGACATATCATTAAACACAAAGCAAATGGAAGATAAATATTTAAAGCCTGTTTCCACCGGAGAGCACCGCTTTTAATTTTTTCTCTGAAATTTAGACCATTGCTTCGAAGCAGATTTCCGTTATTATTCGTTACAAAAATTTTAAAAATATGGGTTAGTGCTACAATTTTTTTAAGTGCAAATTTCAGAAAAAATGCAATATCTTGAAATTTTGGCCCTAAAGGGCCGTCCACACGTACAATCTTACCTGCGCAAACCGAATCATGGCGCAAACCTAGTTCGTGCAAACTAGAGAGTTTGTGCTACTTTTTTTATCGCGTCCACACGACACAGGCAAGTCTGTGCAAACTTTAATTTTGCCGTCCACACGTACAGACTGCAGACCAGTTTGTGGATAGCCCTTAATTAAAAACCTTTCCATACCTTTCAATATCCAAGAGCTACCAACATTATACAAATTGCTATTGTGACAGATACAATAAACAAACTTCCAACTGTCAAAATCAACAGCTGATCTTCCATTTATTTGTTTACGCGCTTTTTTCAGGTTTTATAATTTAAAGTATTTCGAGTTGTCAAATAAAATGTCGATTACAATTGAAATAAAAGGCAAACAATTGAATTCTCAAACGCCTCTTAAAATGCATTATATACCAGCAAAAATCGATGGAGATGGCGATGCAAAAGTGGAAGAATTTTTCGAAAAATACACAAAACCTGATAGTATCAGCGGCGGTGAAAAGTTAACAAACGCATTGCGTGGTTACCCACTACAGGGTGAGGAGCATTTGATGCCAAATGGTTACAAAGGCTTAGTACTACAAGAAACGCATGAGACTCTTAATGAAGATGCTGATCGAGTATTAAAAGTTACTGGAAGCTTTGAAAAATTTTCCTATTGGAACTACGACAAAATACCATCGAAGGCAGATGCATACAAACAAGCACTACAATATGTCGAAATATCTAAAGAGGTAGAATAAACGTTTGAATTTTTTCATAAATTGAATAATTTTTTTTTCTCCTAGCTTGCTGCCGATATAACCGAAGATGAAGTGCTGGCTGAAATTTCCAGAAATAAGGAGAGTGTTGCGACAAAAATAAATTAGTTAAATGACATTTATTATTTAATTGTAAGAATAAACTTAATTCCAGTAAATAAAACCATAATTTTTAACTTCATTCATCTGCATCGGCAAAACGATCATCATTGATATTTAAATTCTGTATACCGCCCCGCGCAACAGCATCAGCATTATCGCCTTGGCCGTGTTGTTCACAATTCACTGCAGCAGCCACTTGTCCCACTCCATTGACATCTTCATCCTCCTCATCACAGTCATCCATAAAGTCACTTTCCTCTGAAATACTATCTGCCGAATCGGGGTGCAATGCTTGGCACTCGGTCATTGCTTGGAATATAGTGTCTACTGTGTTGACATCGGTGGGTATTAACCAACATTCAGTCATTTGTTGATCTTCTGCATCTTCATTATCGGTTTCGTTCCCCTCATCTTCCTCCCCGCTATCATCGTTTTCATTTTCCATTGGTAATCCAGCAGCACCGTCCCCATTATTATGTCCATTAGCGGGTGCAACCGCAGCAGTGCCGTCATAGACACCACGCCATACAAGTTGATGATCCAGCATAAAATAGATACACTTTACTGGATTCGAGGAAATGCCATGGACGCTAATTTGTTTCCACATAATAGCAATGCCTTCGGGTTTATCATCTGGTGCCCAAGAAAGGGCGCTGTAAAAAATACAAATTAATAAATCATCGACTGGGTATTGTTTTTCACAGTTTTTTCTACACTGGGGATGCTTTACGTTTTGAAAATGCTTTTTCTAAATTTTTTGTATTTTGACCTATCCCTATCCAGTTGTGAGTTATCCTGCTTGTATTTTGCCGAGTCGCATAATCAAGACTCAACTGAGATGAAATGTAAAGAAAACGAGAATTTTTTCCTACCTTTGACTAATGTAAAGTGTTCCATTGCCAATAATTTTATTTCCAATTTTTAGTTGCAGGTTATTTGTTGTATAGATGAGCCCTTCTTCTGGTGGAGTTATATTGGATATTATGACCATTTTTATAATTTCTAATGAAATTTTATTATCCTGCGAATCAAACTTTTGTGTTTATTTTTCACAATATAAATGTATGTTCACAATAGTTTTATCAAGAATACAATCCCAACAGGAAACAATTATGACTTTTATGAAATCGACTTGAATGAATGTCAGATTTGAGCGAAATCGTTAAAATCTCTAAGATCAATCCCAAAGAGATGTGAAGTGACAATGGCCAAAGCAACGTCTCAGACCATTTCATTAGTAGCCACGAAGTTACCTGACAAAACATCGCGTACGATATTCTTAAAAAATCGTGTCAAGATACTACCAAAAACTTAACGAAACATAGCAGTGTTGCCGCGGCCTTAAGAAAAAATAGCTGTGTTTTAGACGACAGTTTTCAGTGTTTAACTAAGCACATTTTGAGAAATGTATGGGAAACCAACAACTAAAGTGCTTAATATAACACAGATAAATTTGCGTGTTTAATTATTAAGCACAAAGTAGACTGTTGTTGTTGCCATACTTCACTGAATATTAGCTGTGTTTAATAGGATTTTCACATAGTGGCACCACATTTTTACCGATTGACTTGGCAAGCGGTGGAAAGTAGTGCGGAAACGAAAAGCAGAATAAGAGGAGATAGAATACAAGCACGTTTTAGAAGAACAGTTGATAATGAGATTTTTTAATTGGCCGAATAGAACTATCGCCCGACAGTTTTGTATGTCGTGTGAACCAGTTTCTATTGTTTTTTAACATCCCGACTCGACTAGCAATATTTATAACTCTAGTTGATATAATTTATATTATAATTTTTTTTATGTCTAAATTTCATGTGATTTATGAAATTTTTATTTCATAACATGTTGTGTCTCCTCTACATATTTTGCTGTTATGACCTGAACTATTGCATGATTTTTTGCTCGTCGAGCCACTGGATAAGCGAAGAAACTATCTGGCCTGTTTCATAATCTGTGTATTTTCAATTACTTTTAATTTCGAAGACTTGTTGATTACTTTTTATTTTCGATGTGGATGTGAAGCCTATTCAACGACTGTTCAAGACGTTTAACTTTTCGCAGTAGAAATGCAAACTTTTTCGCTGTCAGTTAAAAAATGCAAACAAGTAAACAAGATTTATGAATCAAAATGCTTTTTATTAAATTTATTAACTTTAATTGAGTTTCACGTTAACAACGGCTGCTGCAATGCACTTGAAATTATAAATGATCGCAATTTTGTCTGTCAAAATAGTGTATTAGGCGAGATGCCCAATTATGAGGTTTCCTCTGATTTGAGGGAATTTCAGAAAGTTGTTTTTCATGCTCAGTGCATTTTATTGGGTTAATTAGATGTTCTATTGCAATTTAAGAAATAAAATCAGGTGGCATCCTGTTTTCGAACTATCCTTACTAACACCATGATATAATGAAATGTCAAATAATTCACACATACACTGACTTCGAAAATGCCAATTTGCCGACTTTTTACTTGTCATCGGAAAAATATTTTTTTAGTTAGAGTTTTTTATCCCAGCAATATTTACAATATAACATTTGCAATAAAAATTAGAATTACTCGCTAAAAAAGGGAAAAACTCTGGAGCTTATACGTGTGTATTTTTTTTTTTCAATTTGCTCCATAAAACAGCTTTAAAAAAGCAAAATTAATTAAAAAATCGTAGCATATTGCCGACTTTTAAAAAATTTTGCGGTAAAATTGCAGTTTAGCGGCTTTTCGTATTTTTAAGGGTAGAAAATAAAATTTTGCCAAAAATGGCTTATTTTGGATTCCCACATTACAAAAATGGCAGGGGAGCTCATAGCTTAGATCTGGTTTCGGAGATATAGACATCGGAATATCCGGATATATCTTCTACGTAAACCACTATAATCTCTGGATGGATTTTAATAATATTGGTGTCATATGAAAGGTATTTTACCGTGCTATATAACTGTCTCACAAAGTTTTTAATTCTGAATTTTTGAAAAATTGTCATATCTCGAAAAATATTACTCAGAACTAAAAACTTTGTGGGACAATTATATAGCACGGTAAAATACGTTTCATATGACACCAATATTATTAAAATCCATCCAAGGGTTCCCAACTTATAGTGGTTTACATAGAAGATATATCCGGATCTTCCGACGGCTATATCTCCGAAATAAGCCATTTTTTTCTACCCTTAAAAATACGAAAAGCCGCTAAACTGCAATTTTACCAATTTTGCATTCCACTTTATACCCACTTTCACGTGAAAGTGGAATTGTGAACAGGGCGGTATATATCAAAACGGAAGAAAACTTATCTCACAAAAATACTATTGAATCATTTCGGCAACACTGTTAAGAAAACGAAAATTTCGTCAAGTTTTAACGAATAAAAAAACGTGGTGTTGTTTTTTTTCTTCTTCACTTTTTTGATTCGTTCTGGCATCTCGCGGTCGGCTTTAATTTATTGTGTTATTTTAAATTAAAAAAAATATTTAATCAAAATGGGTAAACCAGGTAAGAAAAAATTGGATTACTAAAACATGCACAACTAGAGTTATAAAATTTTCGATAGCTTGAACAATCAATATCTAACCTCAATTTTTTTTTAGAATTTACTCCACGAGGTGGTGGCGGCAGAGGTGGTGGTGGCCGTGGATTTGGTGGCGGTCGTGGTGGTGATCGTGGTGGCGGTGATCGTGGAGGCGGTGTTGACCGTCGTGGAGGCCGTGGTGGCTTTGGTGGTGGTCGTGGAGGAGGCGGCGATCGCCGTGGTGGCCGTGGAGGCTTTGGTGGTGGTGGCGGAGATCGTGGTGGTGGTCGCGGTGGCTTTGGAGGACGCGGCGGTGATCGTGGTCGTGGAGGAGGACGTGGTCGCGGTGGTGGTGGTCGTGGAGGAGGCGCTGGTGGATTTAAAGGTGGTAAAACCGTTGTCATTGAACCCCATCGTCATGAGGGCGTATTTATTGCCCGCGGCAAAGAAGATGCACTGGTGACACGTAATTTTGTACCTGGCTCAGAAGTCTATGGTGAAAAACGTATTTCCGTTGAGGTAAGTTTGGTTGTTTGACTAAAGTAAAATATGTGTTCATTTTCTCGTCGCCACAGCTTCAGTCGAATTAAGACCAATCGAACTACGGGCAATTTTCCATTACTAGTAGTTTGCTTAACATTTTTGGGCATTAGTAAGACCTAGAGTAGTACTAAAAATTCTTTAAAATAAAAACGAAATTTCACGCAAATGTAATGGAAAATTGGCTTCAACAACATTTGTCTTAGTCGATTCAGGTTTGTTTCTCTTACAAACAAATACTTAATGATGAGTCCGTGCAGGGGTACAGAACATGACAAAATGTGGTCATGAATCATTTAAGCCAACCACATGCTCTTTGACTCGAGGTCAACTATGGAACATGTGAACTTATTTGTTTTAGAATTATGCACAACTGAATTATTTAAATATTCAATTGAATCCTTAATTTCATTTACATATTTTATTAAAACTGTTTTTGTTTGATTCCTATTTTTTTCAGACAAATGGCGAAAAAGTTGAATACAGAGTCTGGAATCCATTCCGTTCAAAATTGGCTGCAGCTATTTTGGGTGGTGTGGACAAAATTCACATGCCACCTGGATCCAAAGTGTTATATTTGGGTGCTGCTTCTGGTACCACAGTTTCACATGTTTCTGATGTAGTTGGCCCTGAGGGTCTTGTTTATGCCGTTGAATTTTCACATCGTTCCGGACGTGATCTTATTAATGTTGCGAAAAAGCGTACCAATATAATTCCAATTATTGAAGATGCTCGTCATCCGCACAAATATCGCATGCTTGTGGGTATGGTCGACACAATATTCGCTGATGTAGCTCAACCTGATCAGGGTCGTATTGTTGCTTTGAATGCACAACATTTCCTGAAAAATGGTGGACATTTTGTAATTTCAATTAAAGCGTCCTGCATCGATTCTACTGCACAACCTGAAGCAGTTTTTGCCGCTGAAGTAAAGAAAATGCAAGCAGATAAGTTAAAGCCACAGGAACAGATTACATTAGAACCGTACGAAAGAGACCACGCAGTTGTAGTGGGTATCTTTAGGCCACCACCTAAAAATGTTGGTTCATAAGTTGATGCTGATTTTTTTTTTTTTTTGTTTTAATTAACCTAACTAGTTTTAACAAAAAAAAAGTAGACAGATGTGTTCCGACTATTTTAGTTTAATTAATTTTAAGACTTTCAATATTCTTTTTCTTTTATATTAAATAACAATATAAAGATCGTAACTATTTTTACAACAAAAAATAATAATGTTTAATAGCTTTAGGTAAATTTCTAAAAATGTATAAAGAACTTGTGCAGAAAAAAGAAATTAAAAAAAAAATGTGAAATTTTTTTTTTTTTTTTTAAATACTCACACTTAGTAGTCGTATTTCATTAATGTATATTGGTTAA
This sequence comes from Calliopum simillimum, assembly GCA_951812925.1. NCBI lineage: Eukaryota > Metazoa > Arthropoda > Insecta > Diptera > Lauxaniidae > Calliopum > Calliopum simillimum. The sequence continues at coordinate 25,490,157 of OX638370.1, forward strand.
ATTAATAACCAAACATCAGAACTGAGCTCTGTGAGTCTTTAGCCCCTATTGCGTATGGAAACGATTTCTGCCAACAACGCCAGATTGGTTTCTGTCAGAAAATTCGCATTGCCGACTGAAACTGAAGCTGCCAGTTTCTTTTTTTGTCGCCAGATTACGACACTAATCAGTAGCAGTGTCTTGCTGTTTTGTTCAAAATTTTTAACAAATTAAATACCTATGAAATGTGTAGTCTTTCAAAATGATAAATGATAAAAGGTGGGGCATACACTTGGACAGTTCTGAACCATACTTTTGGAGGAAATATTCTTTGGTAAAAATTTTACTTTACAAAACAAAGTAAAATTACAAAATTGGTGATGGTCAACAAGTTTGGCCAAGCACATTGGACCTTATCATGAATAAACATCCTCGAGAATTTGTTCTCAGACTGCAATGTAAACTAGTCTGCAAGGGAGGTTTAGAAAAAATTCTCGACAATTTTTGTGTCGTTAAATATCAAAACTAACTAAATTCCTCTCTGATATGTAGTCAATATAAAATTAATTTCATTAAAGCTGAAAATTTTAAATGTAAACTAGGTCCAGAACTTTGCGAAATCCTTTTAAGCCATATTAACCAAATACTTTCTTAGAAAGCTTATGCAATTACCTAAAAGTTTCACATTAAAAAATGTTTTCTCTAAAAATAAGATTTTTTTTTTTTTGTAAACTTAGCCAGAAAACATGTTTTTTCGCTATAACTCCTCAGGGGTACATGTTAAACCTTCTTCTCACTCACAATTTTTGTCAGACTAGGCCTCCTCTATCACCTTCCAGAAGCTTCGTAATCTTAACGTTTACACCCTGTATGTTAAGGGAACTTTGGAAGTGGTCGCTGAAAAAGATAATGATTACCAGTAAACAGTATTATATGCCGATCGCCATGATTCTATATCGCTCAAATATTTATAATATCCAACATTTCGATTCTCTTAATTTGTTTTGGTATCTCTTCTTTAGGTAATTTTCAGCATTTTTAAATCTTCTTAAAATTTATTACTTTAATGCGTTTCCATGGGACTTACAAATGAATTAACGTGTTCGTTCAAAAGGGTACTTTGTTTCAATCAACGATCACAAAAACAATATTTGCAACCCTTCAAAAATTAAATTTCAAAAAGTAAAATAAACGTTTGGATAAATTAAACCATTTATTTCAAAGAAAATTAAATCAAAACTAATTACCATTGTCTGAATCAGAACAAAGTGTTGGAGTATGTATGCTAGTTGATGCCGCCTCACTCCTTTCACGTTTGTTGCGTTTGCTGCTGCTGGACTGTGAGCCCAAGCGTATTGATTGCTCCAGAGCTCGCTGCTTGTGGGCAAAATATTTTTTGAATTTCTTGATGCGCTGCTCTTCAATTTCCGCCAGACTATCAATTTTGTATTCCATTTTAATCAAATGATGATGTTTTTTTTTCTCTTTGTTTATTTGACTAGACAGAGTATGGACGTAGTATGAATTGTACAGAGCCTCCTGCTCACATTGAAATTGCAATGTCTTTCGATAACGTTTTAATATCTTATTGGGTTCTTCAAAGAGTTCAGCCGTGGAAGATGACATATTTTTAGATATGATGCAGGATTTGCAGTTGCGCTTACAAACTGGACACTCGGAAAGTACGCAAGCTGTACAAAAAATATGTCTGCATGATGTCAAATAAAATTCTGTCGTTTTATTGGGTGTGAAATTTTTAAAGCACTTGTTGCAAAGATATATTAACATTTTGGCTTTTTTTTTAAATTTATTAGCTTTGTTGTTTAGATTTAACTTTCTGTTTAGTTTGTCTTGTAATTCAAACAACTTTATGAATTAAATTGAGTCAAGCTTTCGCACGTGTGTTTTAAAATTCAAGCCAGCGGACATGTTTCTTTTCGGTTAACGGTTAAAAGCACAAAATCTTTTAGCTTTTGCGAAAAACCCCCTTAGGGGTATTCGTACACCTTGTAAAATGGTTTATCAATTAACAGGGCCGTACCGTGAGTTACTGGGGCCAACTTGTGAACATTTTACATAAGCGTGGAGCAGTGAGGACATTCAGACTTCTTTGAAATGTATTTAATTTAATGAAGAAATTAATTTTGTGGAGAATGGATGCTTGTCTGTAATAACTATACAATAAATGTATGCTCCACATTAAAAGATAGGAGGAGAAATGATTTTCAAGCGTTTGTAGACGTATATTCGTCCGTAAGTAGAAAATCGCTCCGTTTTCAGAACTAGTAACTAGAGCTTCGAATGAAACTGTATTTTTAAATTTTATTAGTAAGAATATTTTAATTAATTATTCAATGAGTTTAATTTTCGTCAATGCAATTTTATTAATGGCATTAATTTAATTAAATTCTATATATCATATTGGGCCTTATCATGAATAAACATCGAGAATTTTTTCTCGACTTCCAAGCATGCAATCGCAAACAAATTTTTCTGAAATGGTAAAAATCGCTGAAAAGTAAGTTTATCGGCAATAATTTAGGAGGGAATATTTTAATTGCTTTAACAATTCATTCCCCTATTTAGATTTAGGCAAAAGGACGGAAACGGAAATAAACTTTGTTGTTATACACAGGCCTGTTTCGAAATCCGTGTGGTTTCAATTTCTTTTCATTTAGGAGCCTTTTTGATGAAAACTGTGAGTCAAACGATAAAAAGTATTGAAACCTCTTTTGTGGAGAATTTACAGGTTCTACAAATAATTCAATAAAATTTGGTGCATTGCTCCGTCGTCAAAGTTAGCTCATGGGATTGAAAATGAGCGAAATCGGTCAAAAGACACGCGTACCGCCCATACAAAAAATATATTCAAGTTTAGCAGCCCTGTTCCGTAATCTTCAATTACTTTTCATTTAGAAGGCTTTTTGATGAAAATGGTGAGTCACACGATAAAAAGTATTAAAATCTTTTTTGTGGAGAATAGCATGTTCTACAAATAATTTTGATTTGTATTTACGAAAAAGTAACCGTTTAGAAAATATTCGATAAAATTTTTCGACTTTTTGCTGTTTTTTAAGAATATTTCCAACGGTTACTTTTTCGTTAATGCAAATCAATATTATTTGTAGAACTTGTGATTCTCCAAAAAAGAGATTCTAATAATTTTTATCGCTCGACTCACCGTTCAAGAGAAAATTTATAGACAAATTCATGATAAGGCCTTGCGACCGAATGAATTTTACTTCGTTCACTGACATAAATATAGCTCCACAAAGGTTCTTGTAGGTCGTGGTGCAATTAAAAGCCTTTTAAAATAATCATAAAAAACTAGTAAGAGTGTAACTTTTGGCCGGCCAAACATTCAATACTCTACACTGCAGTATTTTTAAAATTTTGCTTATATGGTGCCACGCCCTCTTGTTCGAGTTCACTCCGCTTTTGCTCAGAGCTTGCATTTATAGTTCTTAGTGTCCGAGTGAAATTTGGTTGGACTATCTCAAAAAAAGAAAACGTTTTCAGTATAGCGTTCCGTGCTTTTGCTGATATGGGAGGTGCCAAGTCCTCTTGCCCGAGTTCGTCATGTTTTAGCTCAGAGTGTGTATTTATAGTTCTTAGTACCTGATTAAAATTTAGTTCGATTATCTCAAAAAACGCTTTCGGTTTAGCGTTTTGAAGCTTTTGCTTATATGGGAGGTGCCACGCCCTCTCTTTCGATTTCACCCAGTTTTTGTTGAGAGCTTGCATTTCTTAGTGTCTGAGTAAAATTTAGTTCGATTACCTCAAAAATGCTTTCAGTATAACGTTTTGAAGCTTTTGCTTATATCGGAGGTGCCACGCCCTCTTGTCCGAACTCGCCCAGTTTTTTTTAGAGCGTGCGCTTACAATTTGTAGTGTTTATGTGTATTTCTATACTTCTACAGGCCTGTTCTGTAATCCGTGTGGTTTCAATTACTTTTCATTGAGAAGGCTTTTTCATGAAAATGTTGAGTCATACGATAAGAAGTATCAGAATCTTTTTTGCGGAGCATTACAGGCTCTACAAATTATGTTGATTTGCATTAACAAAAAAGTAACCGTCTAGGAAATATTCTTAAAAAACTGCAAATAGTCGAAAAATCCGACTTTATCGAATATTTCCGAAACAGTTATTTTCTCGTAAATACTAATCAAAATTATTTGTAGAACATGCTATTCTCCACAAAAAAGATTTTAATACTTTTTATCTTGTTACCCACCATTTTCATCAAAAAGCCTTCTAAATGAAAAGTAATTGAAACCACAAGGATTACGGAACAGGGGTGCTAAATTTGAATATATTTTTTGTATGGGCGGTACGCGTGTCCGTTGACCGATTTCGCTCATTTTCAATCCCAATCCCAATCAAGCTAACTTTGACGACGGAGGAATACCAAATTTTATTGAATTATTTTGCTGCTTTCCCAGAAAATATATTTCCACGCACACCCAGCCACTCAGCCAGACAGACGGACATGGAGGTGATGCTGATCAAGAATATATATACTTTTCTATATCTGACACGCCTCCTTCTCTGCGTTACAAATGGAAGGATAAAGTGAATATACCCTGGGTGTAGGGTATAAAAAATAGTAGGCGCAGTGCAGCAAACGAACAAAATTCATAAGTTTATTCAAGCATATGACTGCAGACAGCGTATAATAAGAAAATATCGAAAATGTAGCTACAATAAAGTTTATTTTTGATTCTAAAAAGTATCAATTTTACAATCAAAAGTTTATGAAAAAAAGAAACTAAGTTAAATCAAGAATTTCACACTCGATCAAGGAAAGGATTGACATTTTCGTCTCCTTCGACAAGATCACAATTATACTTATACATAATCTGTTTTTCAATACATAGTATATACGTTATATAAATAAATTCATTGTAAATTTCTAGTTTAAAATATAAGAAAAAAATATGCGGTTTTTGTTTTTTCTTACTGCTGCAATTTATATATTGCAATCGTCAGGTAATTCTTTTTAGTAGTAATGCAAGATCATTAACAATACTTTTTGACATTTTAATAAAAGGATTATAATTTAGCACGTGACTTCATGCGACTCGCTTCTAATACGCCAGCATTTTCAAGATGTTGAAAGAGTAGTGTTAAATATTCATCACGATGTTTCATCAGATGTGACGCATGCAAAGATTTTTCCCAACATTTAAAAGTACAATTTATATTGGCACGTTCCCAATTTTTACGCACCGCTTCGTTAGATGAAGGTGGTCCGACCAAATCATTATCGGAGACGAAAAATAAAGCAGGTTTTTTAACTAAAGTGGAGTGAAACATTTGACTTGAACGCATATAATGTATTGTTGCTTGGTTGTGGAATGTTTTTAAATGGTATCTAAAAAAATTTATAGAAAAAAAAAAAAAGGTTAAAATTCATGATTTTTTTGTTGCTAATGTTTTATACTTACACGACATAGTTGCGTAATGCGGTCTGCATGCGTGGGTTTCTTGGAAAAATTGATTTTGGTAGACCAACTGGTATTTCAGTGATATCAGCAGCACTGTCCCAAATTTGACAAGCAAATCGATCTAAAATTTCACCATATCTAATAAAAAAAAAATAAAGAACAAAATATTCAAAGCAATTAATGAGTTAATTAATTGTATGGAAAATTAAGGAAAACCAAAACTATCGACTTCAAAAATGGCTAGTAAGGTTCATAATATTACAAAGCCGGTTTGAATAAAAAATAATTTGTTCAGTTGAGCAAACATGCCTTTCGGTTTGGAGAATCTTTTAATTTGAGATTCTTTCTTGCTTCGCTGTCCATGGAGATGATATGGCTTTTTTTTAGCCTGAGATGCATTGATTTTTAATGATTTTATTTTATTATTTAAATTCTTTTTAGAGATCCTTTAACATTTAATATAATACTACCAAGTGATTGATATTGATGTGGTCTAGAAAACGTTTTCTTCTTTTCTTTATTAGAAGAAATCGTCTCCTTTGTTAGAAGAAATCGTTTTCTTAGTTAGAAGAAATCGTTTTCTGTGTTAGAAGAAATCGTTTTCTGTGTTAGAAGAAATCGTTTTCCTCTTTCCCTTGTTAGAAGAAATCGTTTTCTTCTTTTCTTTGTTAGAATTGTTGCCTTCTTTTTTCGATGTAAAATTAACGAAACTTCTACTGAAGAATTTCTCATATTAATACCAAATATCATTGGATCTAATAAATAGCTTCAAAAACTTCCAATTTTATAACCCAAAATTTGGTCAAATAAGGAAATCAAATAAATTACAACTTTTTGGACAAAAATATAATGACTACAAAAAGTTTTACGCCCCGTGGGAGGCGTAAAAGTTTTTTTTTTACCTATTCATATCTCTAGCCATTTGCAGCATTAGCTCGCCAAATTGATATGCGCCAACAGAGAAACCATGTACAATTATTTGGTTATATGATTTGTTGTGCTCCAAAAAATTTAAAGTTTCAGCTGCAACAACCTTTTAATTAAAAATATAAAATTTTACAAATATAATAGAGTTAACAGGTATTAATTAAAACTTTTTCAACTTACTTGTGTGCCTTTTGTGGGCCACAATAATTGCCAAGGTGTAATGTGTACTACCATTATATCAAAACCCAGTTCTGCATAAATCTCAGCATATTTTCTAAGATGCTTTTGTTTTGCCATTAGCCAAGACATTATTAAGACTAATGGATTGCCAGTTGGTGTTTTGAATCTATGAAAGTAAGAATAAATAAAATTTACTTTTGGTATTAACACCAAATGATCTTTTTTTGAAGTTGTATTACTAATAACTTACTCTAGCGTTTTCGGATCAATTTCACTTTTAAATGGTTCACCTGTGAAAAGGGTCATATTTTTGGTAACTTCCCTTGAAGAAATATATCGGCAATTTTTGAGGGGTGCCATTGTATTCTGAAATTTAATTTTAAATGAGTAAAAATTATTTTTTTCTTTTTAACAATTATTAATTATACAGTTTAGTATTGATGTTTAAAAAAGTAATCGTTCATACAAAAAAAAAAAAAAAAGAGATTTTTACATTTGTACATATAATTACGCTGTTTACTAACCATGAAATTGGAATAACAAAAAACTGATTGACAGACATATTAACATCACTAAGAGGGGGTGTTTTCTTAATAATTTACGAATAAGTTAACTACGCTGATATATACAGAAGAGCATGCAATGCTGTTTTTTAAATTACCCTTAAAATATACTTTCTAGTTACAAAAAGAAGAAACAAAAATGACGAATGCGTGGAAATTCAATAATAACCCAATCAATGTACATACATACATATGTGGACTACGTCTTTAAATCAACGTAAGCGTAACATGTAACATGCAACTGTATTTCCTCTTCTTGGAATTAAAACAATGTCGAATACAATTTAAGGAATTTTTTTTTTTGAGCTAGAGGTCAGCTCACAAGGGACCTGGATAAGACTTGTTGGAATATAGTGTTCTCTTTTATACTCGCACATTTTACACTGAACTGTAGTATTTGATCCAAAAAATTAAAGTTTTCACTGTGAACCGATTTCATTTTGACACTGAAGTAAACTATCTTGTTGGATCAGTGCAAGTGCGATTAGAAAAACTACTACATAATTAATGTTATAGTAACACTTGCAAGTTGCAACGCATTGGTAACCCAGGATTGTAATCATTTTCATATATTTCCGTAAAAGAGAGAGAGAGAGAGATCGCAAACAAAAAAGAAAGAGAGAGAGAGCGTAAACAAAAAAGAGGCACGAGGGAGCGAAAAATTACTTTTGTCACTAAAGTAGTATTATGTAGTGTACACTACAACTACAACATATGCACTGAAGTTAAGCAAATCCAACAATTGATTTTTCTTATATCCAAGTACTGTCACGACATTTGCACGCGACACTGAACTAAAGTATTTGATAAATAAAAATCGTATATAACCCATATCGTATCTTGAAACGAAATGTCTTAAAACACAAACAAAACGTCTTGTGCAGACCCCTAATAAACATACACTGTGTGTAGGGTGCTAAGAGGAAATCACCAGAAAATCGCCTAATTTGCAAACTAAATCATAATTGTGCAATACAGTCAATATTCGACAACTAGAACTATAATGATCCGCAAAAAGAGATTTATTTGACTTTTGGATTTTATATTTTAATGACATCATATACAAGCACCATTTTCCTTCCTTAAAACGTTTCCTTCTGTTTAATTTTTTTTTTTTAATTCGATGCTTTTTTTCCGAGACATCGGTTATTAAACGTATAATTTGTCCTTAGTAACGAGTTAACCAAATTTTATTTCAATGGAAGATGACTCCGAAAGGAAGACTAATTGAAAAAGTGAAAACAGGTTTTCTACTCCATCATAACATCATCTAACATCATATTGATTTTGATTTTCAAATCAATTTAACTTTTTTCCAAATCATAATAAACCTTTTCCCAAATCAAATTAAACTTTTTCCAAATCACATTTAGCTTTTTCAAATCAAATTAACCTTTTTCCAAATCAGTTATCTAACCCTCACCACATTTTGGTAGGTGTTTGGTAGACACAATATACATCCATATACCAAATTTCACAACGATAGCTGCTGTATGTACAGAGATATATGATCTTAAGTGTATTTCTTGCAAATTTGATTTGATAAGAGGTTAATTTGATATGGAAAGTATAATTTGAATTGGAAAAAGTTTATTTTGATTTGGAAAAGGTTTAATTTCGTTTGGAAAATGTTGATTTTGATTTGAAAAAAGTTTGATTTGATAAATATGATGTGGAAAATGTTTAGCTTGAAGGAAAAACCTGTAATTAAAATTTTAATGAGGAAAATTATAGCTAAATTTGAACTTTAAAATAGGGTTGCAGCCTGGAAAGGTTAAGTTTTTTTATTTGGCTTTCTATGCTTTATAATATTTAGAAAAACTGTGAAATATTTTTTGTTTAAGTTAATTTTATTTTTAATATATTATTTACTTTTTTATTATTTTTTTAATCAACGCATAACACTAGTTTACAGTCCGAAAATGACCAGGACTTTATTGGGAAATTCCTTTTTGCTATGGTCCCCTAAGCTCAAAAAAAAATTTTAAAAAAATATTCATGGATAGGTTTCCGAGATATCGGCCCAATCATTTTTTTGCTTTTTTTGAAAAAGGTGACCAATCATTATTTCGAATAAATTCCGTTGTAACTGACGGATTTGACCAAAATTATATTTTTATGAAAGACAATTAAATTGTCAAGAACTTTTTTATACATTTTGACCTCATCAGAATATTAACTGCGGAGATATGAATTTATATTTACGAACCTTATAAAATTTTTTTGGGAATTCTGTGATCGAAAACTCTTTTTATCACCTCAAAAAGAAAGAATCTGCCAAATGACCTTACAATTTATACCTTTTTTGCAAAGCACAGACTTTTGCAAAAATTTTAAGCCGTCAATGAGCAAAATCCATGGCCTTATAAGAAAGTTACAGACCTTAAATTGAGAGATCACCTTTTTTTAAAGGTTTTCGAAATTTGCATTTTCACCTGTTTCTAGTCTAGCAACTGAGCCAATACGTGTAAACAACCCCATTGTTCACTTGCTTATGAGTTTTGCTTGCATTCCTCAGAACGATTAAAGAAATTTGTATTATAACAATTTTTATATGATTCAATATACAGAACAAAAACATGTTTTTCCTTCGATTTAGAATAGATTTTGGGATTTATTTTCCTCACACAGGTAGTTCATTATATGCCAAAACGAATGAGAAAGGTAAGGAATATAAAAAATATATCTGCTTGGTATAAAAAGGTGTCTATAGGTAGCCTCTATTCACAAATAAATGCATGTAAATGTATAGGGGTCTGGCCAGGTACCATCCGTCGGTGCGAAGGTAAACGGAACATCTGTCAGACGGAGGGTTGAAATTAAAATTGTCAAAACGAAAATATTTTAAGTTTAGTTGAATAACACTAATTGTGCTAGCTGGACGTAAGTCCAAGAAAATAAAATTAACAAAAAAACATAATCCTTTATATTCGGACTCAATAATTTAATTATGAATAGAAAAAGCCGGGTATTTAAATGTAAAAGTAGTCAAAATTGCTTTTGTTTTGTGTGCGGTAAATATATTATTGAAAAGTCTCGAAAGCGACGTTTGTTTTCTGACGCGCTACAAACTGCGTATTATCAGTACTTCGCAGGGAAAGCTCAGAATGTGGAAAAGCCATGGACTCCAGACATTATATGTCATGTCTGTCAAGAGACTTTAGGTGCTCGGTCCATTGGCAAGAAGTAATCGGTTTTTATCAATAGGTTTGCATTAAAACTAACTTTTTTTGTATTAGGCGAAAATTCAAATTCCTTTCATTGATGATTTGGTTGCGACAGCCTGTGACTGCTACTTTTGCGCAACAAAGAAGTTGGGCATTGGACGATTTATGAAAATAGATTATCCATTGGTCGAATCCGTAACGTTACCAGCTTTAGAATTAGCGTCAGGCAACATTTCATGTGGAGATTTTTCCGAAAATATGAGTACCACTTCTTGCGAAACATTTCCCGAAGATGAAATTGCAAATGGTAATGAGTTTGACTCAACCAATGCTAAATGATTGGATTCGAGAGCTTGACCTTACAAAACAAAAATCAGAGTGGTTGACATCTCGCATGAAGGAGAAAAACTTCTGCGCTCTTGACGTGATATCATCCTATCATAGAACTCGACATGAGCGTTTCGCCCAACATTATACAAAAGCTATTGCCATGATGTTCCTGCTCTATATGAAGAATTGAAAGAGTCTTATGATAAAGAAGATTGGCGCTTATTTATCGATAGCAGCAAAGAAAATTTAAAGGTAGTTTTACTACATAATGGAAACGAAAAACCATCTATTTCTATTGCTCATTCCGTCCGCACTAAGGAAACATATGACGCAATTGCGCAAATTTTGGTTTTTATCAATTACAACGAACACAAGTGGAAAATCTGCACCGATTTGAAAATGGTTGGAATGGTCAAAGAAGGGATTTTCGACGGGCCTCAGATTAAAAAATTACTTAAGGATGAGTGGTTCAAATTGAAGTTAACTGTAGATGAAGAGGCAGCTTTGAATTCCTTTAAACTTATAGCCGATGGCTTTCTTGGAAACAAGAAAAGTGAAAATTATGTAGAAATCGTCGATGATTTACCTAAAAACTAAAAAAATATACCTAATATACTCACTTTTACAATTTTATGCACAGTTTTTTTTTTTATAAAACAATCCTTTTAATTTTTCTTTACAGGAGTCCTCATGTCCCTTAAAATTCATTTCCTCCACTCTCATTTGGACTTCTTTCCACCAAACTTTGGTCATTTAAGTGATGAACATGGTGAAAGATTACATCAACAGAGAAAAAATATTGAGAAAAGATACCAAGGATACTGGGATGAAGCAATGATGGGAGACTACAACTGGTTTCTTATAACAGAAAGTCAAATGGATGGCAGCAAGGAAAATAGAAAAAGTCTTAACCATTTTTAAAAATAAAAATGATAAAATAAAGTCTTTGAGAGATGTAAATGCTCATTGAAGGCTTAAAATTTTTGCAAAAGTCTATGCTTTGCAAAAGGTTGATCACAGAATTCCGAAAAAAATATAATAAAGTTCGTAAATATAAATTCATATCCCCGCAGTTAATATTCTGATGAGGTCAAAATGTATAAAAAAGTTCATGACAATTTAATTGTCTTTCATAAAAATATAATTTTGGTCAAATTTGTCGACTAAACGGAATTTATTCGGTCACCTTTTTCAAAAACAGTAAAAAAATGATTCGGCCGATATCTCGGAAACCTATCCATGAATATTTTTTTTTAATTTTTTTTAGGGGACCACACCACATAAGAATTTTATAAAGAAGTCTTGGTCACAGAGATTTTTTTGAATTTTGTAAACTAGTGTAATTTTACATAAAAATGGTTAACAATTCATTTTGCAAAGTTTTGTAAAATATTGTAAGTTGAATCGTTGTTTTTAAAAGTGGATTAAGTCCATAAAGACCAAAGTAATGTCATCATATGAATCGGTTTAAACTTTGTTATTAAAGTTTACTTATCGGTCAAATAAGCGATCATTATGGCACATAATGTGTATGCCATTCCTTTTGCTTTTTTATGGACTTATTCCACTTTTAAAAATAACGACTGTTGTTGTGCAAGAACACATGTGTCAAATTGGTGAATATTTATAGTTTTCCCATTCGTTCTTTATTTATTGTTTTATGATTAATACTAAACAGTTTTAGCTACAGCTACTTGTTTTAAGAGCATCATAAACATGGAATATACATACAATACATATTTACCTTTGATCAAATAAAAAAATAAAATAAATAGATATGTAAACTTTTAAATGCTAACACACACTAAACTCCAAAATTTACGTTTTACAAAGTTAACACACAATTTGTTGTTAAGGTTAAAAGCTTAATTTTTAGACGATAAGGATGAAAACGCTGCACTTGTGTGATAAGATTATTGATAATTCAAAGTAGCACTTGTTTTAGTTTTTGATGTCTAGCGGCTAGGTGGAATACTGAAGTTTTTTTTTTTATTTGGTTGAAGTCCGAAATTGCCTTACAAATTTTTAAATGACCAGCAAAAACAAGGAAGCAAATGTTGCTATTCACAAATTAAACTAAAAAACATGCGATTTTATGATAATTCGCATAAAAAGATAACGATTTAATATTGGTTATATTATGGATTAAAAAAATAATATCATTGATTTCAGCTTTGGTAGCTTTAAACTTTACTTTTTATTGTTAGAATAAATCATGGTTCACGCCTATAAAAATTTATATTTTACTTGTAAAAAAGTCTGATCTATTTTTTGAGGGAAATGCATTCGCTGTATTTTTTTTTAAATTTTTCTGAAAAAAATAGGAAAGAGCGTGCCAGTTAGTTATCTTGTGAGAGGTGGAGCCTATATTTAAAAGAGTGCGCTTAGTAGTTATCTATCCTTGCATTCTCGAGAATTTTTTCTCAGATTTTCTGATATGGAAAAAAATTATTCTAGAAGGGAATATTTATCTGGAAGGTAATAATTTGGGAGAAAATATTTTAACATTTGTTGCAAGAATTTATTTTTAAATTTTTTTGACAGGGAATTTGAAGCGCGAAAAAGTAATATATGACGAATTAAAAACGTTTGTACAACTTTATAGCTTATTAAAATACCTTCTACACAGAGCGAAGAAAAAAACACGTTCGTGAGTGTTTTAACTACGTTACGTTGCTGATTTGGATTTAACAACGCTCCAATCTCATATTTGTATGGTGGTTGAAACTTTTTCAACGACGCTGGTTGCCAAGCGTTGTTAAATCCAAATTAGCAACCAAACATAGTCAAAACACAACGAAGCGTAGTAAAATCCAAATCAGCTACGAAACGTACTTTGTTAAAACACTCACGAAACGTCGTTAAATCCAAATGAGCTCATTTCGAAACAAATAGAATTTCAGTCAACTTCACAACAATGGTGCCCGTAGCTGAGTTGCTAATGTCCGCATCTATCACAGCACAGGTTGCAGGTTCAAATCTCCCCAATATCAAAACAGAAAAATTTTATTTAAAGCATAAAATTGAAAATAAAATAAGAAAATAATTTCAGTTTTCATTGTCGTTGACAGGAAAAAATTAAAAATTAATTCAAAAAAATTTTTTTTTTCTTTTATACATATCGATACATCCAACGTAAAAGTTGGTAACTCAAGTTGGGGGATATTAGGTGTGGGAGAATTGCATTCTCTTTACGAAAAATATACAAAATGTTATATTTCTTCACATATGTCAGATATCGTTATAAAACTTGGTACATACATGGTTGTATATTCTATCTACCATTCACCTTGAAAAATTTGGGGGGTGAGAAGGGGGAGTTGCACCTTTCATACAAAAAATATATAAAATGATATATCTCTGTACATATGGGAGCTATGATTATAAAAGTTGATACATGGATCTTGAAATCCTTGGTGATTGGAAGAGAGGGACGATGGAGATGGATGGGACTTCATACGTAAAGGACATCGGGAACGGGCAAACGAAGTCGCAACCAGGCCAGCTAGTTCTTTATAAAAATTAAAAGCTTCACAAAATTAACTAGATTTAAAAAAGATATATGAGGTATCCTAGGCAAGCTAAACTCAAATTTATCAATGAAAATAGAATAGAAGGTATAAATGCGATACCAAATTATTACAGCTGGAGGAATCGCCGAGGATTTGTGTTGAATATAATGTTCGCCATCTTAGTTAGAAGCATTTGCATTACAATAGAAATAAGTTACACGTCACTTCTTGTTATACCCTACACCCAGGGTACATTCACTTTGTCCTTCTGTTTGTAACGCAGAGAAGGAGGCGTGGCAGATGTAGAAAAATGTATATATTCTTGATCAGCGTCACCTCCTGAGTCGATATAGCCATGTCCGTCTGCCTGGCTGGCTGGCTGTGTGTGAAAATACATTTTTTGGGAAAACTGAGCAAGATAATTCAATGAAATTTGGTGCACAGCATCCGTCGTCAAAGTTAGCTCGGGCGATTGAAAATGAGCGAAATCGGTCATACACATAAATACTACGAATTGTAAGCGCAAGCTCTGAGCAAAAACTGGGCGAATCCGGACAAGAGGGCGGGGCACCTCTCATGTAAGCAAAAGCTTCAAAACGCTATACTGAAAACGTTTTCTGAGATGATCCAACCAAAATTCACTCAAAAACAAAGAATGAAAACTCTGAGAAAAAACAGGGTGAACTGGGACAAGAGGGCGTGGCATCTCCTATATGACTATCCCCAATTTTATAATTTTAATTGTTTTCAATGAAATTTAGATGTATACATTTTGTATGTGGTAAATTCTACTCACGATGGACGGAAGTTCAGACAAGTAGTCTAAGTTCAACTTGGGCCTTTTTTTTTACTTTGCTAAAACGGGGTGTTAATAAAAAGAAGATGCGCGAATTTTATGGCCGTTTAAAAGAAAAATGAGTTTAAGAGGCTGAGTACCTAAGCAAACATTGATATTAAGCGCTGTTTGTTAAAACCCAATTATTTTATAACTGAAAAATAAAAATTAGATCTTTACGTTTCTAGGAAACTGAGGAGGGGAGACTAAGGCCAGTCAATAAATCGTCAATACAACACTCAACAACGAAATTATGGATTTTTACATTAAAATGCTATGAATTCGTAACTTATAAATGTAATAAAAATTTTCTATGAAATATATTTTAAGCAAAAGTACTAGCTAGGAACCTGAAGTTTTAACTGGGCGTAACACAATTTTGCACACAAAACTCGGCATATCGACTAAAATACCCACGATCCGAGACCAAGACCATAGCAGTCTTGGTCTTGCAATGATATCAGCGTCTTGGTGTCGCAAAATTACCAAGACCAAGAATCAAGAACAAGACTAATTTTGCTTATGACCAAAGACAAATGAAAGCGATTCTAAGTTAACTTTACTTCGTTCATTCGCATCAATAAAGCATCAACGCGATAGATACGCAAATTCATTAAAATTTTTAAATGTTTTGATCTGCCAGGAAACTGAGGTAAAAGCCGAGTGACAAAGTTCAATAACATATTTTTTAATTAAATTGAATATTAGTTGCGAAATGTGACAGTTACATTGAAAGACTAGACTAAGGATTACATATCTCATTTCTAGTATACGTCTTGAAATAGAATTTAATTTGCCAATAAAACTTTAATTTCGGAAAAGATACATGCCAGGAGGCTGAGCATTTATTACTTTAAACTTAAATTTTTGCATGAAATATTTTTGGGATCGACCTAATTTTAAGTGTAATACTAGAAACAATTTAGACGTTTAATTTTGATTATAAATCAACGAAATATTGTTACAAAAATATGTAAAAATAGGTGAGCAGCAGAATATTTCTTCATGAGTCAGAATCATAGAAATTACTAGGGCTACATAGTATTTTATTTTGGAGAAAATTGGAACAAAGCGATTACTGATTGCAAGTGCTGGGAATTTGCAGACAAATTCATAATAAGACCCAACATATTCAAGTGTCTAATCGGGGAAAAGTAGGCGTGGTACTTAACTGCTGCAATGAGACGCAGGTACCATGCTGCGATGAGACGAAGGTACCCAAGTGTGCCGGGATTTTAGATCACACTGTTTTTAGTAAGATTAATTCCAAGGAATTGTCAAGATACATAATTTAGAACAATTTAAATTGCATACGGAGCTTTGAGGTAAAAAAAAAGTAATGCCAATTTGTGGTACATTTTCGTTGGTTCGTAGCTCTATATTTGTCTGTATACAGACAATGCAGTGTATATACACATCTTTTAATTTTTAATTGCTTTATTTTAATTATCAGAGTAAAGGTGTGAATAATAATCACATTTAATAGCTATTGAATATGCTACTGTCGTAAATATGTAGTGAAATTTACACTTTTATTTATTATTGTCGCACTTTAATGAATTTAGCGATATTAACATTGTTTGTTTTTTATAAATAGTTTCTTATTTATGTAACAAAAGCACTACAAATTTTCAGTGAAAAGTGTTTGCTAAAGGATTATTACTTTGCATTTGGATGTTTAAGTAATTGTCAAAGTATACCACTTATTTTTTGTCGTCCAGATTAGAGACTTACACAACAAAAACCATTTTTCACCACCATCGAGAAGATCAATACAAACATTACAATTAGAAAAGCGTAAATTAATATATGCATTTTTCAAAACGTATCTTCTATCAGAATTAGGAAGGCGAAAACTTTAAGGTGAGATAAATTTTTCTACTTCACCGCGAAAGATAGTTTTTTTTATGGAAAACACGTAAGTACGCATCTGATAAAATATACTAAATGACTAGAAGCAGGCATAGTTTGGTATTCTCAGTTAGGTTCCTATAAATGTTATTACTATAATTTTTATTGTAACAATTTTTGTTGTCGTGCGAGTCATATACATAAATATAACATTTCATTGGGGGTACACAATAGGTAAGCATTTTCTTTCAATTTGTTTATAATTTGGAGAGAAAAAAGCGTGATCACTTACATATATTACACAGTAATTTATAGGGTATAGAGTGACTTTTCGAGTGAAGATGCACTTGAAAGCGCTCAATGTGGCGCATGTTTTAACGGGCGACCTAACCGCAACACAAGCAGTGAAGGGGAAATGTATCAAATGTAATCGTAGGGCGAAGCAACAATGCAGTCAGTATAATCCACAATGATTGCTTTTGTAGGGAGATGTGGCAGACCTTACAAATCATCAAAGGAAAAGAACAAGGGCTTGGAAAACTTTTGGCTTAGCTTTTTCTTATTTTGTCGGAAAGGAATGATTCGCTTGTAACTGCACTATTAAATTTGGACGTAGGAAAGTTGATATTATCGATTTCCAAGTTAAAGGTTGCTGCCGCAGAATAAACAAAGCTCATCGTTCGACATCGCCATGATAGTCTATTGATTGTCTCCTAAAAAACATAGGAATAAGGAACTAAGACGTTGACGGGTTTTGATTACAAAAATTGGTCAATAGGTCATTTAAGAAAAAAAAAATTCGGAGTGCTATTAAATTAGAAGTTGGAAATCGGAGAGTGGAGAGGAGGGGGAGTTTTTTCAATATATCTAGTGAAAGAAGCAAATTTTCGATATATTTCCCAGGAAACTTTTTGTAGAAATTCAAATTTCACATCGAAATAGCGTAAAATATTTAAAACCAAAAATGTCTTACTCTTTTACCTATAACTTTATTTGGGTCAGAGATAAGTAAAGATTTATCACAAAATAAAAAAGTAGATAAAATTTCCTTTAAAATGCTTTGTTGGACAATTTCTAAGGCTAAAAATTGGCCGAGATATGGCCACTCGAACATTAAAATTTTTTTTACGCAGTCGGAAAAACGATTTTTATTCAAAACAAAGGCCACTTACGAAAAAAATGTAAGTGCAAAAAGTGCACGTGAATTTTTTCAGCATTTTTTGAAACTTTTTTCATTTTGACCGATTTTTGAAAAATTATGAAATGTCCCAAATTTCACTCAAACACTAAAGACTACAAATGCAAGCTCTGAGCAAAAACTAGATAAAATCGGAAAAGAAGGCGTGGCACTTTCCATATAAGCAAAAGTTTCAAAGTACTATACTCAAAACATTTTTTGAGATAATCCAACTAAATTTCACTTAGACACTAAGGACAGTAAAAGCAAGCTCTGAGCAAAAGCTAGGCGGACACGGACAAGAGATCGTGGCACCTTCCATATAATTAAAAGCTTCAAAATGTCAGTAAATCAGTAAGCGCAAGCACTGAGCAAAAACTAGGAGAACTGGGACAAGAGGACGTGGCATCTTCCATATAATTAAAAGCTACAAAATGCTATACTGAATACGATTTTTTAGAAAATTCAACTAAATTTCACTTAGACATTAAGAACAGTAAATGCATGCTCTGAGTAAAAACAAGGCAAACTTGTCCAAGAGGGCACCTACCATATAAGCAAAAGATTCAAAATGCTATACTGAAAGCGATTTCTGAGATAATCCAACAAAATTTCACTCAGACACTGAGAACATTAAGTGTAAAATCTGAGCTAAAGCTATGTGAATTCGGACACCTCACGTGTAAGCAAAATTTTCAAAATACTGCAGTGTAGGGTATTTAATGTTTGGCCAGGCCAAAGGTAACACCCATACCAGCTTTTTTTTTTTTGGTTGAAACATTTTTAGCATAAGCATTTTTCTATTTCGATGGGAAATTTGATTCGCTTCAAAAAGTTTCCTCTGAATTATATCGAAATTTCGCTTCTTTCGCTAGATATCGTCGGCTGAATATTATTTTGCCGTAAACGCTACTTCGTTGAAAAAGCAAAAGCAGATAATTTGTGCTCGTCTCTACACAAGTTATGTGCTTTTGCTTTTTTTACGAAGTGGCGTTTAGGGTTTGTTTGGAAAATAAATATTCGAAATTCTAATAAAATCAAAAATTTAACTAAACACTTGAAAGTCTTTTTTGCACATCAGCGAGAGCTTTATTTTTAAATCACCCTGTACACATAAAGAATTGTATCTAAAACTAACTTTTTAAATTAAACACAATTTGGAAAGATTTACACATATGGTATGGCAATGAGTACCTTCATTTATATGCTTGAATGTATTCAACAATCAATTATATGTTTGTATACATCTACATACTAATATTTATGACGTCAGAATACTAGATACTGAGGACTGTATAGATAAGTTTGTGTGTACTGCGCGGTTTTGCTTTTCCAAAGCGCTTTCTTCTTTCTTTGAAATATAAAAAAAAGCATGCTCAAATTAAGCTTAAATCGAAAAACGTGAGGTTTATTAAAAAGTATTCGTATTCTATATATAGTCTTGATCGTTTTTTTGTCAATTACTTAGTTTGTGCTTGGCTTTATTAAATTGATATCATTTAAATTAATATATAAACATATGCGTATATAGGCAGTATTGGATTGAAAATTTGTTATTCAACATTAATCATTAGTTTGATTGAAGACGTTAAGTTTTTAATTTTTAATCATTAGTTTCAATCAAAATTTTTATTGGCAGGCAAAACGTGATTTTGCTTTTAACATCTGTACAAAAAAACCCTCATAAATATTTATCGTATGAGAGTTTAACAAAATATTAGTTGTTTGCTTATGATTATCTATGATTGAAAAAATTAAGTCGTTATCATTTTTCAAAACTGATTTTTTTTATAACAAAGATCAATTGATTAATTGTAGTTATCACTCACCAAACTGATAAAATTTTACACAACACTTGTATATAGTGTTAAGCTTTTATATTTATAAGATTTAGATTAAATTAAATTTATTTATGAAATATCTATCGACTAATTAAGAAAAACGTAATCGTCTTATAGTTACAAAAATCTATTTCGAACATTTTATTTACATAGCAAAAGTAAAAAAAAACGAATTTATTTATTTTGATTTTCGATTTTGATTAAATTGAAATGTTAGACCTAAGGGTCAAGGTCAATTTAATGGCATTGAATTTTTATTTTTCATTCTAAAAAAAAACATATTTCATTCTATTATTAAAGTATTTAGTGATGCATAGAAAATTGTGGCTTAAAATGTATTTTTAGTATATTTTTAATTTAATAACACTGCTGGACAGATAACTTCATAGCCTTTAAAATTACTAAATCCGTTTTTTTTTTTTATATATTAACCTTACAAAAGTATATTTTATCTAATGGCTTAAAGCGCCAAAAGGATTGTAAAGAAAACCCTGAAAATGAGCAAAAATAAAGTTATAACATTTTTAAAAGAAACTAATCAATTGATTGCTTAGACCTTTATTTATGGTAATGAGCCGTTCAATTGCTTTTGTTTTTATTATTTTTAAAAATGCCATACTGCAAATAAACGAACAAAAGCTTTGAAATTCTATAATTATTTTATTTTTTTATTTTGTTATATTTTCTATTAAACAAACACGACTCAAAAAGGGATTGAATTACATACACGAGTATGTATGTATAGCATGTATGGCAGGAACCAAGTCAAAACAAAGAAAAATAATAAAATAAGTCAACATGATGGTGGCGTCTAGCTCAAACTACGTACGTTCATGTATAATTCTGGGGCATGTCATTGCTTATTTCAAAAGCAAAAAAGTTAAACAATTTACAGCACCACAGAACAAACTTTTTAAGTTATTTTGGTCTGATCAGGTATAGATGTTTGTTTTGGTCCATCACATCTGCATTTTATTAATGTTTTTGCTTAAAATTTGTACTTAGAAAAATTATCTAATGGATACAATTGTCAAACAAGTAGTAGAAATGGTTCTAATCGGAGTACAAGCAAAAAAGATAATCAAATCCTTGTAATGAGAGGATTGTTTAAGACAATGCAATAAAATTTCTTACAAATAATGGCATTATTATTCTTTAGGACAGCGTGCAAAACAAATTACATCAAATTAGTTTTTTCTTCATAATCACCGTGGAAAGGTATGAAATTAAGTTTATAAAGTACATAAATGTCTGTACAGGGTGGGTATAACTCGGTAGAACACCGAAAAATTTAAGATTTCTGAGACTATTCTAAACAACTTTTTCTATTGCCATTTTTCGAAATTCCTTACATTTTTTGGTGTTCTACTGATGTCTATCCAACAGACATATTCCTACCTATAGAAAAATGTTGAAATATTAATAATTTTCTTTTCTTTCTTTTTAAGATGTTGCTCCAAGCGAACAAGACAATATGACTAAATAGGTTTTTCTTTTCGATTCTTAAGTCCGTTTAATGCATTCAATATGAAACTATCACAAATTAAACGCAGCTAAGAGAAATAGCATTTTATTTCTGTCTAACCCTAATTTCACAGACCATCGAGTACTTAATTTGTATTTCTTATTCATATATATACGCCGTTGATATGTCTTTAGGTTCCCTATTGGAAATTTTCAAGCCCTTTTATAAAAAGCCAAATTAAAAGCGCTTTATTCTCGCTGTGCTGTTGGAAATTTTCAAGAGCTTTGATAAAATCAAATATAAAGCGCTTCCCCCTCACAAAGTTTACTGCTTCAAGTGAAGCACTTTCTTCTCTATACATTTGCTGCTCGAATAAAGCACTTTGCTCTCGTTTCGTTATTGCATCAAGCAATGCTTTTTTTACAGCCAGGCCTGTTCCCAATTCCGCTTTCAATCGGAATTAGGATGGAATCAAAACAAAATGGAATCGGAATTTTATTTTAATATATAAAATTGGCTTCTGGTTTCAATCCGATTTACTGAAATATCACACCTAAAATCAGATTCCATTCCGCTTTCGATCGGAATCAGGATTGAGAAAAGCAAAAGTATGAGACAAACTACAAAAAATACTAGTTCACGTTTAGTACTAGCCCGAAACTAGTAAAAAAGGGATGCAGTGGGGGCCAGTTTGATATTAGCTTATAGTTTATAGGGGCAAATAAATTTGAATCGTTACGAAAACAAAATACAATTTTCGTTTTTGCTTTTGAAATAATTTGTGTTTTGTGTCACTTATATTTTGTGTGTCAAAATAAATTGTGGAAAAAAATGAAATTAATGAATTCATTTTTGTTTATGTTGTTATGAATGAAATTTAACTTTATTTAATTTATTTTAAGAAAATATAAACTCGAATCAAAAAAAAAAAAAAAAAAATGTTAATATTAATATGGGTTAACTAGACACGAAACCACTTGTTGAAGACTAGTTGTTGAAAGACAATATCACATCACAACTAGCTCCGGACTGGTGTAAACGTAATGCAGAAGGGGACAATTGAAATTTCGTAGGACATCAACACACAAAAGAGCACAGTTGTTTTAACGCAAAAGGGATTCAAGTCGTACTAGTACTGGTGGGTAGAAGACTAGTTAATGAACTACACTTGAAATAGTCCGTTTGCCTGCAGTGTAAGTATTACTTTAGAGTCAGTCAAAATAATTTTATTTTTAAAAAGGCGTAGCCAGTTATTTATTCACATCAAAAATAGCGAAAAACGTGTTTATGAATTTTTAACTTAGAATTACCCAAAACCCTGACATGACAAACAAGAAACCAATACCAGATTCGAAATCAGCGGTCCCAAATTACCCAAAGCATGATATTATATTTTTTTATAATTATGAGAATGGTGTGATCTGACAAACGAGGCAGATCTGAGAATGATTTTTTGGGTAGGAGAAGTGGGCCAATTAATAAGAGGAAATCTATGAAAATGAATATGAATCAAAAAATCATTCTCAGGACTGCCTCTCATTTGCTAGACCACACTATTCTCATCATTATAAAAGATACAAAACTTTTGGAATTCGATACGCGAACAAAGCACTTTTATAATTCTTATATCGTACAGAGAGCAAAACGCTTTATTCCAATAACATGCCAATGTTAAATAAAAAGAGAGTTTTATGTGCTTTTAAAGTGGTTTTGAAGGGCTCCCTTTCCTATTGGGTATAAACTAAGAATATGTCTTTTTATTTTTAATTTTTATAAAATAAGACTATATGAATCGTTTATTTGAAAGTGGGGTAAGTCCATTTAAGGGCAAAAGTAATGTCATACACACTACGTGCCATAATAATCGGTTATTTAAACTATATTTTTTTTTCAACTTAATGTCATCAATTCCCACCATTAAGTAAACTGTTCGTGAAAAAAAAATTACCAATTTTATTCATTTCTAACAAAATGTTAGCTAATTAATTTTATGACTTTACTTTTGGACTTAACCCACTTTCATATAAGCTGCTTATGGACCTAATCGTAAAAAAATATTCTCCAAAATTTATTCTCTTACTCCCTAGTTTGTAATTTCAAAATTTTCTGAAAGGGCAAAATTCACTGGAAAAATAAGTTTATCGGCAATAACTCGGGAGGGAGAATTTTGACGTATTGGTAAAATTTATTCCTCAGCTTTTTACTAGGGAGCAATAATTTATGGGCCTTATCCCTCTCGAGAGGAAGCATTTGCAATCGTGAATATTTTATGAATGGAATAAACGTTAAAATACGGCTTCCTAAATTATTCCCGATAGCCTTATTTTTCCAGTGAATTTTGCCTTTCCGGAAATTTTTTTTTGCGATTACAAACTAGGGATTAAGAGAATAAAATTTTGACAATATTTATTTACGATAAGGAACAATATATCGTACGAAAACAACGTTTACAGCTTTTTTATAGGAAATTTTCTGAGCCACAAATTTCTTTTTTTGTAAAACATAATAAAATAAAATTCATAAAATCAGTTTTAACCCTATAACTATTTAGGGGTACATTTTAGACCCTCTCCAGGTGGAAATTTTGTTATTCTAGGCTTCTTCTATCATCTCGCAGAAGCTTCGGTACCTTATCGATTACACTCTATATAAAAAAACCTCTTTATTTTCAAAATTTAATTAAAATAAGTTTTCATTGTCCAAACCTGAGTTTAAAATATTAAATTTGTTAATTAGTGTTTAATGATTATGTTAAACTACATGGAATATATTTCAAGTAACCACAAACTCCAAACTTAAGAGCAATATTAGTGTTTACATTTAAAAAATCAATAAATTGTAAAATTAGTTACGCTACAAAACGAACGAAAAAAAAAACGTTGTTAGCAATATAAGAAAGGACCAAATGTGAAGGTATGTATTTATGTTTGTTAGTTTGTTAGTAAATGTAAAATGTTCTTTTTTAAAATGCTTACATGATGTACTAATCTAGCTGGCTGCATCTGCATTGGTAACTGCAAGCTTGAAAATTTTCTGAACTGTTGTTGCTGACGAAGTGTTCCAAAATGGATTGATTGCAAATTGTGGCAAGTATTTAAAATGCCTTGCGAAAATCCTGCTGTAGCCGACGAATTGTGACCGCCACTTGAAGCTGATTCGCCAAAAATACGCAATTGATTTAAATGATTTGACAAGTAAAGAAAAGCGGAAGCACACACAGTATGTACGAGTATATGCATGATGTTTGGAATAGGGAAGAAAAAAAAAAAAAAAAAAAATGTTACGAATTATATCTTTTGTGTAAAATAAAATTTATTTTATTAAAAAATTC
Organism: Calliopum simillimum; assembly: GCA_951812925.1. NCBI lineage: Eukaryota > Metazoa > Arthropoda > Insecta > Diptera > Lauxaniidae > Calliopum > Calliopum simillimum. The sequence continues at coordinate 25,514,763 of OX638370.1, forward strand.
AACAAATTTGTCTTTATCTTTTCATTACCAGTAAATAAAACGGCGGCTGCTGCTGCAGTTGTCGACTTTATTGATTTTATGGTTGAGAAGTATTTAGCAAATGCTGTCTGTACCGATGGTGATGACGTTGTTGAAGACGTCAGTCGCAAAGAATGCATTTTATTAGCAATACGACAAAAAGAAGCCATTGTATGAAAACTGCAATTATTATTTCATTTTAGTTTTAAAGATTAATATTTAAATGTAAATAGTTATAAAGCTATTGACAAAAATGAATAAATTTATGGAGATCAGAGCAGATTTTTATAATTAATTGTTGTTTTGGGAAATTTTAAAATCCTTTTTATGAAATTCATGAGGTTTTTTCTCTACACAATTACCGCCACCCTAATCTAACCTAACCTAACCTTATGAAATTCAGGGTCAAAGTTAAAATTTAAAGGAAAACAGTACATACGTATCTAATGTCATATAAAAATCCTGCTTAAATATTTTTTAGAGGGGTGAGATAGGTTGAGATAAGACAGAGACTCGTGTTTTTAGCACTTTGAAGAATAGCATTAGAATATTTTAGAATCATTGAGTGATGAAATTCTTTGATTACACTGCTTTACAAATGACTTTTCTTATAACATTGTTCTTAATAGCGGTTCCTTATCAAATTGGATGTATAAGCGAAAATTCTCCGACCCAAAAGAAAATTAAATGATTGTTTGGTGCATGGAGAGCTTTAATGAATGAATGAGTGCAAATGAAAGGCATGAAATAACTTTTGGTATAAAATCAATAAAATTGCTAACATAATTTTTTTATTTTTCATATATTCAAAATTTGTCTTTAACATAATTATTTAGGCATTCCATGATTGATGTTACAAGAATCGGCTTCACCATCTCGGATTTCGCTGAAATTTGGTACATGGTTTCGTTTCAGGCCAAGATCAAAATAATTTTAGTACTAAACAAGTACTAAAATTAGTATTTATTGGCAAATACAAAAAAACTACTTCTTAGCTTATAGCTTGATTCAATACCTTTCCAAAATTGGTCTGAAACGAAAATCGGTTAAGAAATGCTTAAGTTATGGACAATAGTGTCAAGCAGTGTTTGCCACTATTTGCTGATTTTATCAGTTTTACCACAATAGGTCAAATGATCAGTTTCTTTGTGCGAAATCCAAATTTTGTAAGATCCATTATAGGTACTATTTTTATTGCTGAAATCTGATTAGGAATACATCAAAACATAGGAATGTGCATTTTGTTTGTCTAAAACAAGGGTGTCAGCGTAGAACAAAAGTGGGCCAATTTTGGCTCGACCAACAAGAGCAATATTTCTGTACAACAATCACAGAAATAATTTGTTGCTCGTCAAAATTTCGCGTTTTTGATGCTTTTTTTGCGTACACACAAAATCGAACTCGAACCAACATAAAACAACAACGACTACGTCGCATCAAAAACAAAAACAACAAACAATATGGGTATTAATGCATCGATGCGAAAATGCAAGTCTTTTACGCACTGACGCCTGAACGTTCAATGTGAATATTTCCATGTTGAGAAATTGCAGAAGTAGTGCGAAATTTTCGGCAATGTGTTTGTTTTTTTACAAATGTCAAACTTTCACAAGCTGCACTTCCACAACGACGCAAGAGCAATGCGCATCAACCAACGCGTGAATACCCCTACTTTTTGTGTGTTCTAGTTCTTAGAAATTTTGAAAATTGTTGAAATATTATTGTTGTTGTAAACGAGGCATGAAAAAACAGCAAAAAATTGTTTTTGTGATTGTTGTAATTCGAATTTGAAGTTGTTGTAAAAGCGAAAATTTTACGCTGACTGCGCTGTATGCGCTTGGCTTTGTGATTTGAAAACGCTGACACCCTTGGTCTAAAATATTAAATACCGTTTAACAGAGCTCACTCAAAATCACTTTTTTGCAGCATAATTAAAAATTTGTTTGCGAGATCAATTTTGGTCGCAAAGTTTCAAGTGTTGATAAATAGTGGTTGTTAAATATCAAACAAGTTTTAAAATGGAGAATATTAAAATAGGTAAGCATTAATGATTTTATGTTGTAAATTTTTCTTTTTCTCATATAATCAAAGAGCCATTTGTGAACGAATCTTAGAACGGTTTCGGCTAATTTAAAATTTTAATTTTATGTAAGCTTTTAAGAAATCGACTACGTTCGGCTAACCAAACTTTTACAGAAATGAATAAACCACTATTTTGTGCGTTCATTTCAGTTTAGATCCATTCAGAATTTTTTGCGATTTGCGAGTAATACCATTTTTAGGTTACTTATAATGAGGTAATGTACAAATGAGGTAATGTTTGTTTGTCTGGCCTTTATGGGCTCGGAAGCTATTTAACTGATTTTTATGAAATTTTCAAAGCGTAATAGAATCGTTTAGAGGAAGATCACGGGCTAGTGGGCGGTGCCACGAGCCCTATTTTACATAATTCGCCACATCTCTGAAACGGTTTGAGCCAGTTTAATGAAATTTGGTACAGATGTGAAAGGCATTAGGACAATTAATATCCACTGAAAAAATGGGCGGAATCACGCCCCTAAAAACTGAACTAGTCATATCTCCGAAACTATTCAACGCAAATGTATGAAATTTGGTATATATATAAAAGGCACTAGGACATACAATGTTCACTGAAAAAAATTAGAAGAATCACAGTTTCCATTTTATTTTGGTCCTGCAAAGAGTTAATGTTCACTAAAGGGTTATTTAAAAAAAAAAAATTTGGAAATTATTCTTACTTATCCCTTTGCCACAGATATTGGTTCAGATAATAACAAACTTTCGCTTTTATTAATTTCACACAGAAAAACAAGTCATTTTATTTAAAGTGGAATGGATCAAATTTTACGTAGTGCTGATTTGCATCAAAGAGAACATTTTGATGCCGTGGGAGCGCAATTTCAAGCAAATTTTTGTTTTTCATACAAATTTGAACCAGCCTAATTTACAGGCTTGCCAACTTTTGTTGGGTAAAACTCGCCAACGGGTAGACCATTGATCCAATAATAAGCAGGTTGAGCGGCTGAAACTGTAACAGTTTTAGTGGTTATTCAACATAACTTAACTTTCACAAGAAGCATGGGCATAAGCTTTCTTTTCACGACATTGAATTAAAAATTTTCATCGGGTTGAATCATTAAACATAAATTTTCCGCCGCAATAATCCCGAGAAACTTTCGTGAATTTACTACCCTATAAATCACCGTATTTTAATGGTATATCTTCGATTTTTGTTGATTCAGCCGGCGAACAAACCGTCATATTGCACTTTGTCAGTTGTAACCAACAAGTTCATTACAAACTTGAGAACTTATTTCGGAAATAATTTTCGGTTAATAGCGGAACCCGAAGAAAGATTTCAAAAACCGCACAGTTCGGCCCAAAACCGGGCGATTGACAAACATAGTCATGTACCAATTTAGCAAAAGGTTTAGCACCACTTAAGTAGCTATTTGAATAATCTAAGAACCATAGAGAAGACCATAGAACCATAGAACGTCTTCTTCGCTATGCTAAGAACCGTCCCTCTCCCGTCTGGTTAATTTTTTAACTATAAGTGTTCGCTGGTCAAAAAAAAAAAAAAAATAAAAAAAAACATTTGTCCGTCCAGAAATACCAAAACAATTTTTTTACTTCAATCAATTTATTGACATTAATCCTATCAATAAGTAAAGCAAAATCAAGGACAACTTAATGGGTTATCAATTCATAAGCCACAAGATAAGATTTTTTAATTTTGTGAATAAAATTATGAGCACTAGGGTGGGTCGATTTGAAAACTGATCCCGGCTACCCCCCTATGTGAAAGTTCATTCAATTCTATGAATATTTGCCCAAGGAACTATAACTCTGCGTTCAACTTTAGTTCGGCGCATTTTTGATCGAAAATTTTACCTTTTTTTAATATTTTTTTTATTTTCATACTAAATTTAAAAAATTTTTATAAAGACAAAAGTAATGTCATTATATGATTTGGCTGGTATTCTGTCAGTTATCAATTTAATTGGGTTCTGTTTACATAAAAAATTCACTTGATGGTGTGGAATTGATGCTATGTATTTAAAAAAGTGATATGGGTCACATAGCCGATTATTATTACCGACTTTCAAAATAAACGATTCATATTTTTGGATGAATTTTTTCAAACAAATCACCAACCTAAACTGAAAGTTCATTCAATTCTATGAATATTTGCCCAAAGAACCATACCCCTACGTTCAACTTTAGTTCGGCGCATTTTCGATTGAAAATTTTACCTTGCGTTTACTATTTATTTTTATGCTTGATTTTCAAAATTCTTATAGAGTAATATCATAATATGTTTTGGCTGGTATTCTGTCAGTAATCCATAAAACTGGGTTCTGTTTTTACGGAAAGTTTACTTGATAGCGTGGAATTGATTATATTTATTCCAAAAAATTATATCGGTCAAATGACCGATTTATAATAAACGATTCATATTTTTGTCTTTATAAAAATTTTTAAAATTTAGTATAAAAATAAAAAAAATATTAATAAAAGGTAAAATTTTCGATCAAAAATGCGCCGAACTAAAGTTGAACGCAGAGGTATAGTTCCTTGGGCAAATATTCATAGAATTGAATGAACTTTCACATAGGGGGGTAGCTGAGGTCGATAAAATTTCGTCCATACAATTTGGCCTACCCTAATGAGCACATATCGCCAGTGCTTACGAAGAAAATTTTCCAACCGAAAGTTGCGGCGAAGAAAATCTTTTTTTTTAAATTGCGGCGAAAAAAATCTTTTTTGTAATATGCGGACAAGAAAATCACTTTTTATAAAATGCGGAGAAGAAAATCACTTTTTACAAAATGCGGCAAAGAAAATCACTTTTTACAAAATGCGGCGAAGAAATCACTTTTTACAAAATGCGGCTAAGAAAATCTCTTTATTTATTTTATTTTTTCAGAGAAATTTTTCCTATTCCTTTTTTCGAAAAAGTTTGATTTTTTACGCTGCATTTTTAAAAAAGAGATTTTCTTCGCCGCATTTTGTAATAAGTTATTTTCTTCTCCGCATTTTGTAATAAGTTATTTTCTTCTCTGCATTTTATAAAAAGAGATTTTTTCGCCGCAATTTCAAAAAAAAAAAAGATTTTCTTGTCCGCATTTAAAGAAGAGATAGTCTTCGTAAGCACCGGCGATACATCTGTGCCAGGAAGGAAAAACTGCTTAAGTCGATTTTTGATGAAAAATAACAAAGCTGCTTAGATTTATTTCATATGAATAGAATTTATGTTGCTTAACATTGTTATCGAATATCAACTTAAGCAGTTTTTCCTTATTGCCACAGAATATTTTATGAAAAAATAGCGGCTGTTTAGCTATATCAGAAATTTCCAATGATTATACATTTGTGACTACTTACATATGTACATACTTTCAAATGGCACTTATTTGATAGCCAAGGGTTTTGTATTTAAAAACCAAGTAAGAAAGTAAGAAAAGTTGGTTTATAGGAAAATATATAAAATGTCGTTAAACCGGAAATCGATTTATCAACACTGAAACCAAAACATGTATAAACTTAAAGAAAATCTAATACGAACCATTTTGTTCACATAAAAAAATAAGGTATCTCGCTAGTTTAAGTAAAATTAGGTATACCCCATTTATATTTAGTTTATGCAAATTGCACCATCCTACTTATGTATATACGCGTATGCAGCTAGACTATATATGTACATATTTAGACTTTGTACCCAGGAATCGATGTGCTGAGCTGCTATAAAATTATCACCAATTTTTCAATTCCAGTACGTGTAAGTAATTTATAATTAATCAATGGAACTGAAAGTCAATGCTGAAGGAATCCGGCCCTTAGAGTAAACATGCATTTTGCATTATGCACTTTGTTATTTCGAAATAGTTATGTTACATAATAAAGGCTCAACAAAACAATTATTGTCTGTACATTTTACATGAAACAAACAGCAAGAAAACTCACTTTGTTTAAATTAAACGCAATTAACAATTACACAGTGTAAATATCTTCCTAGTCCAACTTTTATGTTTTCACATATGCCGAGTGCGTTATTTGTTTTCACCTTCGTTATGCTTTATATGTACGATATTGCAGTTCAACTGGTTTTGATTGGATTATTGAAATATTTATAATTAAAGAAATTAATTGGAATTCATGCCGAGAAACGTAACGAAATATACCACACAAACCAAACAACAAATGAAAACTGTCAGAATTTCTGACAAATACACAAATTTTTCTATCAGGTCGTTTTACATTATCAGTCTAGCCATCAATATTAAGTGATGCCAAGTAACTTTTTTTCACTTTTAAATTGCAACGAAGGACCATGCGTAATTTATATAGACGAGACAAAATACTACATAAAATCTATATACTTAATATATAAAAGTTTTTTGCGACATTTTTTCGTAAGACTTCATATTTTGGTAAATTTTTGATTTTTAAATAAACCATTTCAAAGGAAATTTTATCTTCTTTTTACCTATCTCTAACCCAAATAAGGTTATAGGCAAAAGAGTAAAAAACACAAGAATTCGTTTTTTAGCTGTTTTTCTTTTTTGTTTAAAAATTTTGTTTAAATTAAGCTATTTCCGATTTCCACCCACTAATTTAATACCACTCCGCGGTTTTTCATCTCTAATGACCAATTGAGCAAGTACTGTAATAAAAAACCGTGAACGTCTTATTTCCTTTTAAATGACCTAATCAATAAACTATAAAGCATGACCAGTTAAAATTACAATTTTATAGCTTAATCAAATACTTTCATTTTTTTTAAAGCTATATCCGAATCTTCCGATTGTTTCCAACTAATACGGCTTTTCTTAAAGCTATATCCGAATCTTCCGACGCACATAGGGAGATTTAACCCAAAAAGCTGGTCAAAAACGAATTTTTGTAATTGGTCCAAAATGATTCAAGTTTTTTTTTATTATACAGTTAATACTCCAAACTAAAGAAATCTGGGTCCCGATTTTATCTTAACCCATCTGCAGCTTCGTACTACGCTGTCAAAGTTGAAGTTTTGAAAAACATTTTAAAATAAAATTTTAAAGTTGCAAAAGAATTGTTGATTTAAGTGCGTATATTTCTTTAAGTGCAGAAAAAAACGAAAAATTGCAGAATGGATTATTCTACGATAGGTGTGTTCTTTACAATGAATTTAATTTAATAAAAAAAGAATCATTATAAGAGTCAAAATAGTGTGTTCAAACTTTAGAAGTAACTGAGAATTTTTTATTGAAAAATTGTAAATTTTTAAAAGCAGGAAAGTAATAGATCCTCACGAGTCCCAATTTTATTTACCAAAAATTCTCATAAATTAAATCTTTTTGAAGCTAAAACTGCAAAATTTGGCTCCTACTATTTCCAATTGGCAAAATAGCTGCACTTTTTGCTGATGCCTATACACGTGATATTTTTAGTTTTAAAGAAATTTTAAACGAAAAAATGAACGAATTTAAAGGACTAAAATTCTCAGAAATTATTTGATGGCGAAGAGTTTTCAGTTTTAAATAAAAAATAATTGTTTTTCAAAAACTTCAGATTATTAGTTCGGAGATTGAAAAGTTGGAGTTTCGGTAAGTTATGTCGGCCTCTATTATCAATTTTTTTGATAATTCAGTATTACAGTATTACTCCAGTTAACAATACTAAAAGAATAAGCTATATCTATTAAATAAGGTACAGTGATATAGAATTTTTAAAATGTTTTTGTGATGTTTTGTCTATAGCGCCCTCTGTGGACAAATTTTCTATTCTGTAGTGTTCCCGGGCTACTCTTCTGAGTTATATAAATTGATTGACACCTTGATAACTAAAATCAATAAAACAGTATACGAGATAGAAGACCCTAAAAGTAACAACATTTATCATGTGTACAGCGCCGTCTATTGAATGTTTTTCAAAAGTTTATTGCCATCATATTGTCATTTGAGTAAAATGAAAGAGAAAAACTTTATAAAAACCAAAATCGGCTCAGTACTACAGGAGCTACAAGTCCTCAAATATTTCACTTGTCTGCAGTGCCCTCTATTGACAATTTTTTTAAACGAGTCTATATTTGTTTTGATCGTCTAAATAATTTGAATAAAATGACACCTCAATTTCCAAAATCGGACCAGTAGTTTCGGAGTTATTAATTTTGACCAGATTTTTAACTCAGATACCCCTATGTGCGACGGTAATATTTACGAAACTATTTATTCTTTATTAGAATTAAAACCTTCATAATATACGTATAAGCTATGTTTAAGAAAATAAATGTAAGGTGTCGCTAAAGTAAACTTGACTCAAAATTATCAATAATAGCCTTGGTACTTTTCACTTAACTTTTTTTTTTTAAATATTGTTACACCTCTTACAAAGTGTGAAGGTTCATTTCGCCGAACTAGTAGATCGTCACTTATTTTATAATTTTACCTTGGTTTTAAAGAAAATAGATGTTTATATTTTGTTTGTATGTTTTTCAACTTTATCTGTTCAACAAATTTATTACGATCACGCGATCACTTGATCCAAACGGCATTTTGTAGAAAAAACATGTCTCTACAGCAGGACGTAGCGGTTTTTTTTTTTTTTTTTAATTTTTTACTTTTTTTATGAACTATGAAAATTTCATGCAATTTTTTTTTTTTTTAATCGGTTGTAATTTTTTTTGAAAATTGATATGCGTTTACAGTGTTCATTAGGCATGCGCTTATTTCACGATTTTCTGATTTTCGCTGATGCCGCCCCCTAAAATTCTTCTAATGGTCATAAAAACAAATACTATGAAGTTTCACGGCGATCGGATAACGATAACCCGGCCCTCAAGAGAGGTCAAGGTCAAGTTGAGGTTTCAGGCAAAAAATAATGAAAATTTTTTTTTAACTTAATTAAATTAGTCAAAGCATAATTTTATCTTATAGCAAATTGAAATACCTTTCTAACAAGCTGTAATAGTTTAATATCGGGTAATTAATACGAATTCTATAAATTTTTCATTTATCGACATTGGCAAAATTGCCGCAAGATACCATATGTAGTAGTATAGCATTTAGCTATTTAGCAAAGAACGATATTTGAATGAGGACCCCTAATGAGATTAGGATTAGCTGTGTTTTTGACGACAGTTTATCTGCGCTAAGCACATTCTGAGAAACGTTTAGGAAAGCAACAACAAATGTGCTTAACTTGACACAGATAACTGACGTTAAAAACACAGCTATTGCTACATTTCACTTAGATTACAGTTACTTTAATTTCTCACAAAGTGTAAAGGTTTGGGGATTTTGTAATTTTGCTTTATTTTCAATGAAATTTAGATGTTTATATTTTGTTTATCTTTTTTTCAACATTTGGCTTTCAAATAAATGGAAAATACCAGGGACGCCTAAGAGATTTTTTTTTGACAAATTTTGAAAAAATTTGGAAGAAAAAGAATTCCTACTAGTAATGGAATTTCCATTTTCGAAATATTAACAAGCGCAAATGCTCCCTTTCGAAAAAGGAATATACTGTCGAGCGGGAATTTCCAGACAAATTAATGATAAGGCTCGTTACATTGTGACTGTAGGACAAGTTTCTATCTGCACTATATAAATTGAGCCTACATGCTCTCAAATAGCTGACAATGCACAAAATGAAGCAACTCCACGCCTCATTTTGATATCACGAGATACTTAAAAAACCAATTTGAAAAGTCTTCGAGTCGAGTTCAGCAGTTGCGAAAAGAGCTAAGTAAAGATGTAAATTATTTTTTTTTTTTTATAAAAAAATTCCATATTTTTTTAATTCTATTATAACTAGAACTGTTTTTCGTTTGTTTAAATATTTAATTGTCAGTAACATAAAATTAAAAACAGATTTTTAAAAAGTAAATATATGTTTTAATTCACGATATTATAATTATTAATTTGTTAAAATAACATTTCGCAAAAAAAAAAAAAAAAAAAAAAAATTAAAACATGATAAAGCAGCACACTATCGAAAAATAATTTTACAATAGAAACAATTTTATATAATGACAAAATATTTGATAATAAAAAAAAACACGCTTTTATAAACAATCAATCAAACCAAACCATCTAATTTTTATATGAATGTTTGTATTCAGTACGTATGAAAATTTAAGCTTAGTAAAAATATTTAAAGAGAAGAAAAACATAAAAGCTTAAATTTTTACCCAACATGTAATTGCGCATTTAAATTTTAACTAGTACTTTCAGGAAAAAAAGTACAGACTTTAAACGTTTAGCTAAAATTTAACGAAGCTTTTGAAATGGCATCTCTTAAATTAAATAAAACATTGATTGGAATAATATGTATGTATGCAAGCGAATGAAATAAAATTAATATAAAGTATCGTTTTTCTAGAAACAAGTGCAATATATTTAACCTTGCATTATTTATCTTAAATAAACTTGTAAATCTACTGCCGATTGTATAAGCACTTTAAGTCCCGGCATAAATCCAGCACACTGTGAGAAATCCGAACCAAACGCAATTGAAGTATGAATTTGCAGGGCATTTCCATAGTCACCGATTTGTATATATTGCACAATTTGATTGAGTGCTGCTATTGTAGCAGTTGCGAGCTAAATTAAGAGAAATGTATTTTATTTTTTATATAAAATTTTGACAGTATTAAATTACACATTGAAACTTACCCGGTCATCACGTAGACAATCGTAGAGAGTTTCCAAGCGTTTTGCAACATCTACAAATTTTCTTATAGTGCGCTGTTAATATAAAATAAAAATAAATAAAATGTGCCGTCGCAGCATTAATTTGTTCAAGTGCTTTCTACAAGATCGGATGTGAATTAAGCTAAATATATTTTATGCAGAAGATAGTGGAAATGACGTTTTCATCTCCTCCAAGTTAATTCAGACATGTCTTAACCCGCTATAGCAACTGAAAAGTGTTTAAAGGTCAGAGAAACAGGTATCATTTGCAAACGCCAATTCTACTTCTCAGTTAAAAACGCTATATAGGAAAGAAACATTTTTTTTTTAAAAAGATTAGGTAAATGAAGGGAGTTTGAATAGAAGTTGAAGACTGGTTTGTTTACCGTTTATCGTTACAAAGTAGTGGACCTTATCATGAATAAACATTCTTGAGAATTTTACCTCGGACTCCCAAGCATGCAACCACAAAAAAAAAAAAAAAAAAAATTCGGAAGCGCGAAATTCACTTCCCAAATTGGGAAGGAACATTTTGGCTTTTGTTGTAAGATTTTATTCTCAACTTTTTTAACAGGGAATTCTAAGAGCGAATAAATACTGTATCGCGAATTAAAAGCATTGTACAATTGTATAGCTTTTTAAAATATGTAACTATCTTATTACACCAATTATTTTGATATCCAAGGTTTTTAACTTTTATGGTTATATTCCCGAAACTTAATCCGAGCAACACTTTTTGATTACATATTCTTGCTAAGAATTAATTAAAAGAAATATGAGGTGTCACTAAAGTAAACTTGACTCAAATTTGTCAATGAGAATAGCATTGTTCGGCGTTAGGAAATAACGCCCAAGGAAATAACGCCGAAAAAAAAAAAACGAAATAACGCCCAAAAATAAAATGACGTAATAACGCCCAAAATAAAAAACGAAATAACTCCCAAAAAATATGAAATAACGCCCAAAAACAAAAACGAAATAACACCCAAATTATTTTCATATAAATTTAGGCGATAATCACTTTGGAAATAACGCCCACAAATTTGGGCTTTATTTCGTTTTTATGGGCGTTATTTCGTTTTATTTTTAAAAAATGAAATAATGCCCAAAAACGAAAAACGAAATAACGCCCAAATTATTTTCATACAAATAAATTTTGGGCGTTATTATTTCATACAAATAAATTTTGGGCGTTATTTCCAAAATGATTATCACCCAAATTTACATGAAAATAATTTGGGCGTTATTTCGTTTTTGATTTTGGGCGTTATTTCAAATTTTTTGGGCGTTATTTCGTTTTTTATTTTGGGCGTTATTACGTCATTTTATTTTTTGGGCGTTATTTCGTTTTTTTTGGGCGTTATTTCGTTTTTTTAAAAAAAAGAAGGAAATAACGCGCGTTATTTCCTAACGCCGCATTGTTCATAGCGACTTTTTTTTTGTTATTTCAAAGTGAAGGTTTGGAGATTTATTTGGCCAATTTCGTAGAGCATCAGCCATTTACTCTGTTTTTAATGAAATTTAGAATATTATATTATTTTTTTCATCTCTTTTTAACCTAAGCTGTCAAATCAAATAGAAAATACCCAGGACTGCATAATAGTTTTTTGGTGAAAATCGGAAGTGAATTTCTATTCTCAAAATGTTCTTGTTGAAAATGCTCTTTCTCAAGAAAGGAATATGTTTATTCTCCAAAAGGAATTTTCAGACAAATTCATTATAGGCCCAGTATATGTAAAAATGTAAACGTATAAAAACTGTAGTAAAATATGTATACTCACTGCATCTTTTGCTGAACTCAAACATTGACTTTTTAGCTCTTCAAAAACCGTCTGCATGTAGACATATTCCTCAGGTAGTGGTGGTTTCTCTTTTGGAGGCTCCGGTTGCCTTTGAAGTGGAGCTGGCTGTTCATTATAACCCATATTTGGCGTATTCCATTGTTGATGCTGCTGTTGCTGTTGCGTTCCAATCGCTGATGTTTGGAAATTCACTTGCTGTGGAAATTGCGACGGTGGATTATTATTATGTGTAGCTACCGGATTTAAATAACCACCAGTTTGGAAGCCAGTATTTTGTGGTGCAGGATTTAAAATGCCACTATTTGAAGATAATGGTGGTGGTGCTTGCATGCCGGCATTCTATAAGAAATTTAGTTTTTTTATGTACTTAATGAAAAAAGAATAATAAATTATTCCTACCTGATATTGATTTGGATCCATGTAACCATTTTGATTTTGATTTGGATCTACGCCAAAAAGTGGATGTGTTATTGGTGCAGCCCCAGCTGATGGGGCTTCTACTTTTTTGGGCTACAAGCAGAAATATGCATTTTTGATTTTAATATGTGTAACAGTATGTGTGTAAAAATTTAACTTAAGCCAAGAAAATGCAATAATTAAAAATCACTTTTCGAACATTTGCCTGGTTTTCGAACATAAAGCGTCTAAATTTCTACGAATTTGTTAAGAAAAAGAAAACTCAAAACAAAAACGATTTTCACACATTTCATTAAAAATGTTAGTAAGCAGCACAATTTTAATGAAAAAAGGAAAACAGATTGACAGGATATTCACGTTATCCACGGCAAGCAAGAAGCAAACCAAAAATACCTGATATAAAAACGTTTCTTGAAAAAGTGGACTAGAATAATTTGCTGAGAATGCGTTGTTAAATTGTAAATTTGTTGTATTTAGAGTTGAATCAGTTTCATGATTTATAATTTTTTGCCATTTACGTGTGCCAGCATGTTTGGCAGACATTTCATTGTTCTGATAAGTATAATTCTACACGTGAAATTTATAATATGAAAAGAGAATTAATTATAAATGTATATTAAATTAATAAAAGGCCAATTTTGAAAGCTTAATAAAACAATAAAACATAAATGCAAAACAATAAATACTATCCTTCAAGACACTAGGCCTTATCATGAAAAAACATTATCGATAATAATCTCAGACTCCCTGCTATGCATTCGTAAAAAATGTCTGGAAGGGCAAAATTCACTGGAAAGTAAGGTTATCGGCCATAATTTAGGAGGAAATATTTTGACATGTGTTGTAAGAATTAATTCTTCAAATTTTTAACAGGTAATTAAAATATTTGTACGTCTTAACTACGTTTCCACCGGAGATTTATGCGGTGATTTAAGACTGTGCGTAAATTACATAATTTACCATACGAAAATAAATCTATTTCTGCCGAGATGTATTTAAAATCTGCGCATAAATCACAGTAGGGCTACCGGTTTTAGACATTTTCGAACATGTGGAACCACTTAATTTTTACAATTAGCATTTAATGTCATTAACCACATAGCAAATGGAAGATAAATATTAATACTTAGGAAAAGAAAAACAACTTTAATTTGACTGCTTATGACACTTACTGTCAAAAATAAATCTCTTTTAGCCAGTCGAAACAGGTCGGATTTAACAATGCGATTTAAAAATCTCAGCACAGCTAAATCTGCGGTGGAAACGTAGAATTAATCCGTCAGCTTCTTACAAAGTCTGAAGTTTGAGAGATTTACATGGCCGAGCTCGTAGGGTATCACCAATTTTGTAATTTTAATTTGTTTTTTTTTTTTAATTTGAAATTTAGATGTTTATTTTTTGCTTAACCTTATCAGTCAAAATCAATGAAAAATACCAGGGCTGCATAGTAGTTTTTTAGCGAATATTGGAAAAAAATTATCCCTGCTGGAACTAAAATTTCCATTCTTAAGAGAGAATTTCTAGAAAAATTCATGATAAGGCACATAATTATGTTTCAGCTATAGCTTGTGTACTTAAGTTATCTATGCACTAAGGGAAAGTAAGCTTGGAGGTTCTTCCGCATATCCACAAAGATCCTATTGATGATTCACAAGTGAAGTCGTTTTTTTTTTTTTTTGTGTTTTTACACTCTATAGAACAATACCTTACACTGACTGAATTAAATAATTGTAACACAAATAATATGTTTCTTTTTAAGTTGATTTCTATTCGAGCACTGCTTTAATTTTGAAAGGAAAGTTATAACTTTCCATAATAGTTCTGATAATATTATAATAGATTTTTCTTCAGAGAAGAAAGAGATGAATTTGGTTTTTTCATTCTTATTATTGCTTACCGCTCTATTCGATTTCAAAGCAGGTGGATCATTCCATCCTGGCGGCGGAGTCGGATTACGTTGAATATTTTGGAATTGTTGTTGCGTTGCCTGTTGATGCCCTGTTTCGATTGGTGGCACACCTGGCATATAACTTGATCCACCAGTAAATTGCGGAGGACTAAAAACGTTTGGCATTGGGGCAGGCTGCATCATTGTAGATTGATTACCGCCACTTAGTGGATTAGTATTAAATGAGCTGTTATTAAATGAATTTTGGGGCATTGAAGGATTAGCCGCACTGGGATTATAAGCTCCGCCGTAGCCACCAACACCACCACCACTACCACCAGTAGCGGCAACTGATGGGTCAAGTAGATATTTTGAACGTGCATGTATACCTCCACTTTGTGAGCTAGCACTTTGTGGACGTGGTGGTTGACTGGTTAAATGATCATTAATTTGTGGTGGTTTTGCTGCTGAAATTGGTAAGGGCTGTTGGGCTAAGCCTGGATTTAATGGAACAGCGTTAACCTGTGCTGGATTAAACAATGTAGGATTTGGTAGTTGTGTTGCAACCGCACCAGTTGGCGGCGGATTCCATGGATGTGGTTGGAATTGATTTTGCATAGCAGGAGCTTGTGGATTTATGTTGGCAGCAGCAGGAACAGGGGGATATCCTGGTAATTGCTGTGAAAATGATCCGCGTTGTTGTTGTTGATGTTGTGGCTGCTGCAACTGTGGTTGTGTTTGACTTTGTCGTCTGCCATAAATGCTCTGTTGTTGTTGTATTGGTTGTGGCTGTTGCTGATTAAATCCCGCTTGTTGTGGAGGTTCACGTTTATAGTTAACAGTATTGTAAATACGCTCACGCAGTTCATCAACTTCTGTATTATCGTTTGGACCCAGTGCGAATATATAAGCTAAAGCTGCGGTGAGTGCACCCTGCGATGCAAGCAGTCCGCCATATTCTGAGATGAAGCCAGCAAATTTTCGATCAAGTTGCAATGCAATACCCTGTTGTTCCAGTGATTTGCTCATAAGCATTACAATTTCGGCCAACTCTTGCAACTCTACAGTTTTTAACTTATAATTACGGTCATGATGTTCCAGCTGTTTCAATTGATACCAAGCTGTTACAAGTTTATCAATTGAACCCGCACATATATAACACAATATAGCATTGCGTGTATATTCGATACTATTGTTTGGTTCTGTTAGCAAACGATCGCCGAGTTTTTCACAAATATCAACAACTTTGCGATCACTATGCTTAAGTGCAGCGCATAGTGCTTCTTTCCAGGAGTCAACTGTACAACGTGAAACAAAATCCATCCAATCACGTGATACCAAAGCGGATATAACTTGCGAAAGCTCATTATTTTGCATATTCATATATCTGTTTTGTATATTTGTTAGAAATTCAATACCAGCAGTGGATGCAATAATTAAAGCCTCTGCAGTGCGATTTGATTCCATGCACAATTCGACTGCAGCATCGAGATTGCCAGTTAGTAATGCCTCAGTAATAAGGCTGTCGGAATCTAAAAGAAAATATACAGAAATTTTATTTATTAGAGAATGTTAGGGCTGTGATGAATTTGGTATAAAAAATAAGATTTTTTTGCTCTTAAAGTTTAATAACAAAGTGGGGCGTTAGGAACTAACGTCAGAAAACAAAATAACGCCTAAATTATTTTCATATAAATTAGGGCAGTAATTATTTTGAAAATAACGCCCAAATTTGGGCTTTATTTTCTTTTTTTGGGGAGTTATTTGGTTTTTTTTAAAGAAAATAACGGCATTAGGAGATAACGCCCAAAAACAAAAACGAAATAACGCCCAAATTATTTTCATATAAATTTGGGCGATATTCATTTTGGAAATAACGCCCAAAAATTAAGGCTTTATTTCGATTTTTTTAAGCGTTATTTCGTTTTCAAAATAAAATAAATAACGCCAAAAAAAAAAAAACGAAAAAACACCCAAAAAATAAAATGACGTAATAACACCCGAAATAACGCCCAAAAAATATGAAACAACGCCCAAAAACAAAAACGAAATAGCGCCCACATTATTTTCACGTTAATTCGTTTTTTGTTTTTGGGCGTTATTTCGTTTTTTTATTTTCTTTAGATGGTTCTCGTAACAACTTCTTGTAGTGAAAATGTGTTCGTACTTTAGCCATCTATACATTGCTCTCTATTCGGCAGTAGGAAGTACCGCCAAGTGAAATAACACCGACAAACAAAAAAAAAAAAAAACCAAATAATGCCCACATTTTTCCATATACGGCAGATCACTTTGGAAATAATGCCCAGAATGTATGATTTATTTCGTTCAAAATATGGGCTTTATTTCGTTTTTATGTGGGCTTTGTTTTATATTTTGTGGGCGATATTTCATTTTTGTTTTTTTGCATTTCGCTGCAAAAACATCTGCGTCGAGATGGCTGCACAACATTCTCATCTTTTCTCGATATTTCCTTTCAATACAAAAACTTTTGCTGTGCTAGATTATGCAATTATGTGCTAAAATAAGTGTCGTTTCAGCCAACTGCTTCGTATATTATTCGAAACTTCTTGATGCATTGCGTGATATTATACGATTAAGTCATTTTACGTTAGATGGCGCTAATGGTGATAAGCTTAATAAATTTTTGCAATGAATACTTTCTCCGATACTTTGGTATATGATATCCAGTGAAGGATGATGAGAAAGAGTACGCCGTAATGAGAGAATGGAATGGAAAAATGTACTACAATCCGTAGTCAGAAGCAAAAGTCAAGTTGCCATCCGTGGTGGTGGTTTGACCCAAAATTTTACTAAAATTTCAAAAAAGAAAAAAATTACTTACGTTCACCACTTGGTATTTTAAATTGAGCTTGTTTTCTTTCAGCCTCGTGATTTGTCAGCTTTTGAGCTTTAGCTATGCCGTCAAATATGGCGTTGTTATCGACTGGTTGCTGTGTAAGTAAAATTGTGAATAAATTATTTATTTAGTAATTATTGTACTATGTTTCCATCGGAGATTTAGCTGTGCTGAGATTTGTAAATCACATCCTTAAATCCTATCGGTTCACATCAGCCGAAAGAGTTTTATTTTTGACATTAAATGTCGGAAGTCGTAAAATTTAAGTTATTTTTTCGTGTCTTCTTAATATTTATCTTTCATTTGCTTTGTGTTTAATTGTCAAACTTAAGAGTTGCCACTTGGTCGAAAATTATTAAAAGCGGTAGCCCTGCTATGATTTAAATAAATAGATATAGACCTAAATCTAAAAACAGCCTTTGATCACTTCATAAATATCCGGTGGAAAAATAGTTTTTATATACTGTGGTTAAATTAATAAATAAAAGTATAGGGATGTTCCGGAATTCATGCAATTTTAATTACTTTTTGTTTCGAAAGCTTTTTGATGAAAACGGTGTGTCGTACGATTAATATTATTCAGCTCTTTTTGTTGGAAATCTTAATAATCGTAATTCTAAACTGAAGAGCATATGATGTGATGCTCCACAAAAGAGATCTTTATAGTTCTATCGAGCGACTCAACGATTTCAATAAAAAACTTTCGAAATGAAAAGTAAGTGAAAACGCACAGATTCCGAAACAGGCCAGAATGATACTTTTTTTTAGTTTTGTAAAAAAAAACAATAAAATCATACATTTTCCAAAAACTCATACAGAATCCTTATTATGAGCGTCTTAAAAACGCACATTATTTTTCAGTCGGTTTTATGCAAAAACAAAAATAATGCTTATAAACAATAAAAGTTTTTAAAAGAAGAATGTGCTATGTATTATTATATAAAAAGATTTTTTTTGTCATCCCTTACCGATGTATCAGTACTATCATCCGTGCTCTGATCACACTCAACCTCAGAAGAATCACTCTTATATTTTAATTTCAAATATCATTTAAATGCAACGAATATATGCAGATTGAGTAAGTGTGCGTTTCGTGGGCATGTGTGTAAAAGCATAAGGAAAGTAATTTAATTTTGAGACAATTACAATTTTAATTGACGAACAAAAAAAAAAAAAAGGAATTAAAAAATTAAATTCTAAAAGCAATGGTTCGTGAGATAAGAAGAAACATAACCGCAGATGTGATAAGAAAATGGTCAACTCTTTCACAAGATGCTGCTTATCAGCGTCATAAATATGTTCATACAATAATTGCTTTTGACATTATTAAAATAAGATAAGGACAAAATATAAAGTAAAGTATTCAAACTAAGCTAAGATACTGCAGTAAAATCTTTAAGGAAATTAACATTTTCCATTAAGTTTATATAACTTTAACAGAAATAAATTAAAAATTTTTATCTCACACGCATTGCATATTGCTTTTAAGAGAATAAAATAAAAAATATTACGAAAACTTACATGTGTCAAGTTAGATATCCGATTAGTTAATTGATCAAGATCGTTTTGTGTATGCTCATCTTCCTTAATATATTTGGCAAATTTTGTTTCAATGTCTTCTCTATTGTAGCCTTAAATGATAAATTAGAATATATTTGTTAGAAGTTAGCATTATAAATAACAACTCTCACACTACCTAATAGATTTAGCATCTCCTCTTTCGGATTCAATTCGAAATTTGCCTTAATAAAATACCAAAGGTAGCGACCATTCTGATCGCGCATGTCATCAGCACGTTGACGACAATATTCTGCATAGTTAGCATCACTAAGAGAACGTTCTAAAGCATTTGCACGTTCAACCAGTTCTGGTTCAGTGATGACTTGAGATATGTTCACATTTTTCGATTTTGGATTAAAATCAACAAGTTTGCCACCAAACTATAAAGAAAAAACAAACAAATTAAAGAAAACCAAATTCTGAGAGCGTGAAATTAGAAGGACTAACACCAAATGAGACGCCATGTTGGCGCTTCATCCATTTCGGTGCACGTTTCAAATCATGATGCACAATTTGTGTTTGCTGTTGAGGAATAGGTGCTTGCGCAAATTGATCCATGCCCGGAAAAGAGTCGGCAATTTTATTCGATGTCTGTACTTGCTCTTGCGTACCAGCGAAAAGTGAATAAATCGAAACATATCCATCCAAACTGGAGCTTCCGATCAATGCCGGATTTCGTGGACACCATTGTACATCCGAATACCAGGTTGATGTTGTTGCAATTTCTGAGAGTATTTCACCTTCAGGTAATTCAGTATTTGGATTCCAACAATAGATATGATTATCTTTGCCACAGGATACCATTAAATCGGTATCACGTGGACACCATGACATACCCAATACACCACGTTGATGTATTTGCATTGTTTTTGCTGGCGCTGTGGCATAACGCAAGTCCCATAGCTGTACAACCGGTGCCTGATCGTCCTCGGATGCAAGCCAAACTTGCGTGGCAACATCTGGATGCCATTGTATGGCATGCCAACGTACGCGTGATTGTGTATCAGATAATTTAATAATTTGTTCACTCTTACGTAGATCCCAAATTACACAACGTGAGCTAAAAACCGATGCTAGTATGTGTTGCACTTGACGATTCCAAGCGACATTCTTGACATCTTCGAGTGGTTGTGTTTTTGCGCCAGGATTCATGTGTGTTGTTGTATTGTTTAAATCCCAAATGAAAATTTCTGATTCGGATGCAACGGAAGCGAGTAAATTTGTTTGGAAAGGATTAAAATCGAGACCTGTCACCGCGCCAGTATGTTTGTCTTGGCGTGCAATGAGACCTTCTTCGCCGGAAAGCATTTTGGCAGCAGAATAAATCATGACGTGGCCTCCTTCACAGCCGCCAACAATAAGACCATTGCGATGTGCAGCATCAAAGCCAGTTGGACTCCAGATAATTTTTTGAAATCTATGCAAAGGCCAAACAAAATAAAACGCAATTAGAAGCATGGTGGTGTTAGGATTTTTTTGGAAGACTTGCAGCTACTAAAATAGATGCAATCGAAACTCTTGTTTGAGCGTTTCGGTTGTCGAAAATTAGATTTTTGGAAGATTGATTGTGTGGACAGCAAAACTTGTTCTTACTTCTTCACTTACCTGTACTGACTTGGTAGACTGGCTTTTAATTCCAAATCATAGCTGGGATCACCAAAATTGGTGGAGTAAATTTCCAATGTTGAGTTACCATTTGAGTCGAATTGTTGCGCTGCTGTGCCTGCTGCCAAATAAACTGGATGCTGTGGCAATGGCGACCAGGCGATATTAACAGTTTTTTGCAATTCCTTGATTTTCATCTTTGGACTTCAATTTAAAGATATACTTACAAACGAAGAAAAGCCACAAGTCTAAAAGTCAAAAAAAAAAAAAAATATATTAAAATTGTGTCGCCACCACAATTACAACCTTCTAATTAATTAAAAATAACAATATTAAAACGTTTCGTAAAAGCCTCCCATAGTCTGCCCATTCCAAAAAAAATGACTCCGTCATCAATTTTTTCGGCTTACATTTTGCACTTGGTTTCCAGACAATAATTCGGTTTTTTTTCGTATCACATTTCACTATGAAAAAACAAACAAAACTCCTTTTTTATTCTTAATTTAGAATAATCACTCTTTTACCTTTCAAATGCTGTATATTTTAACAATTTAAATTATTTAAATTGCTTCCAAAATACGATCTGAATTCGGCTGTGAAATTTTCTGATTCAAGAATAAAACCAAATTCAATCTCTTGTTTTTTTAATCTTTTTTTATTATTTTGACAGAACACGTCAAACATTGGAAGCACTTCCAGTCGGTAAGGCAGTGCATTTTCATGGATGCGCACTTAGTACTTCTTCACAGTTTGTGCCAAAGTGACACGCCCTGTGCAAAATGCAGCCAACATTTCCACCGGAGATTTATGAGGCTTACGAGCTCTAAATCTGGGCGGTAATCACATGACTTATAGAAAGTTGCCACCGAAGATTTAAGATTTGATTTAGCCATAACTCATCTCATTCATCGGTCCTTATCGTATATCTGAAGGGAGTTTCCATTCTCGAGAATATACTCCCTTTCAGGAAGAGATCACTAGAAGTAGTGATAAATTTTAGGAATGGAAGGGATACATTAGCCATGTTCACGATCCGGTGCAAAAGGTCTTGCATCATAGCATTTGTAAATAGGTGTTGAAAAATTTTGCTATACAACAACAAAATATATAGGAATGAATTTCTCATGCTTTATGCATTTTCTATACTAAAAACCTATAGCATATAAATATCATAACATTTTCCAAATAAAAATTTTTTGTTTATACTCTCGTTCTCTTTGCTCATACGATTTTCTCAGAGAAATAAAATTTTCGTAGCTTGCAATGCTTATACTTTTAATATTGCTCACAATCATGTGGAAATTATTGCTATTTTGCTACTTTGCAAGTCTAAATGCTCCGGATTGTGAACACGGCTATTGTTTGTTTTACTATCATTGGCATTTTCAGATATAACCAGTTTGCAACGCTGAGTTTTTCTAATACCGTCAGTGATGCCAGATTGTGAGTAATTACCCATTTTACGTTTATTTTCGTTTAAAAATTACCTATGTGGGTATTGTGGGTCCCTTCAAAGTCCTTCGAACAAAAAAAAGGGTATTTTTTATAAGTCCGGAAATGAGAACAAAAATCTTTGTTTTTGAGACATGTAACTGTTTGCACAGCACGAACACTGCTTTTAAACCGTCGCTATTCTCCGGTTTAGTTGAACCAGGTATAAAATTTTAAATCGAAGTTAAGCCACTGCTGATTTGTAAACAATTTTCACTAAAACTGCCTTATGTCAAATAAGATTCTATTACAATTTTTAAACTTTCATTTTTGACAATAGAAATCAAAACAAATACATAATTTATTTTGAAAAATAAGACAGAAAAAAACAAGAACTAAAGGAAATAATTGGCGCATACTAGGCCACTAGAACGGTTGGTCTATTCTTTAATATTTCAGAACGGAAATGGGAATTCTGCTGCGCTGAAATAACGACGAACTAGCCGATTTGATGAAGAATTTACCCTTGAAAGAAGACGGTGCTCTTGCACTTTAGTTTGATTGTAATTAGTGAATGAATAAACGACATGTGCTATTTTCATTTTTAAATAATAAAGATAACGAAAGCAAGATGTTAAGCCTGATTTGACAAAAACTCTTGAAATAGTTAATACAAGCTCTAACTAAAAACAATGCAGATTTCGATAAGAGGACAAGCAGCTCCCAAAATACAATCCATATTTAGAATGGTATACTCAATGTTGTATTTGAGGTAACGCATCAAAATTCCACACAAATATAGAGTATTACAGGTTTTTGGAAGCTCTAAAGAAGAACTAGATGAGTTTGGCTAAAGGCGTTTCACTTCCCATAAAACAGTGATAACTAAACTAAATACTAGAGCATTTTGTCAATATATAAAAGTTCATTGAACGCTTTTATATTTTGCGTAAGCTGCAGGCAAGTGACGGTGATCTGCACAGCTACTGACGCAGTTAAACGCTTATCTATGAGTTAATACGTATACAGAAAACTTTTAAGCACAAAAGCTCAAGTGCCCGTGGGGATAAGCTTTGGACACCACTGACATACGGGAATAAAATTGTTTACAAATCAGAATTTCATGTTAAACTATGGAATAGCCTTATTCCATGGCTTAAATTTTATTATAAATACGGCTGATTATGTATATTATATGTATTTAAGAAAATAAACTGAAATTTATTTATATGTATTTTTTCTGCATCTAGTGTGTTAAAACTTTTTAAAAACGCTTTTTGATGTAAAATAATCTTGAATAATTTTTTTATTTAATGTTATAATAAAATGTTTAACATTTTTTATTCGTGGGTAATTCAAGGGATTTTTTTAACAAAGCCATGGGAATTTTGTTAATTTTTACCCATTTGTAAGGGTAAATTGCTCCAAAAACACTGACATCACTGAATACCGTAAACATTTTGCACAAACACAAAATATATGGCAACGTGGTTTTCCCAAAATCGTTTTATTTTTTTTTTCAATTTCCCACTGATTTTGGCATCTACATGAAAAAAAAGATAAGCAAGCAATAGCAATAAAATTTGTGAAAATTGAGTTAATGCTTTTCTTTTTTAATTAAAAAATAACTTTTTAATCATTTAGTGGATTTTCAAAATCAAAAGTTGGCACAAAAAATTAACAAAAAAAAAAAATATGGCGAAGTAAAATGTAGTTTCTGTAGAACCGGTATAAGTTGGAAACGCTTAAATGAATACTAAAAATATTAGTGTCATATGAACGCTATTTCAATAACCCATAAAATTGTTGTTTTTTGCGATTGTAAACTAGGGAGTAAGAGAATAAATTCTCGAAAATATATATTTACGATAAGGCATATCATGTACTCAACGTCAAAAGATATAGAAACGGACGTAAATCAACATATAAATCTTAAAAACAAAACAATTTTAGCCGAGATTAATTTTAAATCAGCGAATAAACCTTAGCGGGGTTACCAATTTTGATTATTTTCGACAAAGTGGCAAAGCAAATGGAAGATAAATATTAAGATGGAAAGTAAAAACAGCACATCTTAACCTTCGGTGATAACGTAATACTATAGCCTGTGACTTAAGGCAGTTTCTGGATTAAGCTTTAAATCTAGTGGTTAATCACGAGATTAACCATACCAAATTAATTCTATTTCCGCCAAGACTTAACTTAAATCTGTGCATTAATCACAACAAGGCTACCGATTTTGGCTATTCTCGACTAAGTGGCACCCTAAACTTTGAAAATTGGCATTAAATGACATTAAACACAAAGCAAATGGAAGATAAATATTAAGAAGAAAATGTGTAATACAAAGATAGCTACAAAAACCTTAGAGGAAATCCTTTTGAACAGGATCTAGTAAGCGTGAATAAATATGAAAAATAGTTCAATTCAGGGTATTCCATTAAACGAGTAATTTTTTTCAAAAACCTCGAAACCTCTCTTTTTGCGAGCCTCGTGAAAGAACTGTCGAAAATAGTATGGAACGTAATTAGGGCGTGCCTCGTATGAAGAAAATATATATGACTCGTATGAAGAAAATAAAGAAAAAATACAATTATTCTATAGGTTGCTATAAGTAAATAAAAAGAATTTGATATTGACACCCATACCTAATTTGGAGCGTCAGCGGTATTTGACCATCTCTGTTTCGATATGCTTGATATAAATTCCATGTACTTGAAACAGATATGGTTATATAACGTCGACGCTCCAATAACGCTCTAATTTAAGCATGGCAAACAGCCGACTTACGGAATTGGTTTTGCAGAAAGGTGCATTCCTGATAACAAGCCCTATTCTCACTTGTCTGGTTAACCAGGATAGTTTTCCACATAAAAAGCTTTCTGATTTGTATGAGAAATATTAGCTAGTTTTTAAAAAATTAGGTATTTTAACTCAAAAAATCGTCAGGTGGCATCTTCTCCGAATTCAAAAAATTCCAGGGAAGTTAAACCCCGACTCGACTAGCAATATATTAGGGCTGTGCAACGAGCCGAACTAGTTCGATTAAACTCAAAACTCATGAGCTTTTCACACAATTTCAGTACCGAACTGAGTTCGTTTAGCTCAGCTCAACTCAACTCAACTCAGTTCGTAAGTTCGTGAGCGGTGGTGGGCAAAACGTTGCTCCGGAGTAGCTTCGCAAAAAAGAGCGAACTGCGAGCGTAACTTTTCGTATAGGTACACGAAGCGAGAGAACAAAAAATTCACTTCAGTTTGCTTTCAACAGTCATTGAAGCAAGATCGCTGTCGGATGGTTGAAGCAAATGTACATACACTGTATAAATGATTGATGATAGTAACTTTATATGTAGTATTAAAATAATTTATTTTCGCTTCATAGCATATTTTTATGTAAATACATATTTTCATTATATTATTATTTTTATAACAAATTATAATATTATAACATGTTTAAAAACGAATGGGAATTGGAATTTTTTTTTTTGCTTGAAAAGAGTACATACTAAATATTTAAAAAAAAAATATATAAATTTACCACTTCCTGCTTCTTCTATATTATTTAAACATGTTATTTTTATATTAATAATGATTTCGTTTGTTAATTATTATTATTGTCAAAAATGTACACCAAATTTTCTCTCAGTGCTGAAGCACAACTACACAAGCATGGAGCAGAATTGCTTGCATGTAGTGGTGCCCAGCACCGGCTCACAACGAATTCGCTGATCGATCAAACGATCAGCTCAAAACTCACGAACGGTGCTGGGCACCACTACATGCAAGCAATTCTGCTCCATGCTTGTGTAGTTGTGCTTCAGCACTGAGAGAAAATTTGGTGTACATTTTTGACAATAATAATAATTAACAAACGAAATCATTATTAATATAAAAATAACATGTTTAAATAATATAGAAGAAGCAGGAAGTGGTAAATTTATATATTTTTTTTTTAAATATTTAGTATGTACTCTTTTCAAGCAAAAAAAAAAATTCCAATTCCCATTCGTTTTTAAACATGTTATAATATTATAATTTGTTATAAAAATAATAATATAATGAAAATATGTATTTACATAAAAATATGCTATGAAGCGAAAATAAATTATTTTAATACTACATATAAAGTTACTATCATCAATCATTTATACAGTGTATGTACATTTGCTTCAACCATCCGACAGCGATCTTGCTTCAATGACTGTTGAAAGCAAACTGAAGTGAATTTTTTGTTCTCTCGCTTCGTGTACCTATACGAAAAGTTACGCTCGCAGTTCGCTCTTTTTTGCGAAGCTACTCCGGAGCAACGTTTTGCCCACCACCGTTGTGAGCTGATCGTTTGTTTGTTGAGCTCGTTAGTTATGAGTTTTCTCGTTTGTTTGGTTACGTTCAGCGTGTTCGATATGCGTTGGATATGATAGCAAATTGCAATCAGCGTTGCAAAAAATGTGTAAGAATTGGGATAAGTTTAAGGTTTAATATTATACACGAATATTAAAGAAATATTTTGCATAGTTGTTTTTTTGCTCTTAATTCGAAATTGTGAACTTAATAAAATTGAAAATAAAAACTAGGAAGCTTTGTAAAATCATTTTGTTCAACTCGGCTGTTTGAACTTCGGCTCTTCGCTGTACACAGCAGAAGCAACTTTCAGGATTGCCACATGTTTTCTTTTTTTTTTTTTTGTAAAATGTGCTTAAACCATATATGTATTTCAAAAAAAAAAAAATTAAATTTTAGCCTTTAACCGCTTAGATAAACTTTTAAGAAATCCAACATATTTGTTTAGGGTTGCCACCTATTTCTTTTAATAAAATCAAAATTATCCATCAATAAATTGATAAAATCATCATCTTCTCTCTATAAATTGACATCTTGGGTTCAAAAATGACGAAACAAAAATTTAGGGTTGCCATATCAGGGTTGCCAGACATTTTTTTGGAAAATTGCATTTCCTTGTCAATATTCTTTATTGAAAGTTATAGAATCGACCCAAAAACCCATAGTAAATTTTTTGAGGTTGTCACCTGGTTTTATAAATAAAATCAAAATTTTCTTTGAATAAATTGCAAAAATCATCATTTGCTCTCTATAAATTGACATCTTGGGTCCAAAAACAACTAAAGAAAAATTTAGGGTTGCCATATTAGGGTTGCCTGACTTTTTTTCGCAAAATTGCATTTGTTTGTTAACTTTTTTTAATTGTTTTTGGACCCAAGATGTCAATTTATAGAGAAAACAATTATGATTTTAGCAATTTATTGAAAAAAAATTTTGATTTTATTAAAAAAACGAGGTGGCAACTCCAAAAAATTTGGCGTTAGGAAATAACGCTCAAGGAAATTACTATGGGTTTTTATGTCGATTCTATATTTTTCAATAAAGAAAGTTGAAAAAGAAATGCAATTTTCCAAAAAAAGTCTGGCACCCTGATATGAAAACTCTAAATTTTTGTTTCGTCGTTTTTGGACCCAATATGTCAATTTATAGAGAGAAAATGATGATTTTAACAATTTATTGAAAGAAAATTTTGATTTTATTAAAAAAACCAGGTGGCAGCCCCAAAAAATTTACTATGGGTTCTTGGATCGATTCTATAACTTTCAATAAAGAAAGTTGACAAAGAAATGCAATTTTCCAAAAAAACGTCGGGCAACCCTGCTATGGCAACCCTAAATTTGTGTTTCGTCGTTTTTGAACCCAAGATGTCAATTTATAGAGAGAAAATGATGATTTTAGCAATTAACCTTAAAAAAATTAACTTTTTCATTCAAAATTATTTGTCAATACGTCTTAGTTTTATTTTCAATTTTATTAATTTCACAATTTCGATTTAACAGCAAAAAAAACAACTATGCAAAATATTTGTTTAATATTCGTGTATAATATTAAACCTTAAGTATTATTTCTACGCAATTTTTACAACGCTGATTGCAATCATATCCAACGCATAACGAACACGCTGAACGTAACCAAACAAACGAGAAAACTCATAACTTACTAGCTCAACAAACAAACGATCAGCTCACAACGAATTCGCTGATCGATCAAACGATCAGCTCAAAACTCACGAACTTACGAACTGAGTTGAGCTGAGTTGAGCTGAGCTGATCGATCTTGTTCGTTGTGTGTTGCGAAAGTTCGAACAGGTTCGATCAGCTCATTGCACAGCCCTACAATATATCTTCTCTTCTTATACGAGCTAAAATTGTATGTTTGTTTTTTTGTTTGTTTTTTTGTACTTATTTCTGTGCCAATATTTTTTCTCGAAAACGGTTACAGCTATTTTAATGAAACTTGGAGTAGAGTTAGATATTAACATACAATGAAGAATGAGCTAGGTTTGAACTTTCTAAATGCTCACCAGGGGGCGTGGCACTGCCCTAAATTTTAAATTTGATTTAGTCATAACTCGCAAACTATACAAGATATTTAGATTTGGTGAGCGGGTACGACATGATAGTACCTTAGATTAGACAATAAGTGGATGGGATCGAAGAAGTGACACGCCCACTTTTCAGCCCTCGAAAATTTTGATTCAATATTACTCGAAAACGACTCCAACAATTTTAATGAAAATTTAGGAGATGCAAACATGGATTAATATGTAATACACCGTTATATTGGGAAAACTCGTTGAAGGGCGTGGCACCGCCCACAAAAATATAAAACGGTATAAAAAGAAAACTAATAAAGCAAACATTCTGAAATTAAGTGTGAGGAGCTTAATTGCCATAGAGCATCTCTGATATGAAGGTGGACGAAATATCGCCGTTGCGCGTGGAACCTCCCATACAAGCAAAATACGTTAAATGCTATTTTTCGCAAATGTTCCAAGATATTTTAATGAAATTTGGTATGTAGGTACTGCTTATTAATATCTTGTTATAACCAAAAAGTGGGCGGTATCGAAGAAGTACCACGCCCCCCTTTTTAAACATTGAAAATTTTGATCCAATATTACGCAAAAACGACTCCAACAATTTTAATGACAGTTTAAGAGATTGTACCCCTAAAAACAAGTATTAATATGTGATATGCCGTTATATTGGGAAAACTCAAGGAAGGGCGTGGCACCGCCCACAAAAATATAATACGCTATAAAAAGAAAACTTCAAAAGCAATCTTTCTGAATTTAACTGTGGGGAGTCTACTTGCTTCTACACCTATAAACTGAAAGTAGGCGAAATTCGCCGGTGCGCGTGGAACCTCCTATACAAGTAAAATACATTAAATGCTATTTTTCGCAAATGGTGCGTTATATTTTGATGAATTTTGGTAAGTAGGCTTTGTTCAATAATTGCCACTTCCTTTTTTATCAGAATATCAGGCACAAAAAAAAAAAAAAAAATGGAATGAACTTTTTATTCTTATATGCAGTCTTATGCACTTTTTGACGCTGAATCCGTCTTCATCAGCAGAACTGTCATTGTACTTGCAGGATTTTGAGATATCCTTGCTTGAAGTTGAAGAAAACGCTGTGTTCAGTCTTACAGCGTAGCTACAAGAAAAAGTGAAATTCTTTTTTATTAATAGCATCAAATAGCCACGCTCCAACAGGACTCTTATTTTCCGAGTTATGATCCTTTGATGATAAGATATTTCAGCCCCAATACAAAAGACGAAATATTTTGGGTGCGTGGCATATTCCATTTATTTATTTTAGGGCATTCTATTTCACAAAAAAAAAAATTTTAGTTTTTGATATATTTCTATACCATTCGGTACTTTCCGAGTTTTTGTTATTAATATTCTCATCGATTAATTTATCATTTTAAAAGTATAACCATTAGAGGTGAAAAAGTACGAGTTTCATAACAAAAAATAGCTATGAATAAAAACATCGACTAAAATAATAAGATCAGATTGTTGACCGAGCTGGGATCGGTCTCCAGGTACTTAATGCTATAGTTTATATTAGCTGTGTTTTAGACGGCAGCGTCTTAGCACGTATCACAAAACTATAACTATGGGCTCCACGAATATAACTGAACAAATGTAAAAATAATGTTGTGATTCAGTCAAACTCATTATCAGTCAAATAATAGGGCACTACTGATCAAGGTAAAAGATGTCAACGGTGATGGTCAATTATTAGGATTTCCTTCAGGCAAGTAAGCAGCGCAACTATCCTGTGTGTCGTGTGAACCAGCTCTTAGGTCAGGGCTTACACTTAACCCCTTGAGACCGAAGCCTAGACCCTTGTAGATATCGAAAAACTAACTTCGGATTCAGTTTTCTTGTGCTTAAATTAAGAAAAAAAAGTAAGTCCGGAAAAGTCCCTCATAGCCGGAAATGGTGGAGTCATATTACACAGTGCAACAAAAAGAATCCAAAAAATTTTTTGAATGCTGTTCCTGAAAGCCCATAATGTTACTAGTAAAACCCTACACGTGTTTCGCTTGTTTGGCTCCAGGTCGAATTTTATAGTACTATAAAAATTGCTTCAAAACTGATTTTTCAAAGTTGCCACGGCTATAAGTCGTAAACCATTTGAGATTTTGTTTTCCCATCTTTAACGAAGTTGTAGATGTAGACTAAAGGAAGGAAAGCGTTCAAAAAACTATCCCGAAAAAATTGGGTTTTGGGCCTCAAAATCAAAAAAAAAAATACAAAAATTGTACCATTTGTGGTCAAAGCTATAAAACCGTTCCGTATTTTTCCAAACAATTAAAACAAAATTGAAGTCTAGACTATACTGAACACCTCTCTAGAGCATGTCAATAACATTCGAGTACTCCTTGATACTATTTTTAATTAAAATAGTGATGTATGAAAAAATACTTGGGGTCCTATGTGACCCCATCGGTCTCAAGGGGTTAAGGAATATCTTAATTAACTTATATTCTATGCCTTGATTGGAAATAAGTGGGAATATGAATGAATTTTCCGGAATCTGGCCCCTGACTTTTATGCCGGTACAACAGTCAATATGTAAGAAAGAGAAAAATAGTGTCGAATTTGACAGCAATGCCAGACGAACGAAATGAACGAAGGAGTTTGTTTGCAACCAGGGTAATTCAACCAATGGGGGTAACCATGATTCAATAACAATGGTTATGGCAAGTTGTCAAAATAAAAAAAAAATTTAACCCTGTTCTTGCCTTGCTATCTGTCAAAAGACTAGAAAATTTTGACATTTTCGTAGTTTAAGAAGAAGCATCATTTGTTATCGCTGCAACTAGGGCAATTCAACTATGGGGGTAACCTATCGTCATAATTCTGCTAGTATATAATTGGAAAACGGAACCATAATCTATATTTTGCACACATCTGGCAACAAGGTAATCGTCTGTTGCTTGTTGGTTTCTCAATCTTCAGAAAATATTTTTTTGTCAATTCGTTTTGTTCTCGTTGTTCAATCGGTTCGGAAGTTTTTTTGTAATTGATGAGTTAGAGGTCGTTTTTTAAATAAAAAATAAATAGCCCTAAATTAATGAATATTGGAAAATGTTCACTTTTTAATAAAAGAAAAAAGTGTAAAATATTTGAAAAGAATAAAGTAATATGATAATTTGAACGCTTAAAGAAAATCGATTAAAAGGAAAAAAAAAAAAAAAAAAACTCAAGTACCAAGGAAGGAAAAGGACGAAAAAACCTTGTAAAAAGTCATAAAAAACGAAACGAAATCCTTATTACGCACAATTTTCTATATTAAGAAAAATTTTCATATAATATACATATACCTATATAGAATAAATACATAAAGTTTTATCTTTAATGAAATAAGACAAGCAGAAAACTTAAATAAAATTAATATTTAAGACGCGACAAGGCAAAACAGTGAATAAAAGCCGCAATAAAACAACAGCTTAACTATTATACATTTAAATTAGGAAAAAAAAGTTAATTTTTTTTTTTATAAAAAATGTTGATCTCATGCAAATGTCTAAATTTTATTGCTACCAGCAAAAGTCAACAGCAGCAGCAACAGAAATCCATTAACCATGCAGCTGTTGGAACAGCTGATGCAAGTCATCCTCCTGCTGCTGGTAACGCCACCTCTGTTCCACCAATATCCAATTCAGCGGTGTCGGCGTTTTCCATCGATGAAGATTGCAGCATGTCATCCAATGGTGGTGGTTCATTCGCTGCTGTTAACTCAGTAGGTGGTCAATCGTTGGCTAACGATTTGTTGCATGCATTCTTACAGAAATATCCACGCAATTTTACCTTCTATTCACAATGCATGGATTTCTTTAAACAAGTGAGTACAATTACTTTAATGGTTTTCATATTTTTTAGATTTTATGAGATATGGTACAAAAGTTCAGTTTAAGCGGAAGAAAATCGGAGATAAGCAAATATTCATAGCAATAATAGAGAAATTTTGGCAAGAGCTTGCTTGACAAAAAAAAAAATGTGTTGAATGATGTACATAAAGTTAACTTGATTCTGCTATGTCTGAAGATGGAGAAGGAAGCTTGTTTTGTAATTAATAGTACCATTTATAATCTTTGGATAGCAGGATTCTTGATTGTATCATTGAAAACTTTCAAATATTCAGAAATTGTATTTTTGTTCACAAGACAAGCCAGCTTTTGGAAAAACTATGGTCTAACACATTGGACAGAAGTTGTTACACAATTATTCCAAATTTCAAAAGAATTTTCTTCATTAATACCAATTAGAGTTCTGCGCAAGACGTCTTGTTAGTTTTAAGACATTTCGTTTCAAGATCCGCTATGTCTTGAACACACTTTTACTTCATAAATTACTTTAGTTCAGTGTTGCTTGCAAATGTCTTGACAGTATTTGGATTCGAAGAAGAAAAATACTGCACAGACCTGTCTTGTTTGCTTTCCTTTACGATGCCATGAATTTTACTGTAGTTTTTCTACTCACACGTTTTACACTGACCTGAAATATTTGATTGTATAAAATACAGTACACTGAAGTATTTATTAGTCAGGTTTGTTTGATACTGATAAAACAAGACAGTGCACTTCAGTGGCAAAATTAAATTAGTGTACAGTGAAGATTTGAATATTTTTATCAAATACATCAGTTGAGTGTAAAATGTGCGTGTGAACAAAAGTACTTGTGCAGGCCTCTTATATTTATACATATGTATACTTATTCATATTTACATTTACATATTCTGTTAACATTAATTTATTCTATACATTGAATTAATTCATATTTAAATGAAAATTAACAGTTTCTCTGCATGTTATTGTAAAAAATAGAAAAGAGTGCCCAAGCATAACTAATAATAAATTAATTAACCTCTTAATAAGCGAAAAAAGACACATACAAATTAAAATAAAAATAATACAAATTATTTGTTCACAATACATACCTACTTCATACATAAAAAATGAAACAAAACGAAAACGAATCCGAAAAAAAAAATATATGTACGAGTATATACCACATTTTACCGACAGAACAACAACTTAAGCCACAATACAACAATAACAATAATGAAACAGCGGGAGCGAAAGAGTAGAAAATTGCAAAAACAACAACGAACTTAACGCAACAACAATTTAATTTATGCCTATCGTCCATTTATTTATAGTTCTATTTTGTATTTGACTATTTAATTTTTCTTCTTCGTTGTTTTTGCTTTTAAAATACATTAAACATATGTGGTTTTATACAGATTTAATTGATATACCATTCGCATTGGCTATGTATACTCTGGGTTAGTTCGAGAGTTTGAGTACAGATTTATTGGCCTTACCACCGACTGGATACATCCATCTTACGTTTTTAGTTGATAAAGAATGCAAAAATTGCCAAAATTTTAACTTAAGCAGGGGGACTAAAATTATGTATCGTTCGAAGTACAGTTTTATATTCTTATTCGCAGATTTGTTGAATTTATGTCAAGAACTAATTAAAAACAATGTTGGGGCAGGCCAAATTAGCTAAAAATATCTTATTTTGTTGAATAAGCACCGGTTTTGATTCGACATCCGACAACACTTACTGAATATTAAATGCATCATATACTGAGTACTGTTCTTCATCTTTCAATCTACTAAAAAAATTGATTTACTTTGTGCTAGCTCATTGCCACATCTCTTGTGCCAGACGGTTCATATGTCTGGCACACTGGGATGTCACTGGTATCTAGGCTGCTTTCTCAAACTCTAATAGTTAAAATGTTAAAAAATGTTTGCAATTTGCATTCTCGATACCATTCAGTTGATCCCTACTCCAATTTTCGAATTTTGTCAGTTAAGGCCATTCATAGGTTGCAGTTATGGCATGTTCATAAAATCCGAAATAATCAAAGTCCTAATGTCCAGATTTTGACGGTTCAACACTCGTACAATACTAGGCATAGAAATCTTCTTGTTATTTCTCACGCAACAAATGCTATGTCTGCGCAGCGTATATCGCATAATGGACTTCGGTGATAATAAGTTGAATAATTCGATCAAGAATCTGTCGAATATGGAGTTATTCAAAAAGAAGTTAAAAAAATTCCTTTTAAATAGAACTACGTGCTAGCTATTTTATAAATTTTAAAATTATATGAATTTGTAAATTTTTAATATTGTTTGAAATTTTATTTAACTTCCTATTTATGTTAACGAATTGTTTAGGATAATATTTTCTTTTCATTGCTTTATTGCTTCCTTGTAATGATTTTAATAATCACTTCTAGCTTTTAATTTGTCGGTTTCAATTAGTTCCTTAGACCTTTTGGTTGAACAAGTCATTTATTAATTAATTAAATTATTATTAATTAAACTTTGTACATGAATTAATAAGACTTTTTAAGTAATAAAAATGACATAATGAAAGTTAATCATATGTGGATATAATAATGGAATCTAGAATCTTGACACCTAAGTATTAAATGATAGTTGTTCATCAAATGTTATACTACGTTTCTAGCGAAGATTTAGCTGTGCTGCGATTTTTAAATCGCATCTTTCCACCGTACGAATGAGATTTATTTTTAACAGTAATGTTATAAGAAGTAAAATTTAAGTTGTTTTTCCTTTTCTTCCAAACATTTATCTTCCATTTGCTGTGTTTAATGACATTTAATGGCAATTGTCAAAGTTAAGAGGTGCCACTTGGTCGAAAAAAGCCAAAAATCGGTAGCCCTACAGTGAATTATGCGCAATTTTAATATAAATGTCGACAGAAAAAGATTTATTTTCGTATGATAAATTATGTGATTTACGTCCAGTTTTAGAGCTAAATTTCAAAACAGCCTTATATCATCTCATAAATCTCCAGTGAAACGTAGGGTATAGGTATAAAGAAAGTTCTCTTTTACTTAATATTTAATATATCCTTTGATTTAAGACCTTTTTTCAATTTAATCAATAAAAACGAAAAATTTTTTTTCAACCATCATTTAGTTTGACAAAGTCTGTGTTAGTTTTGGCAAAACATAATGGTATCAGTAGACTGCCTGTTATTTCATTAAAATACTTTGTTGTTATAAAATGTTTAGATAACTACCATAAATAAAAGCAGAAATACAAATTGCAGAAAAAGCTAGCACGACTATCATGTTGCTGAATAAATTCCATTATTTTAATTTTTTTCTTGAATTGTTTATGCTTTTGATGTTTTATTGATAGCTTGAATCTCTATAAGAGTTTCTTGTCAAAAATCGTCAGTTCCCTGATGGCGGTTTTCTGTTACAATACTTGCTTTAACCTTTTGCCAGTGCTTTTTGATTTTTTACATGTAGTACATAATTTGTTTTAATATTTTACATTTCCCAACCATTTCTATACAACACTGACGAAAATCATGCTCCTCTGAACAGTATGAGACTCTCAAGTATAGTTTTTTTTTTTTTATTTTTTTCAATTTAATTTCGCTTTTTTCTGTTTTCTGTCTTTTTCTTTAAAGCATTTTTCTCTTGTTCCTTAGGTATTACTTCTTTCCATTTCTATCTAATCAGGTTTTTATTTTTTGTTGGCACATGTTTTTTTTTAGTATTTTTTTATCAAAAATTGAAACTAAAATTATGAACATGAAAAGGGATTTAGAACAAAAAATAGCAATAACAAGAACGAATGCTGTTAAAATGTTCATATATTGCTTATTGGGTAAATAATAGTGCTGTTGTTATTACAGGTATAAATCATTGAGTATATTAAATATGTAAGTCCATTTAGTTTATTTAACTGCCCTTGTACTATATTGCTGGAATTTATAAATCGATTTTTGTGCAAAGTAGACTTTTGCTTTTCATTAAATAAAAATTAAAAATTAAGAAAATTACAATTTTTGGTATAAACTGTGCTATGCTTAAAATGTTACCCGTAATAATGAAGCTTATAGCCTGTTTACACTAAAATGTTTAACTTAACAAGTAAGGTTTAATTTTACATTTTCGGCACTGATGATTTAAACATTTTAAATTATAGTCTTCTCAGATTTATCATGCATCATATATTTTATTGTGCTTGATGTATAATATAGGGGCCTACACAAGACATCTTGAAACATAGTGTACTTTTTTTACTCGCACATTTTACAGCAAACTGATGTATTTGATAAAAAAACAAGATTTAAATCTTCACTGTACACTGATTTCATTTTAACACTGAAATACACTGTCTTGTTTTATCAGTGTCAATAAAAAATCTGATTC
Source organism: Calliopum simillimum (assembly GCA_951812925.1). Lineage (NCBI taxonomy): Eukaryota > Metazoa > Arthropoda > Insecta > Diptera > Lauxaniidae > Calliopum > Calliopum simillimum. Next base: position 25,551,622 of record OX638370.1, read on the forward strand.
TAACAAATAGTGTACTCTATTTTATACAAACAAATACTTCAGGTCAGTGTAAAACGTGCAAGTAGAAAAATTGCAATAATATTTATGATATGCTACGAGTAACAATGCTTGTTACTGAACAACTAACAAACAAGCTGCAAGTATTTGTCAACAAATGCTTAAGGCGTATACTAAAGGTTTGGTGGCCTCGCACTATATCAAATGCCGAGCTACATCAAAAATGCAAACAGAAGGCTATAGCAAACGAGATCAAGCTGCGCAAATGGGGATGGATTGGTCACACTCTCCGGAAACCACACAGCGAAGTTTGTCGCCAAGCCCTTGAGTGGAATCCACAAGGCAGTAGAGGACATGGTAGACCCAAAACCAACTGGAAAAGGTCGTTGGAAAAGGAAATCCAAGAATCGGGAAAATCGTGGCAAGAGATCAAAGTCATCGCAAGGGATCGTGACAAATGGAGAGATTTCATATTGGCCCTATGCTCCTCCTAGGAGTTAAAGGAGAATACATACATACATACATACACGAGTAACAGTGCAGTGCAATGGAAAGCACAAGAAGAGAACGAAAAACTACTTGTCACTAAAGTAACATTTTATAATGTACAATACAACTACAGCATATGACTGAACTAAAATGAAGCAAATCAAAGAGTGCAGTATTTGTTTCTTCTTTTTCATATCTGAGTAGTGTCAAGACATTTGCAAGCGACACTGAACTGAAGTATTTGATAAATGAAAAGCGTGTACAAGATATAACTTATCTTGAAACGAAGTGTCTTAAAACTCTAACAAGACGTCTTGTGCAGAACCCTAATTAGAACTAAAAACATATCTGCATATATTTTTGTTTGTAATTTTTACTATCTATTCCATGAAATAGTACTACTATGCAAAATAAGCTCTCGAATTGGCATCTATGATTTTGCTTTTGGATTTCATGATGTTATCTTAAAATGGCTGTAACTTTTAAAAGAAACATTGCTCAGCACCATTTAGGAGAAATTGTGACATAATGGAATAGGTAGTGAAACTTGCAAAAATGTTGTGTAGCCCTAACCTAACCTTAGCCTTAACCTAACAAATTGCCATTTTGTTGGTACATTATCTCAAATATCCCAAAATCTTGACGTGATGGGTTTAATGTGAGGACGGATTTGTATTCTTTTTTGGAAGTGGTACACTCAGTTGCCCTTGTAGATCTGTGCTATTGATTTTCTATGAACTTCAGATGTCGTTTTTTCGATTTTTGAGCAAACCTTCTCTTTGGCTGTGAAATGTTAATTTATTACAATACATACATATATTGGGTGTATGCATTAATTTCCATCATTTTTTTTTTATTTGAGACTTTATTTAAAGAAAATGGTACAATGTATTTTATGCAAAGTATTGCCCATCGCTAGTCACTACTTTTTCCCATCTTTCTGACAATTTATGGATTTCATCCCAGAAAAACTGCGCCGGCTTGGCGGCCAGAAACGAATCGAGCCAATTTTCGATATCTTGAACTTAAGTGAAGCGTATTCCTGATAGGGCATTCTGCATCGATCGGAACAAATGGTAGTCTGATGGTGCAAAGTCTGGGCTATAAGGCGGGTGAGGCAAAATTTGTATAGATTTCCCATCCGTTGTTTTCCAGGTAATTTTTGACTGGGGCAGCAATATGTGGCCGAGCGTTATCGTGGTGGAAAATGATTGACACGTGTCTGGTCGCATACGTTGGCCGCTCTGCCTGGATTTTCTGCTTCAATCGGATCAATTGTTGACGATAGAGTTGAGCATTAATGGTTTGGCCACCTGGTAACAGCTCATAATGGATTACACAAAGCTGGTCCTGACCAGGACGTTCTTTGTCTTCGACATCAAAATAACCACTTTTAAACCGTCGAAACAACTCACGACAGCTTGATTCAGCTGGAGCATAGTCCCCATAAATTTCTACAAGAATGCGATGACTTTCGGCAGCTGTTTTCTTTGAAATGTTGCTTTTTCGGCACGAACTCGGACATTTTGGAGCACAGTAAAATTTATGATGCGAATGAAAATTTTCAAATCTAATGATTCAGAGTTGTTGACAGATGCCTAAGCTTCAGATATGACGTTTCTGATCTAACATTTAAGTCACCATGTATTGATGGCGACATCTTTTGATAAACGATGGAAATTAATGCATACACCTAATATTTAAAAAGGTTTCATTTACCAACATTTGCAATATTGTTTGTATACACTTTTTCTGTAAAAATCTTGTGCTCCATTGTAGCTTCAATTTGGATCGCTTCTAGTACATTTGTACATTAAATAAAAAAATTCAAGTAAGCTCTTTTCTGTTATCAAACAACGAGATAAATTAAAATTTGCGCAATTTATATATTTTTTTTAATTGAAAATTTATCTGCAAAGTGTTTACAAACAAGTGTGTTGAGCAGCAAAAATGTTATAAATAAAACAGCATGATACTCCCACATAATATTGTTACGAACATTATCTAAATTATACGAGTATACACTATGTATTTGTATACAATTTGAGATTCTGAATGAATTCTTTATAGAAGAAAGTATAGTTGCTTGCTTTTATTGATAAAAAAAAACTATTTTTTTGTGGTTAGAATTGTTGAAGGAAATTAATCAAAAAGTTTAATTGTATTAAAAATACTGACTCATATTACACAATAACTTAAAGCTACAATTGTTTACTAACATTTCTAACTGCTGTTCATCAAACAAATCGACATTTGAGGTGGAAAATTTCAAAACCTGTATTAATATTTAAATAAGAAGAAAAAAAAAACTCAAATAAAAAAGTAAAACAAAAGAAAATTAAAAAAAATAAAATAAAAAAAAAACAACTAAAAAGCAGGCAAATAAAAACGCTTTTAGAATATATTACGAAACCCGAAAAATCAAGACGAACGCCGCCGCGCGCAACAGAATAAGTACCAAACCAAACCAACCATATAAAAAACCAACAAAAACTTGTTTACCCATATATTGGATAAACTAGCTTTTTCGATTTGATTTCATTTTGTGTTTTATTTTTATTTTTTTTTTTTGGATGTAAACTCTTAAAATACCTATTAGGAAAAGATTTTATAGATGAATTTAGTTGAAAACATTTCATAAGTTTCAAGAAGTGATTACTTTTTTCTCACATCCGCAGTGGAAATAAATTTTTATATAATCTTGAGGCTTTTCTCTTACATTTTTTTACCAACTAGAAGCACTCGACTCGACTTCAATCAATAGATGTCAGCAGTCCTCAAACTTTGTTCTTTTTTTTGTTAAAATATCCATTGGCAAAAGAAGTGATTACGCTAAGCGAAAGCCTCGATAACTCTATTTTTTAGGGGGTATGGCACTGCCCATTTTTCTAATGCGTGTTATTTAGCTTAGTGCCCTTTATATATGTGCCAGATTTCATTCCGATGCGTCAAACAGTTTCTGAGATATCTTGAATTTTGTTTTTTCGTGTTTTTTAGGGGCGTATTTTTCTAATGAGTGTTATTTGGCTTAGTGTACTTTATATATATGCCAAATTTTATTCTTATGCGTCTTATAGTTTCTGAGATATTTCGAGTTTTGTTTTTTAGGGGCGTGGCACCGCCCATTTTTCTAATGAGTGTTATTTGGCTTAGTGTACTTTATATATGTGTCAAATTTCATTCCGATGCGTCAGTTTCTGAGATATTTCGAATTTTGTTTTATATGTGCCAAATTTTATTTCTATGTGTCAAACAGTTTCTGAGATATGTCGAAATTTTTAGGGGCATGGTTTTTGAGTCCATAAAAAACGAACACAGATAGACAAATTTTATATATTAGATTCAAAATCAGTCTTGCCCTATCGTTTGACCGATATAATTTTTCAACTTAAAGCCATAAAATTCATACCTTACACCAAATCTTTCGTGAAAACATTATCCCATTTTTCTTGATTTCTAACGAAATGGTAAATTCATATTACTTTTGCCCCACTTTGTACTTCAACTTCACTGATGTAGTACTAGCACTGACATTACTACTATTTGTACTATTACTACTATCTACTACTACTATCTACTATTACTAGTTAGTAGTACTATCTACTACTACTATCTACTGCTACTATCTACTACTAACTACTTTCTACTACTACTATTTTTTTACTACTACTACTATTTTTTTACTACTACTACTATTTTTTTACTACTACTACCATTACCACATCATAACTTTTCAAAGATTTCCAACTGGGTATATGGTATATATCAACCATCCACTGGCAACAATAACACCACCAACAACAACTATAATCAAGTGTGAACTGTAAGCTGGAGCTAATGTTTGGTTGGTTGGCTTGCTGGCTGGCTACAGACTATGCTCGAGGTGCTGATACGAGACGATGCGTCGTAATGGTAAAAAAGTAACGCGACAGTTCGCCCTACCCAAAAAAAAAATACAAAAAAATAAATTTTGACACAACAGAAAAAATTGAAAATACGAAAACTGCAAAATTCAGGCCTAAAACAAAAAGACAAAACAAAAAAAAAAACATTGAAATATTGTTAGCTGACTACCTACTACGATGGGAACCTTTTTATACAATACAAACAAACAACACTAGGCTCTGTAAATAAGCGAACGTGAAGTAAAAATATTTGATTTTTTAATTTAATTTATAAGTATGTAACATCCAAATACCTAATATTACAAACATGTAATATTTTCTTTAAAAAAATGCCATCGTATTTGTCGACAACAAAACATGTGTTGAGTTCAGTGCAAACATCCTTAAGGTGACCTCTTTATCAATTGTTCGTTATGTGATCAAAAACTGAAATGTTGTCACCTTCTGAACTCCTTGCTTGTTTTTATCCAAATCCGACTTAAGTCTTAAAATAAACTATCTTCTATTAAATGATTACGAGAAGTAAAATATATGCGTTGTGAAACGTTTTACTCGTCTTGTTTTCAAAAGGTATTAACCCAAAAACTTATGTATAACCGTTATGGGACGTCGCACCTTCTGAACGTGACATATATAACATAATATGTTAAGCTTTGATAAATAGAAAATCCATATTTTTTTTTCCATGGTTTTTTTTTTTTTTTGGAAACGAAGTGCACAGCACTCTTGTCGAAATATTCCATTTTTGCATGAATGTGGCTGAATACCCTTGATGCAACCCTGTCAACTATCTTTTTTTTTTTTTTTGTTTGTTAATACTTAACCGCACAAAAAGTGGCAAATTCAAATCTCGCGTGAATTATGGGACACTCTTCATCTAACAAAAATTTATAAAGTATTTAAGGGGTCCAAAACAGCACAAATTAGGCAATGAATTTCGGTTTCTTTGTATTTACATGAGACGTAGCCTTATGTATTTTTATTTTTAGCTTTATTTTAATAACAAGTTAATTTTACGAAATTTACTTAACACATTGACTGCCAGACCAATTTTTGTACTGTTTCCCAGGGTGCCAACATTTTTTTTTTCTGTTTTCATGTTTTTTATGAAATAACAGTCATTGCTAAGTGTTTAGTTGCGTTTCTACAACTTTTAGAAGTCCTAGAAAAGATTTAGTCCTGGCTATTGAATATCATAGCCACGGCACCCAATGTAAAGATAGACGTCTATCTGTTTGCCAAGTGCCATGGCTATTATTTTCAATAGCCAGAAAGAAGAAAGAAGTGTTATAAACTTAATAGTATTGTACATAAATATATATGGGACGTTTCACGTCAACCGCCCACCTCCATCGCGAGAATTTGTGCGGACGGAAAATAAAGTTTTGCATCCCAAAATTTTCGTTTTTTAAAAGCTTTCGAAAGCCCAGTGGAGCTTTTAAAAATTTCAATATGGCGACTTTGTAAAACGCGCCAAAAGGGGGCGTAAAATAATTTTTTTTTATATATTTTGGCGTTAACTTCATCACCTGGGGGATTTGGAGGTCGCTGATCACGAATCTGACGCCAGAATTTGAGAATTCTGAAATCCAAGATGGCGAATGCACACATTGTGGCAAAATCCTAATTTCGACCAAATCGAAAAAATAAAGCTAGAGTTGTTCAAATTCGTCCAAACTTACACACATAGCTTAGAAATATTAAGGTATCATGCCTGCATAGTTTGAGAACCCTAGCGTTATTTTTTCGACTTATAGCTATTAGAATTTTCCCTTACTGAAATAGTTTTTGTTATTTCTCAAAATAAATGGCTATAAAATCTAAACAAACCACAAACTCCTCAAACCAAGTTCACTTAGCACAAAGGGTGGTACTACGCTTTTCGTTTTGTATTGAATTTTGTTTCTAGGGGCTATGGATTTTTCATGGCGAGGCAAAATAAGAAAAAACTACTGGCTATGGAAATCCATAGCCACAAGCCTGAATGAAACTGTACTGGCTATTGAAATCAATAGCCATGGCAGCCAATGTGTTAACGATTGTATGGTTTAATTTAAAATTTTATTATCATTTAATATACATACATATGCATGTACATTTGTTCATCATATGTACGTAAATTAAACAAATATGTAACCGTATGTGTAAATTTGTTTTATTTATTATTGAGCATGTTATGGCTGCTGCAGCTGCACCCTCATATTTTTATTTAAATTAATTCAAGAACTTCTCACTCGAGTGTGCAAATAACTGCAAAATCCAATACAATTCAACGCATTTCATTACATTTCAGTTGAGTATTCTTAATATTTATTTCACATCGTTTATTTTTATATATTTGCTTTTTAATATTTTTTAATGGTGAAATGCCTTATTTCGTGAATAATTCTTAGCATTCATTAAACATTTGAAGAATGTAATTACACTATTTACACTTCCTCTACAATTTTGTTCTTAATAAGCTTTTTGATTTGAAACTTACTTTTCTAAAAAATGGGCAAAAACCGAATCTTAGTCTCTCCGAACAGCCCTTCACAGAAAACTCTTAGGGGCCGCACTGTGGTCAGAAAATCAAGAAAACTGACTAAAACTCGAAAAATAAAGTTGTTTTTGCACTTTTAACTATTGCAAATGGTAAAGTATAGTCCGCTTTATTCATAGATCAGAAAACAAGTCAGTCAGTTTTCAATGCAACAAAGTAGAATTCTCAGTGATGGCTCTTTAAGTATGTTTCTAAATTTCGGTTCGCCTTATCTCGTTTACAGTTTATATATTCCCTACTACTACTAAGTATTTCCTGAATATTTTTAAAAAAATTTGTTTTCAGTTTCCTTATTCGTATTCAGTGTATATTTTTTTACAAACCTGAGGTGCCCCTCAGAAAGTTATTACAACTTTTGTAAAGTACTTCATATTCGTAATAAATGACTTAAGGAACCAATTTTTTTTTGTAGAAAAAGATGCTGTTTGGCATATTTTGTCCGCAATTTTGTGTTACAAAAATGCATTTTCAGTCATTATGGATCGGCCATTTTGTGTTTCAAAAAACTCCTATATACCGACTTTGTTGGGAATGGATGCAAGTTAGCAGTATTTAGTTCTCCATTTTATTTTTTGAAAAATGTATTTCAGATTCTTAAACAGCAACATCAAAAATTTATAATAACCGAATGTAATGGGAATAGATGCAGTTTAGAATTATTTTTCCACCATTGTGAATCCGCCATTTTGTTTTTTGAGAAATTGATTTCGGATTCAGCATATTGAAAAAATCGCTAATTACCGACTTTTAGAATTTTAGCTTTCAATTTTCCGCACACTGTGGGCCGTGCAGACATTTTTCTAAAATTGTAGACCCCCACTCTCCCATAGCACTTCGTTTTTACCATTTCTCCAGCAGTAAACATGTTTTATAATTTAATAATATCGTGTATTAAAAGAAAAGTTTTGTTCTAAAAATTTTTTTAAGAAGTCTTGTATTTTTTCTCTGGAGCGAGCTAGATTTTTTTTTTTAAATAGTATCTTAAGCCCGAGATACAATGGTGCGAGACGAGATGCGTCTGCGTTTTGTAATCGTCTCTGTTTGGCTGAACTCCATATAAATTGTATGGACATGAAACAGAATGATATGGTCTTCTCGCACAATTTTATTTTGTGCTTTATTATCATTAATAACCACATGTCTTCATAGATTCCTTTCAAAGTTCTTGTCAACAAATGATTCAGATGATTGAAAGATAGTTGTTCGTAAAAAAAAAAATTTAATGCATGTCAAATCACTCCAAAATTCCAAAAATGCTGTAACAACTTATTTTCATGGATTTTAAGATTATTTTATTGATATAAAAGCACCGTGGAATACAAGCAATTTTAAAAGTTTTTAAGAAAATTTTTCATGCATTTCAAGTTTATTAATCCATGTCAAATAACAACGGAATTCAAGAAAATGTAAGTAATATTCTTAAACACATATTTTCATAGATTTTGGCTTATTAATGTAAAATCACTGTGGAATTCAAGAAAATATCATATAGAGGTTTAGAAAAAAAAGTTAAGAGGTCTTTAACTATATCATGAAGGCATGTGTTACCAAATATATCTAAAACAAAACCAAATACGTAACATATACCCTATACTCAAACTAAAATAAAATCAAATGTAAAACAAATATCAGCAAACAAAATATACACAGAAACTTGTAGAATATGTAAATTTACATTTCACACATATCGACAAGAGGGGGGCAATACATACGATACATCGTCACAACATGACTGTCAGAGCCCGCCAACTCAACCAACTCAACATTTGCATTGTAGTCTAATTTAAAAATTAATTACTACACAAAAATGCAAATAGAAATAAGAAGAATAATAGAAAACAAAAATATAAAATAAATCATATACAAAATATTATAAAACAAAACCGTATCAAATGCATTTGGCAACGCTATGTAAGCTCAGACAGATACTTAACGCATATACGTTTCTGCAAAAAATAATGTTCTCTTTATTTTTATCATTTTAAACTTTATCAGCGGCATTTAAAAAATATATTCCCGGGGAAATCTTTTGAAATCGTACTTGCATTAAAGACGTTCGTTATCGGGGAAGGAATTTCTCAGATCAGACAAATGTGAAAAGAGGGGTTGGATGTCTTTTCTTTTAAATGTTAAAAACAAAAAATTTTAAAATAGAGAGAGTCTGAAATTCCTGAATTTTTTTCTGTCCTCTCCATAAGGTTGAAAATTTTATTTAATTAAAGGTCTAAATACGAAAATACAGCTAGAGTGTAGCATATGAGTACAAAAAAAAAAGTGTTTTTTCTTCAAAACCGTGCAAAATTTAACTCAGACAGAATAGAATCTGTTTAACATGTAAATAAAACTATTGTCATTATTTGATTTTTTAATTTTTAACGCTCTAATAATATTAAACTTTTATTTTAATAGATACGTATGTCTATGAAAATGATAAAGCTTGAAGAGGGGTATAGCTATAAAAATAAATATTGTAGATCTATGTATAAAGGAGCCCTAGACTTGTTATCATTATCACTCAACAAGATAAGGTACATATGGTGAAAGCGCTTTATTGAAGTGGAGAACACACAAAACCATTGTGATGTTTTTGTTACTGTATGTGTAATTGTATCAGATTACATGCTTTGGGTTGCTGAACCTAAATCCAGTGCCTTTTTTGTCCGATTGCATTTTTTATTAGTAGAAAAGAGAATACCATGCTGAAATAGTGATTTTATTGATTAATTCATTTCAAATATCCCTACTAAAAATTAAGTTTTTGAGATGGTAACAAAAATTGTCATTCTCTCTTGTTATGACCACAAAAAAAACATTTGTCTTAATTCAAACGTTTTCATTTATCTTAATAATTGGATTTGATTGGATCCTTGTTTTTTTCGTCATCATTACTTTAACTTCTTTAAAGTGAGAGTTTTAAGCATTTTGTTTTAAATATTTTCATTTAAATGCAAAATGCTGGCTAGGAGCTTACATAATACATCTTGAAATGTGGAGTACTTTTTGTACTCGTATATTTTAAACTGAACTGAAGTATTTGTTACAAAAAATTCAAGATACAAGTCTTCACTAATTACGTTTTGACATTGAAATACACTGTCTTGTTTTGTCAGTTAAAAAAAAACCCGATTCCAACAAATAATTTATTGTGCTGTTTGTTATACAAACAAATACTTCAGGTAAGTGTAAAGTAGAAAAACGAGTAGAAAAACTACATATATATTTTAGGATATGGTAACGCTTGCAATTTGCAACACATTGATAACCCAGGATTGTAGTAGCTTTCATAAATTTTCGCGAGAGAGTGCGTCAACAAAGAAGCGACAAAATATGTCACTATAGTAGCATTTTCTAGTGTACACTACAACTGAACTGGAGCAAAGCAAACAAGACAGCTCCGTGCAGTATTTGTTTATTCTTATTTCATATCCAAGTACTTTCTAGACACCTGCACGCGACACTGAACTGAAGTAATTGATAAATAAAAAGCGGGTACAAGACGCAACGTATCTTGATATCAAATGTCTTGAAACTCCAACAATATGTCTTGCACAGATCCCTAAAGTTAGAACATTTTGGTGGCTTTTTTTTTAAAAAACCTGTGACCCTGTACTTAATTGTATTTTCTTTAATAAATAACACAAAATAAAGTTCATTTTAGAAAAGTTATGCTGTCATGGTTAAACAAAGTCACGGTGGTTTTTAAAAAATTTTAACTTTTTGAAATACCACCCGCGATTTTTTTCAGGGATAATGTTGGGGGACCCTTCTAGTATCTAAATCCGCAATCCGCGAAATCGAACGTCCAGCCGTTTTTTTTTTTCGACCTTTAAGTTTTTTTAACGATTTTTGAGTATATCTCGGTGTGTATATACATATTATGTACACATATATATGTATATACGTACATATATATACTTGTTTATGTATGTATGTGTAATATATATATATGGATATACAGCCATGATCAAATAAATAGCACACTTTTTTTAAGGTTAAGAAAAATCATTTTTATTTCAAGGAACTTATTTTTCTAAAACTAAGACGATGTATACACTTAACTAAAATTATCACCAATTCAGTTAACAAACAAAAATTTTAATAGAAATAAAAAACTAGGAATTTTATAAAAGAAATGGCTCATATAGCCTTAATTTGTTGATCATATAAATAGCACATATCTTGTATATTGTGAATATTTTTTTTTTTAATACTAGAATTTTATAAAATTTGTCTGCAAATGTTTACAAATATTCAATATTTTGTATTAAAGCCTTTATTTTGTACAGCAGCTTCGCATCTTCGGGCTCATTCTCTCCACAAGCCTTTGACACCTCCCCTTAGGGATGGAGTACCAAGCTTCTTGGAATGCAGTCCACAATTCATGAAAATTTTTGAAAGTTTTTTTTTTAAATTTCAGCCTCTACATCACCCCATGAGTTTTTTATCAGGTTCAGGTCTGGGCTTTGAGTAAACCAGTCCAAAACGCTTATTTTCTCACGCCGAAGCCAGTTTTTGATGCTTTTGGCCGTACGTTTCGGGTCATTATCATGTATGAAGGTCCATTTAAATGGCATGGATGCGAAAACAAATGATTCCATCACGTCTGTTAATATATTTAAATACCTGTATTGGTGAATTTTTTCCTTTATAAGTTCGATTGGCGCAACGCCATGCCATGAAAATGAACCCCAAATCATGATACTGCATCCACCATGCTTTACTGTTTTCCTGGTGTATCTTGGGGTCACGGTATGATTTTTTTGACAACGAATAAATGTTTTTCCATCAGCTCCTAGTCTATTTATCTTAGTCTCATCCATCCAAAGTACATTTTTCCAAAACTGGATAACATTTCTTTGATCTTCTTTGGCGAATGACAAATGCTTTTTAAAATTTTTTTTTGGACTGGAACCAATCGAACTAATAAAGGAAAAAATGGACCACTACAGGTATTTAAATATATTAACAGATGTGATGGAATTATTTGTTTTCGCATCCATGCCATTTAAATGGTCCTTCATGCATGATAATGACCCGAAACGTACGGCCAAAAGCTTCAAAAACTGGCTTCGGCGTGAGAAAATAAGCATTTTGGACTGGTTTACTCAAAGCCCAGACCCGACCCCGATAGAAAACATATGGGGTGATGTAAAGGCTGAAATTTAAAAAAAAAATTTCAAAAATTTTGATGAATTGTGGGCTGCAGCCCAAGAAGCTTGGTACTCCATCCCTAAGGAGAGGTGTCAAAGGCTTGTTGAGAGTATGAGCCGAAGATGCGAAGCTGCTGTACAAAATAAAGGCTTTAATACAAAATATTGAATATTTGTAAACATTTGCAGACAAATTTTATAAAATTCTAGTATTAAAAAAAAAAAATATTCACAATATACAAGATATGTGCTATTTATATGATCAACAAATTAAGGCTATATGAGCCATTTCTTTTATAAAATTCCTAGTTTTTTATTTCTATTCAAATTTTTGTTTGTTAACTGAATTGGTGATAATTTTAGTTAAGTGTATACATCGTCTTAGTTTTAGAAAAATAAGTTCCTTGAAATAAAAATGATTTTTCTTAACCTTAAAAAAAGTGTGCTATTTATTTGATCATGGCTGTATATATACATACATACATACATGCATATGAAAGGTATCGTTTCCGCACCATTTATTTTTTAAAAAAATCGGTTTTTTCGTATTTAAGAAAAACACAAACAAAAACCGGAAACGAAAGTAGTCATTCCAGATGTGATTTTTGATTCTTAATCCGATTCCGGTATTAGAATTGCTCTATTACGTCTGGACTTTGAGATATCCTTACATATATGTTTAAAGAACACCATTTTTTTCCGATTTTTGAAGTTATATAACAAGATAAGGTAATATTATGCCGTAAAATCTGGTATGACAGTTAATAGCCCTAGTTTTTTCCTTGAAAAATCAATCAAACCGATAACGATATCTTTTTTTTTGTCGGAGATATCTTTGCCTAAAAAGTTGAAAAAGTGCAAAAACACGATTTTTGGCTATATTGGATGTTATATGCAGGACACAAAAAATTTTTTTGGGAATTTGTATTACCAGAAACATTTAGTACTTTCTTTTGGCTTTAAGTTGAGCTATCAAATGTTTATCTGCAATATTTTTCTGCAGAGTTATGTTAACTTTAAAATCACACCATGAAACTTAAAGCGAAAAATCTCGGTTTTCGGCTATATTTGAGGTTATATACAGTACGGACGAAATTCGTCTGCTCTTTTTTACTAACTGAAGCATTTAAAACCATTCTTTATCTTCAAAATAAGCTATCAAGAGGTCTCTTGTGATTGTTTTCCACAAAATTATGACCATTTAAAAATTACACTATGGAGTGCAAACTCACAGTGTACGAGTATTCCTTATATTACTGCAACATGTTGTCTTAAAATAGTCATAACTTTTTAGAAAACAATTACAAGAGACCACTTGTTAGCTCATTTTAAAGATAAAGAATAGTTTTAAATGCTTCGGTTGGTAAAAAAGAGCAGACGAATTTCGTCCGTACTGTATACAACCTCAAATATAGCCGAAAGCCGAGATTTTTCGCTTTAAGTTTGATGGTGTGATTTTAAAGTTAACATAACTCTGCAGAAAAATATTGCAGATAAACATTTGATAGCTCAACTTAAAGCCAAAAGAAAGTACTAAATGTTTCTGGTAATAAAACTTCCCAAAAAAATTTTGTGTGTCCTGCATATAACATCCAATATAGCCAAAAATCGTGTTTTTGCACTTTTTCAACTTTTTAGGCAAAGATATCTCCGATAAAAAAAAAAGATATCGTTATCGGTTTGATTGAGTTTTCAAGGAAAAAACTAGGGCTATTAACTGTCATACCAGATTTTACGGCATAATATTACCTTATCTTGTTATATAACTTCAAAAATCGGAAAAAAATGGTGTTCTTTAAACATATATGTAAGGATATCTCAAAGTCCAGACGTAATAGAGCAATTCTAATACAGGAATCGGATTAAGAATCAAAAATCACATCTGGAATGACTACTTTCGTTTCCGGTTTTTGTTTGTGTTTTTCTTAAATACGAAAAAACCGATTTTTTTTAAAAATAAATGGTGCGGAAACGATACCTTTCATATGCATGTATGTATGTATGTATATATATATCCATATATATATATTACACATACATACATAAACAAGTATATATATGTACGTATATACATATATATGTGTACATAATATGTAAATACACACCGAGATATACTCAAAAATCGTTAAAAAAACTTAAAGGTCGAAAAAAAAAAAACGGCTGGACGTTCGATTTCGCGGATTGCGGATTTAGATACTAGAAGGGTCCCCCAACATTATCCCTGAAAAAAATCGTGGGTGGTATTTCAAAAAGTTAAAATTTTTTAAAAACCACCGTGAAGTTTTATGGTCCAAAATGATTCATAATTTTACATTAATGATTCAAACATATTCTCTACTATGTTTTTGTTATTGTTGTTGTTTTTTTAAATGCATACATGCATACTATACACAAATTTAAACTTTTTTCTTAATTATACACTATAAATTGTCGCTAGACATCATTAACTTTTTAATACCCCTTAGATAAAATAAGAGCAACCAACATTAAAAACAAGACATACGCTTAAATACATACATACATATATATATATGTATATAAGTACCTATATATAACATGACTGACTATAACTTTAAAAGAAAATACACGTCTCGTCTGGGTCTATGGGATGTTTTGTTATGAATATTATACGCCATACAAACTTAAAAAAAAACGTGTAGACAGTAGACGATTTTAATTAGTTAAGATGGCTTGCAGCATGTTTAACCAATGAATTGAATGTTAATTTCAAATTATATATATGATTGACGTTATTTTTCTATATATAAAAAAAATACTGAACGAGATGATTATAACCTAGAAAAATTTGACAACAACATAGCAAAACATCTGCTGGCAATGCTTCGAGAGTGTTATTTCCCATGATGTTTTTCTTTTAATTATCGCCTTTTGGGGCCGACATTAAATTATACATTTATGCCAATCTATAAAATCGATATGGCCAAAAACAGAATACAATATGTTTTGTTAAAAAAAGTCTTACTAAAAGAATAATTTGTATATTTTTTGATACCAGCAGGCCTGTTCCGGAATCCGTGCGATTTAAATTTTTTGAAGTATGAATTTCTCTTTTGTAGAGAGTTACTTGTATGTAACATATGCATGAATTCTCCGAGAACTCCTACTAAGAGCATAGGATCAAAATGAAACGTCCCCATTTGTCACAATGCTTTGGGAAGAATTTCCATCTCTAACAATCTTTTTCAGGTGGTTCTTGGTCTACCACGTTCTCTACTGCCTTGTGAATTCCACTCAAGGGCCTGGCAACAGACTTTGATGTGTGGTTTCCTTAGAGTATGACCTATTCATCCCCACTTTCGTAGCTTGATCTCGTTTGCTATGGGAATCTGCATTTCGAGTATAGTACGGTATTCGAGATAGTGCGAGTCTACTAAACTTTAACCACCTGTTGACGAATACTTGCAGCTCGATCATAAGTTGTGCACCCTTATTACAAAGCCGATTTCACCTTCAAATTAAAAAAAGCGCACTTTCTTTTTGGTGGAGGAAGATGACCAGATTATGTTCAGCTGAGGAAACGCCAAAGAAATCAATTAAAAAATTTTTAGAAAGTATCGTAAAAATTCCGACTCAATAATTTTTATGTGTCCAACAAGATATATGGGTCATTTCATTCCAAAACGGAAAATGAGAAAAATATTAAATTTAATCCGATTACCTCCATTTTAACAATATCATAATGTAAAATGCCCATTGTTTACTTATCACTAAAAAAGTTTTAAAAATTATAAAAGAGGACTTTTTTTAGCATATTTATCTCAATTCGGCTCAGTTTACTTCAAAATTTAGCATGACGATATCCCCTTTTATTGCCTGTGACAATAAATAGTAGCAGCTTGGGCTGATTTTGAGGGGTTCTTAAGTTATTTTTCGACACTATTTTCACAGTCTTAGCGAATATGATTATTATTTGTAAAGTATAAGTTTTTCAACAAAAAAGATATATTTTTATATTTTTGTAATTTTAAGTATATTTCCAAAAATTCTACGATCCTTGGATTGCTTTTTTAAAACACGAAAATCTAGTAAAGGTCCCGAAAATTGGCATCCCTAGTACACGGAGAAAAAAAAAATTTCTTAGTACTACTTTAGTTCTAGGAGAATACATACACTTTAGTTCTAGTAAATTTTACTAGAATTTCAAGTCGATATAGACTTCCCAATAAAATAAACTTTACCTTACTGTTTTAGTAAATTCAGAATTTCCGAATAACCTTTACAGTATAGTAATTTTTTGGAAAAAATTCGAGTGATATGAACCTTACTGTTAAGTTAAAAAAAAAAAAAAAAAAAAAAAAAAAACGAATTGATCATACTAGGATTCGAACCGGGATCCGTCCGACTGATAGAAACATTATTTTTACTTACAATAACAAACTTGTTTCACCTCTACATAGTATATTTCCAAAAATTCTACGATCCTCGGACTGATTCTGGAATCTCGAGATTACTTTTTTAAAACCCGAAAATCAAGCAATCAGTAAAAGACCCAAAAATTGGCATCCCTAGTAATTGTGTTTTTAACTCGTGGCAACTTTTAAAAACATAAAAACGCATATGAATGCAATTTCTCAAAAATTCAAAGAAAATTCCGAAAAAATAATTACATTAAATTCTTATGGTAAGGCAGGCGCGAAAAGAACGCAAGCGACAGATGCGTATTAATGCATGCTAAACAGGAAACATAAGAGATTTTGTCATATAAAAACTTCTACACTTGAAATAAATTACATTCAATTAAATTTTATTTTTAGTTTTTTTTGTTTTAATTTTAAATACATATTTTTATAGTTACTAAAAATAAAACAAAAATTTGTTTACTTGACAAATTCATTAATTGGATAAAATCCAATTGTAACTGCAAAATCACTCACGTAAAGGCTGATTTTTCATTCGGTTTTATTATTGTATTTATCTATTTTTGAAATCAAAATTTAATGCTATTTATTAAATACTTAAATACAAAGTTTATTTTTTCTTTTTAAACGGTTTTTTAACCCCATACTATGGTTTTGTTTTTGCACAATTTTAGTTTATTTTTTTAATTTTATTTTTAAATACTTTAACACACACTCTGCTTGGAATTTAAGCAAACCATGTGTTTTTCAAATGGAAATATTAATAAAATACTTTGAACTAATTTTTTTGGGGAAAAAAATAAACAACTTAGCGCACGCTTAATTTTTTTAAGCAAACATAATGCTTAAAAAAAAAACTGACTATAAATATATTTTCAATACAATTTTATGCAAGTAATTTGTTTCAATGTTTTAATTAAACCAAAAAAAAAAAAATGTTGTTGATATAAAAAATTATTTCAATTAAAAAATGCTATTATTTTTGAACGTTAACTGGCAGTAACAATAAAAACCTTGCACTCAGTCAATCCGGCACGAACTCTACAGCAACAATCAGTCAAAAGTTTATGGTTGATTTGTTGTTTTTTCCTTGCGTTTGTTTTGAGCCAGGCATCCATCATGGGTTCGTTTATTTGCTTCTCCAGTTAATTGCTACTGTTTATGTGTTTTATTGTTTATTCATTTTTTAAAAAATTTTCAAAAAACTACACTGAGAAAATGAGCTAAGCAAACTTAAAGAAAAGACTTCCATATACCCATACGAATTCAAGTAGTAAACAAATAATCCCTGTAGGAAACTAGAATAAATTCACTTAAATTATTAATTGTAACAAAAATGGTCCAAATGTATTGCAAAGTCGATCATTTCCCAGTGTGCCAGACGGTTCAAATCTTCGCTTTTTTATCCGTTACGGATCAGTAACGGATCCGTAACGGGTAAAAAAGCGGAGGTATGAACCGCCTGGCACACTGGGTTGTATCATATTTGGTGTACATAATCTGTCATTAGTACCAAAAGTAATTCAATTGTTTATCGATTGTGTCTGTAAAATTACAACGTTATGGACAACGTATTGTTTGACAGGTCCACTTCCATACACAGCAAACAATAGTGTATTAGTCTAGGGGAGACCTGTGTTCAAACCCTCCGGTCGGTAATTTAGAGACTTCGGAGCCGAAGCATAAAATAATAATATTAAAAATAATAAAACAAATTTTCACCTGCACTGGGATTCGAACCCGGAACACAACGCTTAGCAAATAATCCGTCGGCTGATACATAAGTTCAAAGGTAGCTATAAAAATTTGCAGATTATCTGACATTGTTTTCAAAAGTTACAGTGGTTTCTTTTTGCTATTTTCAAAAGATTGAAAAAAAAAAGAAAACATTTTGTGTATTGATAAAACATTACCTTTTGATGAGAAAAAACACCGTTGAAACAAAAGTTTGGCTTGATAAGTGTGGACCGGACTTTGCAGTAGAAAAATGGGCCATTATTTACTGGAATGCTGAATTTGAATGTGGTCATACAAGCAATAATAATGCTAAACGCTCTGTTTGCCCAAAACTAGCAATTGTTCCGGAAAACTTAAAAAAAAAAACCAGAAAAAACTTTTAGAAGATTTTTAATTGAAATTGTGTGAGCTAGCTGACAACTGAAAGATATCTGAAAGTGATATGTATACAATTTTACATGAAAATTTTACCATGCGAAAGTTACTTTTTAAATGAGTGCCACGTTTACAATGCACCGTGTCACAAGTCGATTAAAATGATGATTAAAATGAATGAATTCTGTTTCGAATTGCTTCCCCACTCACTCTATTCTATAGATTTGTCTCCCAGCGACTTTTATCTGCCCGCAGACTTAAAAAAATGCTCACTGGAAAAAGATTTCGCTCAAATAAGGAGGTGGTCGTCGAAAAAAGAACGGTATCGAAATGTGAGAGAAACGCTGGAATAATTGTATCGCTCTCGAATGAGACTAAGCTTTTGATTAAAATTGATTTTGACCAAGAAAAGTGTTTTTCTACATTAGACTCTGAACTTATAAGCCGATATGTTACAAACATATGTATATAAGACTGGTTTAAAGTTGTATGGAAAAAAATAAAGTTGCTTGGAATTGCTCTTCCATGGCACCGAAATGTTCTCTTTGATGCATCTCCCAAATCATTTTAAAAACTGAAAAGTGATCCTGAAGATGGAAAAAATTTTTGTTTTAAAATTTAAACTGTTCAACTTTTTATATGGAGCCTTTAAATTCGAATCTGCAATCTGTTTCTTCGTATGTTCTGTTTAAGAGATATTGGTCATTCCGTTTCGTATCGTTATTTTCCACCACGAATAGACTGTACCTTCAACACAATTGACCTTTTTATGGTCTCAATGTAATGCATAAGAAGACAATAGGCCTTTTTCTAATCTCAAGGTAATGCATAAGAAGACAATTGGTCACGTCCAATGACAAGCAATGCACAACGTAAATGGTACTTTACATGTGATGGGACCAGTCGGTAGTTCGTGGTCCTACAGGGATTTTAATTTAATATCATTTTCTGTTTATATTAATATTTACAAAACGAAAGAACAAAAAAAAAAAAAATAAACTTTCTCTGATAACTGTTACAAAAATAGCCACAATGGAATATATAGAAAAATGCAAGTATTTTCTTATAATGAGTAAAACTATTTTCAAAACAATAAGTTATTTATATATTGTTTCATTTTAACAAAAAGTTATTGTAAACATTTTCCGCATTATAAATATTTTTCAATTATAATTTCTCAACTTAAAAACAAAACTATAAAAATTTGTGAAAATAAACTTAAACACTAAAATGTCGTCTTAAAATATTTAAGTAAAAATATTAAAAAAAAATGTAAGTAAACAAAAGAGTTATGGAAGGAAAAAATAAAAATAAAAAATCAAGATAAAATACAAATAAAAAAAAAAATAAAATTTTTTACGTGTTAGTCAGACAACACGCGCAAGAATAAATTAGTATGCAAAAAAAATCCATTTTCAAAACAATGGAAACTTTAACATTTAATAAACAATGAATGACGGCTTCTTAAAAGTGGGACACTTCTAATCACCAATTTGGTCTGAATCTGATACAATTTTAAAACAATTAAAGCCTTTTCAATAATCAAATATCTTACAACGTATTAAACATTAAAAGTTCATGTACTAGTAAAAGTCTAAAAAAACCGAATTATCTGTCGTTTTATTTTGAAGTTTTTTTTGCCAAGCCCTTTTCTAGCGTTTGGTGAAAATGACGCTCTCGTTAAAGCGTTTCGAAGTTTCTGCTTAAGTGTCACTATCGTTTGCGCTGACTTCTATTAAAAAGTGCCCAAAACACGTTTTTTCAATATTTCAGTCTACGATATCTCAGAGAAAAATAAAGATATCGGCATAATTTAAATTAGGTTTTAAAGAAAAAGATTAGAGGTTTTAACTTCTCAATCAAATTTTGCGGGTGAACGATATGTCGCCTAGTTGTATTGCTTCAAAAAAAAAAAAAAAAAAAAAAAAAAACAGTTTTTTTTTTCTTTTTAGGATAGGATATCTCAAAAACGAGCTATTCTGAAGACGGATTCGAATTAAGCATTTAATCGAAAAATCAGAAAATTGTTCGGTTTTTTTTTCTAAGTATCCAAAAATGAAAATTTTATCGTAGAGGAGTTCTGATTGGAGTTCTAGGTTGCGCTCGAAGAGTTCTAAAGAAAACATTTAGTAACATTTTTGCAAAATATTTGTACTTTTCATTTTAATCGAAAAATCAGAAAAAATGGTCGGTCTTTTACATAGGATTTTTCGATGGCGCTAAGCATAAAAAGCAATACACCTCCGATTTTAATCCAATTTCACAGAACTGTTTCGAAGTTTATGAAAGAACTCTAGAACTATTTTCTACGGACGCAGAACTCTAAAAAATTTACGGTTTTCGAAAATTACGGAGCCAACTTCAACTCCAACTTTTTTAAGTTGGAGATAATCCGAATTTAGAAAAGAGTTTTTTTCGAAGATGGGAACAGATTTTCTGGCCAATGGAAAAATTATCACAAAAGATTCTAGAATCACCCCCTTTCTTAGTTTTTGTCGTGATTTTTTTTTTTTTAATAACCCTATCCTTCAAGCTCAGTGTGTGTTCTACCACGTCCTCTACTGCTTTGTGAATTCCACTTGAAAGGCTTGGCAACTGATTTCGCTGTCTGGTCCATTCCTCACTTCCGCAGCTTCATTTCGTTTGCTATGGGCATGTGATGTGTGCAGTTTGGCGTTTGAGAAATTTCCTTTTCCGATTTTATTGAAGTTTTCTGCCAGATAGTCTGCGTGTAAAATATAGCAAAAGAGAAACATTTTTGTTAACTTTTAATTTGATAACTCATGTACTCGTTATAAACAAGCTGTTTTGAATGTTCACAATCTTTTTAATTTCAATTAAGTAGTTCCATTGACGTTTTCAAAATTTACTCGTCTTGATAAGGATTTTTATTTTACTTTTTTTTTACAAGAGCTTAGGGGTTCAATTACTTTTTGACATTAAAATCACGCCTTTTGAGTATACGATTTTATATTTGTTGTTATTGTACGAGGAACCTTGTTATTTTTAAATTTGGCGCATTATTTGTAGATTGTTTCGCAGTTTATTTACCGTTTGTAAACAATTTTTTTTTTGTTTTTTTTTGCAATAACCATAAATATAACTAATGAATCAAGCAAATAGTGATAAAAGAAAAACAATCAGAACTATGTATGTTTGTACACATACATATTTATGTAGGTATATTTATATTGCGATTTTTTTTGTTAAATTTATTTGGCGTGTGCGACTTTTTCTTGACCCTTAAATTTTTTTTGCCTTCTATTTTTGACAAAATTTAATGCGAATATTTAATTTGAATTTTTGAAGAATGTTTCCTTAACCAGATGCTTGAATTTACGAGCTCATTAAATTTGTGCAGAGTGTTGCCCTAGATTTTACATTTTCTTTTCTTTCGTTGAGAGTTTCTTCTCAAGAATGTAAGCGCTTTCAAATCGCCTTGTTCTATCCAAGAAAACTTCAATTTGAGTAGTATTTCTTGTATTTTGTACGGCTTGCTTTGTTAAATTCGATCTTATAGTTCTGAATTGTTGGGAAGATCTAAAACTGTGGTCTTGCTGATTGTTTACTGAAAATTGCAAATTTACAACTTTTTTCCATTCTCGATTTTTTCACAGCAAACTATTAGGGTTTAAAACCTTCTTTTTACGAATCACGTCAAAGATTCTGTGTTGTTCCCTGCTGCAAATTGCAGAAATAGTTGTATTCAGTCATATCGCGCACTTCCAGTTAAAGTTCTATTTACATTAGACAAATTTATCGGATAGCCACGAAATTCCTTTACAATTCTACGTTTTTACTTTTTCAAATGGATCCTTGGTTTTCAAAATAGTATCATCTATTGAAGTACAGGTATTGTAATTCAGTACAAATATAGTCCCTTGTATGAAGCTGAAAAATCTTTATTTCAATGGATGATAACTGCAAAAGTAATGATCCAATTGAAAAAATTGAAAAGTAAAGTTTAATGCAAGGGTGTCAGCGTAGAACAAAAGTGAGCAAATTTTGGCTCGCCTACAAAAACAAGAATATTTCAATAATTTTTAAATTTCTGAGAACTATAGTACAACACACACACCAAAAATGTTTGTTGTTTTTTTGAGCTCGTCAAAATTCGCGGAATTAAAATATTTATGAAAAATTGTTTTTGTTGTTTCGCATAAAAAAAAACAACAAACATTTTTCGTGTGTGTTGTAGTTCTCAGAAAATTAAAAAATTATTGAAATATTGTTGTTGTTGCAAACGAGCCACCAAAAAAACAACAAAAAATAGGTTTTGTGATTGTTGTAGTTCGAGGAGTTTGAAGTTGTTGTAAAAGCGAAAATTTTGCGCTGACTACGCTTGGCTCAGTGATTTGAAAACGCTGACACCCTTGGTTTAATGAGTAAAATATGGGCTATCCGGTTTGGATTGATTCAATTCAAAATTTTTCCAATCGAAGGCATACAATTATGTTCTGTTCAGATTGCGCCTTCCAATCGAAGGCATAAAATGATGTTCTGTTCAGATTGCGCCTTCCAATCGAAGGCATAAAATGATGTTCTGTTCAAATTGCGTCTTCCAATCGAAGGCATAAAGTGATGTTTTGTTCAGATTTCGCTTTCCAATCGAAGGCATAAAATGATGTTCTGTCCAGATTTTGCTTTCCAATCGAAGGCATAAAATTACGTTCTGTTCAAATTGCGCCTTCCAATCGAAGCCATAAAATGATGTTCTGTTCAGATTGCGTTTTCTTGTCGAAGGCATAAAATTATGTTTTGTCTCAAAGAAAATCAAAGACACACATTCATTTTCCATAGCCAAAAAGAAGAAACCCGATCCCATACTGTTCCGATTGCATCTTCTTGTAGAAGGCAACAAAGGAATGATATGATGAGCGGCCAGCGCTGAACAAAAGGAAATGTTTTTTTCTGATGTGGCAATGGAATTATTCGAACAAGGAAAGGAATGTGCCAAACAGCTATGTTTGGATGATCAAACTTTCTGCTGGGATTTTAACCAAATCTCTTCTATCTGCAGTAAATATTTTCAGAGATATGATGATTCAGTTTTTTGGTAAACGTCGCAGCCCCCCTTTTTACCAATGTATAATATTTGTTACGGTGCTTTTTGCTTACATACAAAATTTCATGCATCTGCATCAAATATTTTTATGAATATGACCCATTTTTTCAATGAATATTATTTGTACAAGGGCACTTCAGATTCTAACTATCTGCGTCAAGTAGTTTCCGAGATATAGTGTATTAATTTTTTAGAGGGCGTGGCTTCGCCCACTTAAAACAAAATCTCTTATATAGTAGTAGATTACCTATCAATTTAACAAAACGTTTCCCATCTACTTTTTAAGTTAAAGCGTGTCAAAAAGAGTTCTCTAACTGAGGGGGCATAAAATGTCTTCCAGCTTGCGCAATTCTTTCTTAATTTTCGGTTCGTTATGACTGCATCATTTATTGTTTTTTTTTTTCCTTTTCTTTAGTTTTATTAGATAGTGCTTTCTTTATTGTTTTTTGTATATTTTTCTCATAAATTGCTATCATTTCTTTTTTGTTGTTTATTATCGTCTGGTCTATTATCAATTATCATTTTCACCCAGTTGCAGGTTATCAATATCACACTTTTGTTTATTTTCCATATGCATTCACTAAAAGTACCTAAATACATTCAAACAAAAAAATTAAACTCATGTTTGTATGTATGTGAAATAAGTTTTGGATCGACCTTTTTTTCTCTCATACGTTGGTGTACATATTGTGATTTGTTATTTATATTTAAATCGATTAAGTATTTATGATTATGTTAATTAAATGTTTAATCAATTACTACTACTATATTGCATGTACATATATTAAAAAAAAAATGTGTGATTGATTGACTTAGTTTAATGATTAATGATAATAGAGCACAAATTCAGCAATCAAAGTGTAAATTTTTTTATAAAGTTCAAATGTAAAAATCACACACATGAAACATTTATAAAATTAACTTAATTGATATAATATGTGCACTACATATACACTCGTGCAGTCAAAATTAATCAAATAATTGGATAAATTAAAGAAATGTAGCTTTTCAGTTGGTAGGAGTATGCCCAATCTCTTATATATCAAATGCAAGTCCCAGTCGTTTACTTTTTATCGAAATGTCACTGATTTACATAATTTGTCACACTTAAGCATTATTTGTCGTACAAAACTGTATTAAGGCTTTACATAAGTTAGTTAGTTTTTTAAAGTTTATAAGTACAATACATATACGTATATTAGGCCGGGTCAATTTTTTCGGAAGGCAAAAAATTGGCAAAGATTATAGCAACAAAAAAATCTATTGAAAATTCTAAAAAACTTTGCCCAAGAAACCATGAGTCTAAAATCAATATCGAGCCGTCGTAATTTGCGTTAAATTTTTGATGTTCTACTTTAAAATACAATACAAAAAAAGAAAAAATTCAAATTTGTTTATTCTTTTTCATATAAAATCATTAAAAGTATTTGAATTTTTTCTTTTTTTTTGTATTGTATTTTAAAGTAGAACATCAAAAGTAAGTTCAACGCAAATTACGGCGGCTCGATAGTGATTTTTGCCCCATGATTTCTTGCGCAAAGTTTTTTAGAATTTTTCGTAGATTTTTTTGTTGCTATACTCTTTGCCGCAAAAAAATTTGACCCGGCCTAACGTATATCTTTAAATATAGTAGTGCAAAAAATCAATTTTATATGGAAAAATAAAACGTATAATAATAGTTTCTAAACACAATAATATTTGTAAACACTTCTGGTCCACGCAGCAAGAAAACAAACACAATTCATGTACATTTTGTTCTCCGATTTCTCATGCTACGTTACACAACGTTTCCACCAGAGATTTATGAGGTGATTTACGGCTGTTTCGAAATCGTGAGTAATAAATCTCAGTGGGGCTATCGATTTTGGTTATTTGCAATCAAGTGGCACCCCTTTACTTTGACAATTGGCATAAAATGTCATTAGAAGCAAAGAAAATGGAAGATAAATATCAAGAAAAAAAGGAAAAACAACTTCCATTTTCCCACTTATGACATTTACTGTCAAAAATAAATCTCTTTCAGCCGGTGGAAACGTCTCGTCACAGCTAAATCTCCAATAGAAACGTTGTATTAGGCATGTATACGAAAAAAAGTAGTCGCAGTAAACAAAGAGTGTCACGTTAAATATTACAGTAAAAGCGAATGTAACAGATGTAATCGTCTTAGAATTCTTTGTCTTACATTTCTTCATCATTGGTTTTTTAGATTTTTGAATAATTTGTGCTAGATTTAATTGTGCACAAAAAAATAATTTGTCTTACAAAGACATTGCTAAAGTATAAATATTGCAAAATCTACGGAAAAATCGCCCGGAAACGTACAGAAAGTTTGCAGAGGAAAGGTCTTCAATCATATTAAGTACTACTGGCACCAAATAGGAATGATAAGCAAAACACAGCTGCTAAAACTCGC
Source organism: Calliopum simillimum (assembly GCA_951812925.1). NCBI lineage: Eukaryota > Metazoa > Arthropoda > Insecta > Diptera > Lauxaniidae > Calliopum > Calliopum simillimum. The sequence goes on from OX638370.1 coordinate 25,577,674, forward strand.
TCATGAAAGCTCTACAACTGTTTTGTACACAATTTTGAATTCATTTTAACACTCAAATCCACATCATGGGTAAAATTTACCCATGCGAAGTTTGTTTTCGTAATAATTCGCTAAAAAACGAACAAAAACACGAAGTAAGCGCATGTAAATTACCTCACTGTATTCTCCTTTTGTTGTGGGCTTTGTCGCAAGCGGTCGTCGTCGGTTGTCGGAGGTATAGCGTTTTAATTTTTTTTTCGGGTAAATTTTACCCATGTTGTGGACTTATGTAAGTTTTTTTTTCTTTCGTTTTGATTGAAAATAGTGAAAAATGGCACGAAAAAGAGTAAAACATGACGACGAAATAATTAAAATTTTGAAAAAAATTTAACTCTCATTGTTTTAACCAAAGTTAAAAAGCAGATACCAAATCACACAACTTTGAAAAAGTTTGAAGGAGCTTATAATGAAAATTTTTCGTACTTTTAGTCCACTCTGAAAACAACCAATGTTGTACTAGAAAAACCTGTCAGATGTTTCTAATGTCCGGCAAAAAAAGACCGAAAAACTAAAAACCTTTGCATTTGGTGTAAAAAACCTTTTTGCTCTGAACATAGGGCTATGATTTGCAGTACATGCACATCCTTATTTGTTTTATTTTTTTGGTACTTTTTTATGAGCTTGTATAAAAAATTTTGAAATGTTATTTAATTGAATTGATAATAATATAAAAATACTTTATTTTATTTATATAAAAAATGTAATTTGTTACAAAAAACATGATATTTTTTTTTTTTTTTGTGTTTCAAAAAATTGCCAATGAATTAATGTAAAAATTATTTATTTTCAAAGTTTTCTTAAAATATATGTAAAAAACACCAGATATGACTTATTTTCCTTTCAATTCACCTTGGTATTAGATTGTTAAGGTAGAAATAACTAAGTTTCGTTAAAAATTTGGGATATTGACCAAAACAGAATGTTTTTAAGTTATGGGTAAAATTTACCCATGATGTGGACTTGTGTTGCTAAAAATATGTTGGGGAGATGAGGGTTAATGGACGACGCAACTGACTTTAACAGCTTCCGGGTCAACATTATTACACCGCAAAGAAGAAAGGCGATATTGCGCCAAAGTTAAAGCAAAAAAAGGAGACAAGATTGGCAAGCAATTTGTAAATGCTATTTGAAGATCTTAGTATTTGGCACAATTGGTACAATTAACCACCAAATTTATGTGAAAGAGTGCTAACAGAAACGTCTGCTGAATATGATACGCCTTCACAAAAATCCTGTGTTATTTTGGTCAGATTTGGCGAGATGTCACTATGACAAATAGGCTATGAATTGGTGTAAAGAGAATGGTGTCAATGTTGTATCGAAAAATGAAAATACTCCGAATTGCCCTGAGCTTTGGCCGATTAGAAAATACTGGGCTATAATGAAGAGAAAATTTCTGAAAAGAAACTAAAACAAAAATGGATCAAACTATCATCCCTAATGGCAGGTGTTAATTCAAAGTTACGATATTTTCCATATACCTCAACCAAATGAGCAAACCTTTTCATTTTCTTAAAGATAGATCCTTGAGCTTAAAAAATACATTACTTTCTTTTTTTTTGGTTAAAAAAAACTTTATATCCATTTTTTGTCGACTACTTTTTTCGTATACATGCTTTACCAACTAAACTAAACAGCCAAGTAATGCATATTTTCGTTTACTCCTCAATGAATTCATAGATTACAGAATTATAGCTTAATATTTAAAACTAAATATCATAATTTACTATATTTTAATTTCAAAATTAATATTTCTATACTTGCAAATGAGCAACTATTCATTAATTTTGGCGCTATTTTTTCATAATTTTTATAATTTTCATCTTAAGAAAATGCGGTATGGTTCTCATCACTTTAAATTTGTTTATTTTTGAATTCTTTTGATTTTTTTCTCTTTTTTGCTTTTATTTTTATACCCTACAATGGTTATATTCAATTTGTAATCATATAGAAAAACTAGCATATCCCAGTGTGCGTTGTTTCACCTTGTTTTGCATGGAGGCATGGCACCGCATTTTTTTCTGTGAATATTATTTATCCTGGTGCCCTTTATGAATGTATCAAATTTCAAATATCTTTGTCAAGTAGTTTCTAAGGTGATGAGCAGGCGTGATACCGGCCACTTAACAAGCTTATGGCCTAGCTATTTTAATGTTAAGATATTGTGAAAATTTAATTCAAATTGGACAGTTAGTTTTCGAGTCTACCCAGTGTGCCAAACGGTTCATATCTCCGCTTTTTTATCCGTTACGGATCAGTTACTGATGACAAACGGTTCATATCTCCGCTTTTTTATCCGTTACGGATCAGTAACGGATCCGTAACGGATAAAAAAGCGGAGATATGAACCGTTTGGCACACTGGGTATGAGTAACAAACATACAAACAAACAAAATCTCATTTCCATTTAGTAGATAGATAGAACATGGGAAAATATGCATATATGTATTAGGGTGCAGCACTTTTTCGAAATAATGGGAAAATTATAGGTTGCATCAAAGATTATCTTAGGAGCATGCTTTATTACAAAGACTGCATACTTAGTTTTGGTCAAAACGCCCGAAAAGATGGCCCGCCCGGGGCTTGAATGAAGGTCTAAACGACAAAAATCATTGTTTTTTTGCAGTTTTTTTATTTTATCTCAAAAACCACGAAACTATTGGTAGTAATTCTTCCTAAATCTTTGAAAGGGATTAATTTTCTACATTTTTTGTTTTTTCTCATTTTTCTACAGTGAAGTTTGCCCTATGGAAGTCCCGGAAGAAGTTAAAATTTTTTGATTCAAAAAACGGTTTTTTTCCTATAATTCAAGATACAAGAGACACACAAAAACTTTAGAGCTCAATAAATGTAGGAAATCTGCTTTCCTATAGTTTTGCTTTGAAATCTTGATTCCAAAAGTAAACGGTTTTCCGCTAGAGGCCGAAATTTGTTAAAAATAATTGTGTATCATGAAAAAGCGACCTTTTATTAATTGCTTTTAAAATATAACCAAAAATTTGATAAGAAACTAATGAAAAAACTAAAAAATTCTAAACATGGTCTTTAGAATGGAAATCGAATTGAAATTGCGCGAGATATGATAATTTTTACATACTTGGTATTTTTTGTAAAGTTCTAATTTTGGGTATTTTTGTTTCACAGTGTGTTTTGCATCCACAACTTAAGATTTTTTGTGATTATTACTTTACGTTAAAGGACGATAAACAGCGCAACTTTCAAGACCAAGAATATAGAAATCGGTTTGTAGTTTCCTTGCGAATTTCAGCCTGAGAGTTTGGATTTTTTTCCATTTTTGTCAAATACGGCTTTTTTTGAGTATGAGCGACTGATACCCTAAATACCGTAAAAAATGTGTACTATTATATCCCAAGAACTGTAGGAAATATAATTTGCTATATTTTGCTCCTGACAATCATCTTTCCACAGCTAATAGTTTGTGCCCTAGAGGCCGATTTTTGTGATAAAAAAATCGAATTTTTAGAAATTTTTATTTCGAAGTGACCTTTTGATGTTTTTGCTTGCAAATTTTCCCAAAATTTTTGTAAAAAATTTAAGATACATTTAAAAGCTTTCGAACGTAGTCTTTAGTCTTGGAATCAAGATTTCAAAGCAAAACTATAGGAAAGCAGATTTCCTACATTTATTGAGCTCTAAAGTTTCTGTGTGTCTCTTGTATCTTGAGTTATAGGAAAAAAACCGTTTTTTGAATCAAAAAATTTTAACTTCTTCCGGGACTTCCATAGGGCAAACTTCACTGTAGAGCAATGAGAAAAAAACAAAAAATGTAGAAAATTAATCCCTTTCAAAGATTTAGGAAGAATTACTTCCAATAGTTTCGTGGTTTTTGAGATAAAATAAAAAAACTGTAAAAAAACAATGATTTTTGTCGTTTAGACCTTCATTCAATCCCCGGGCGGGCCATCTTTTCGGGGGTTTTGACCAAAACTAAGTAGGCAGTTTTTGTTTTAAGATCTTAATCTATGATAATTTTTGATGAACTTATTTTTTTTGAATTTTGCTGCACCTTAATATGTATATCTATGGACTTTTGACAAAACAGCATTTTAGTCATAAATATAAAATTCGAATACGATTTGAATTTGTCGCCATTTGTACGGTGAAGTGTTGCCAACCAAAAAAAAAAAGTTTTGCAGTTGACAGTTTAGGGTTGGTAAAAATGCATTGAAGGAAGATATTTAGCGCTGCATCAATAAAATTCAGTCACGTTATTGATGAGCAGTTTTTTAGCTGTCAATTTCGAGTAAGGTTGTCAAAATGTCACAGATATTGTTGTGACAAATGTTGTTACAATTCGAAGAAGATGGCGTTGCACCTTCAAATTTATATATGTTCCTCCAGAGTTATTCGTTTCTTCAGGCCTACACTTGAGCATTTACTTTAAATTTGATGTAGAGTGATAACAATATGTATAATTTTTGCCAAGGCCAAAGATAACAAAATCATCATTTACTTACTCACGTCAAATGTTGCATATTTATAAAAACCATCCGGTGGCAAGTTGCTGGTCTGATCCAAATAAAGACTAAGCATTCTTCTGTTTATGAAGCTTTTTTCCATCTATCTATTCTTTGAATATACACACATGCATATTTACTATCTATATAAACTGAAAAGTGTAAACAAATAGAGCCACAAAAGAAAATATAAAAATAATCTCTAAAATTTCGACCTACCTAGAAAAGCACAAAAAACAAAATTTCAATAACAAAACCCAAAGAAATGTGGAAAAAAAATAAAATTAAAAAAAAAGCCAAAAAGACACAAACTTTGGCTTTCTGCATTAAATATTTGTTGTTTGCTTGTTATTTTAGTTTTATCTTTAACAATATGCTCGTGCTTTTAAAGTTACGCTACAAAAATTAATAGGTAAAACGTTGAGGGTATAGAAAAAGAAGAAGAAAAAAAAAAAAACTTCAAATATCGTCCCCCCAATGTCTGTAAGGTTTTTCTGATAAATTCTTTCGTTATGGTTGAATTAGGAAAAAAAAAAACCTATAGGTAATAATTTTGAAAGTAAATAGCGAAATGTTTACCAATTGTTTTGCTGCTTTATTTTATAAAAACAACTTAACCAACTGTAATAAAATTTAATGCTGAAATTAAATTCTCTAAATTATTCTCAAACTTTATGTAGATTTCGATTTCTGCATTGCAATGCACAAATCTTTTCGCCTTAACTAACGCCTTAAGACCGAAGCCTAGACCATTGTAGATATCAAAAAAATTAACTTCGGACTAAGTTTTCTAGTGTTTAAATTAAGAAAAACAAGTAGGTCCGGAAAAACCCCTTATAGCCGGAAATGGTGCTTACACAGTGCAGCAAAAAAAAATCCAAAAAACTTTTTGAATACTATTCCTGATAGCACATGATGTTACTAGTAAATCCCTATTTTGCTTGTTTGTCTCCAGGTCGAATTTTATAGCACTATGAAAATTGCTCCAAACCTGTTTTTTTAAAGTTGCCACGGCTATAATTCGTAAACCGTTTGAGATTTTGTTTTCCTATCTTCAACGAAGTTATAGATATAGACTAAAGAAAGGAAAATGTTCAAGAAACTGACACGAAAAAATTGAGTTTTGGGCCTTAAAACCACAAAAGTGCCGAAAAATTGTAACATTTTTGGTTACAGCTATAAAACAGAATTTTAGCCAAGACTTAACTGAACAACTCTCTAGAGCAATGTTAATATCATACGAGTACTCCTTGATACTAATTTTAATTAAAATATTAATGTATTAAAAAATGCTTGGGGTCCTATGTGACCCCAAACCAAAGGGTTAAAGTACAATTGTTTATTTCAAACTCCAAAGTTTTTTCTTCCAAATCTTTAACTTATCTTAAAATAGAAAAACTTCATACTTCACTATAAAAACTTCATACTTCACTATAAAAACACTTTAAAGCTGGACAATAATCATTTATTTTTGTCATACAAAGTTGCCAGAAATTGGTAGATCTATAGTGGCAGCAATTTTTCACAAATATTCTACGAAAATGTTACTGCATTATTTTTAGTAAATTTTACTAGAATTTCAAGACAATATAGTGACAACTCTCCAATAAAATAAATTTTGCCTTACTGTTTTGGCAAATTCAGAATTTTCGAATTTTTTTCACTACATACTCGAATAGAATAAGAATTATGACACTCATTTTTCTCCGTGTACGCATGTTTGATTTTGAAACCTCAGAATGAGAGCGCGTCACATCATTCCTCAATCTAAAGTTACGATTCTTTTGAAGACATCGTTCAAATACATAGTCCCAAAACTATTTTGAAGTTATAAAAACTAGAATCGCCCAATGGTCAAAATTTGACCACAAATATTGGTACTTTTTGGACAGTTTTAGTACTTTTTTGTTATGTGGTACAAAGTAGAAAAGCTCATTTATCATCCCTGGTACAATGACATATGTGAAACCTTATATGTGAAACGTGTGTCACCTCGTATTTGGTCGTTGATATTGAAAATTTTTCATTTAATTTTACCTGGCTTATTGGCAAAATATTAAAATAATTTTAACTTTGTGCGCATTTGCACACAAATATCTTTCTAATGGTCTATAATTCAAAATCGTGCTCCATTTCTTACATAGTAAAAAAGGTAGGACAAATTTTTGTCTTGCGTATTAATATATAGATTTTGAAATTGTTGTTATAGTTGGATAATGAAGTCATTAACAGGGTGTACAAGGAACTCAATTACGGCTTAAGTTATGATAAAAACTGGCATCGCTGAAATTTAATGTAGTGCACTAAATTATGTTTGTATTGCCTACCGTTTTATTCGGTTACTTACTTTATGCACATAATAAGTGTATAATTCCCTTACTATGTATGGTATGGCTTTTATTTAAATTTGCCTAATGATAATAAAAGGTAATTTTAACACTTTATTTTCATGACTTGGTTATAGCAGCTGTGTGGATAGAGCTTAATTAAATGTTTTAATAAGTGATAATAAAAAATTAGAAAGCATGTGAGTGAGCGGTCGGTCTAAGCATTTGGAGAAGTATATTTTAAAAATTTTATGACATGCAGATAAGGTTGCTGGTCAAAGATGCGTATGCGTTCAAAATTAGCCTAGTTAGTTTTATGGTTATTTTTTTTTTTTTTTTTTAAAATACATAAATAAATGCTAATTAATTAAAGCAATTATAATATCTATTTCGAAAATGCCGTTAAATTGTGTTTTGGTGGTTATATTTTGAAGTGAATTTTGATTCAAAACAGTTTAATACATTTCGTCGCATGTGCTGTGTAGTATATTTATTACGGTTCTGCACAAGACGTCTTGTTGAAGTTTAAAGATATTTTATTTCAAAATGCGTTGTCTTGTGACGGCTTTTTATTTATCAAATACTTCAGTTCAGTGTCGCATGTAAATGTCTTGACAGTGCTTGGTTATGAGAGAAGAAAAACAAATACTGCACAGATCTGTATTGTTTGGTTTGCTATAATTCAGTTCAGTGTAGTGTACTGTACACTACAAATGCTTCATTAGTCACTAAAGTCTTGCTTTCTTCTTTTTGCCTCTTTTTTACGCTTTCTCTCTCTCTCGCGAAAGTTTATTAAAGCTACTACAATCCTGGGTTACCAATGCGTTGCAACTTGCAAGGGTAACCATATCATAAATTTAACTGTAGTTTTCTACTTGCACGTTTATCACTGACCTGAAGTATGTATTTGTTTTTATAAAATACAGTACACGGAAGTATTTCTTAAAATCAGAATCAAAAAAAAACTCAGTGTACTGTAAGATTTGAATCTTGAATTTTTTGGATCAAATGCTTCAGTTACCAATGCGTTGCAACTTGCAAGGGTAACCATATCATAAATTTAACTGTAGTTTTCTACTTGCACGTTTATCACTGACCTGAAGTATGTATTTGTTTTTATAAAATACAGTACACGGAAGTATTTCTTAAAATCAGAATCAAAAAAAAACTCAGTGTACTGTAAGATTTGAATCTTGAATTTTTTGGATCAAATGCTTCAGTTCAGTGTTATATTAATTAAAATAATCGCATGATTAGAAATGCTTTTGCTTAAAACTGTATTTTTATAAGTATAATACTTAAAATATGTAAATTTTAAACTAAACCTGTGATAAATAACTCTTGTGACGAACATGCAACGAAAGTGACGTTTTTCAAATAATGCTTAAAATTACTAAATCAAGTGCAATTAAACCGTATTCACATACGACTAAGTTCCTAAAATAACAAGTTTAGTCTTTAATTGTATAAGCTTCGTTGTCGTTAAAGTATTCACTAGGCGCCAAATCATTTTTTTGTAAGAGACTTAAAATTAAGCACCCGAAATTGCTTTTCTTTTACTTTATCAGCATTTAAACTCGACAACATTTGTTGACCATACAAAAATCGTTCCTAACTTGAATACTTCGTGTATTTTTTTTTTTTCGTTTACTTTTGTAATTTCCATCTTTAAAATTTATGCTAATTTCAATGTCAGCGCCATATTTACGTTTAAATTATGAATTTATTAATTAAAATTCAGATCATATTAATTTAACAAAAAACATTTTTATTAGGCGCACGTGTAGACATGAGACGTGTGTACATATGTGATGTACAAGAGAAAAACTGTTCATTCGATTTTATTTTATCGTGATAAAAAGTTGCAAACAAAGAAAGTTCGTAAATAAATAAAAAAAAAACTTTATTTAAAAAACCTACTCATTTTTATAAAAAACAATGTTGATGATGATATTGTTCAAGTCATAAATAAACGAAGAAATTAAATTTTAATTTTTAAGCTATGACTGACTTAAGTAATTATGCATTAGAGTGGACTAAAAAGTCTTTTTCCATTCGAAAATCTATGCTGCCAAGTATTGTTTTATGGTCAAACAGGAGATTTAATGTATTGTTTATTCACTTTATAATTTGTATGTTTATAGTATTAGAAGAAAATGCATATTGGTAAATACTTAGTTAAAAAAACCAATTTAAAAGCAACATGACCAACTTTAAAGTTTATCTATATATTAATACGCAAGACAAAAACTTGTCCATATTTTTTTACTATGTTAGAAATGGAGTACGGCTTTAAATTATACACCATTATGAAGGTATTTGTGTGTAGATGTGCACAAAGTTAAAGTTATATTAATATTTTTACTTCAAAATAGGTAAAATTAAATGCAAATTTCTCAATATTAACAACGACAAAATACGCGGTCACACAGAGCTGAAAAAAGGATAAAGCGCAAAGAGAAAGACAAAAAGCACTGATTTCATGGTTTTTTGTTTTGATTGTTTTTCGCTTGAATTATACCAGGGAGATGATAAATGAGATTTTCTATTTTATACCAAATAGCAAAAAAAAGTACTAAAAGTGTGCAAAAAGTAACAAAATTATTTAATACATTTGTGATCGAATTTTGACCTCTGGGCGATTCTATGTAGTATGATTCTAGCAAATTTCTGACTTGATCTGGCAATGCCCGTTCGTCTGTCTATCTATTCGTGGAAATCACGTATATGGGAAACGAAAACCTGTAATTTAATAACATGCTAAGCTAAAAGGATTGATTAGAGCAATTTTTACAAAAGTTGGGGCCACCTCCCACTTTAAAAGAATTCTATGATTAGATTAACTCAAGTCACTCTACATTAATTTTTTTCGGATATCAAAAAGATTTTTAAAAGGCATACTCTTTAAGGCGTAAATAAAAAAACTGCAACATTAGTTTTTAGATCATGCCCACAGGATTGTCAGAATGTCTTGTTGCCATAAGGCAATTTCAGTCCGGCAAGTTTACCTCAATTGCAAGGCACTCTGAGTAAAAATTCTCATGCATGTTTATTCATTATAAGACCCAAATATAACAAGACAAGGTTATTATAGATGGAATTTAATCTCGAGAATTGTAAAGGCCCACTTGTCAATACAAAATTCAATATGCCATTCGAATAGAAGTAAAGAAAAAAAAAAAAATCAAAATAGAAAACAATCAAATTGTTTATCACAATTGCAAACAAAATTCTGCAAAAAAATATTTACAAAAACGAGAAGAGCCGTCAGTACATATGCCGCGTACCGAATAACATTAATAACCTTGGGTAATGTTTTATTTGAGTGTCAAAAAACAAAAAAAAATTTAGTTTTTTCGTTTCTCTTAGTTTTATTATTTTTGCTTCAATCATCGTACGTCGAATTTTTATTTTATTTATTTTTATCGTTATATCTCGTTAACTCTCTTTGATGATATTATGTGTGTGCTTTAAGTACGGTGACCATACTTTTGCGAACTCAATCGGGGGATGAAAATATAAACTTCTAAATTTAATTGAAAAAAACCAAAACAAAGCAAAATTACAAAATTGGTGATGGTCTACGTATTTACGTGAACGGATTAACGTGAAAAAAAATTATGTGTTTCTTGTTTCTATTGAAGTGCTAATGCTTTTAACTGTGATAGCGTGCTTTATCTTTTATCATCTAGGATTTGAGCACCCGTAGGTAACAATGGTATTTTCACTGATATATTTGAGTCAAGTTTACTTTAGTGACACCTCATATTTCTTTTTTAAATCTAGTTTATTTTATGAAGCTTTTAATTCTAGTTTCGGGGATATAGCGATTTGAAGATCCGGATTATTGCCTATAACCTCACTTTACAGTTAATTTTGCTCTTTCAGAAATATTTTTTTGTGATTGCATAGCAGAAAGTCTGAAAAGAGTTTCTGCATAACAGAAAGTCTGAAAAGAGTTTTTCGAGAATGTTAATTCATGAAAAGGCCCATAACCATGTATTCGCCGGTCAAGATGTTTAATTCCAAATTTCTTGAAAAGCTTCTTTTTTGTAAATATCTCGTTAACGTATTCCTCTGCAGCAAAATGTGAGTCGACAATTTTCAGCTCAGAAAATAAAAAAGAAATGGGCCCCGCTTATTTTCTAAAAATGTCCGATGACATTTTGTTAATATACAGAACTATCGAAATAAATAAAAAATGGATGGTCACCGTACCTATAAGGCACTTAGTATGTGAACGAATTTTGGGAAAACATTTTTTTATTTTTTTTTTTATTTTTGTGATCGCAATATTTAAATGATATATTGCAGTGGCTACATTCTTAAAAAAAAAAAAAAAACTGACGGATCGTTTCAGTTTTATTTTGTTTTGTTGTGTTTCATTCCTAATGTGGTTCGTCGTTGCTGCTGCCACATACATCAAGCACGTGCTCAATGCCTGGCATCAAGCAGAAATAGAGCTGACAAAACTTACACCAACGTCAGTCAATTTCAATGGATATAGACGTACACGCGCGCGCTAACTCAGAACAACATTTTGTATATGATATTTGTATGTAGATATGTTTGTGGATATATTATCTGTGTATACTTTATGAACTAATGTTTTTTTTTTTTATTTATTTAGATATTTTATATAGTTTTTTATTTGTATATATATTATTTTTTACGGACAATACTCGTATATTTATGTTTTTCGTGTAGAAGTCTGTTTCAGCAAAACAAAGGGATCTTAAGTGCTGACCATGCAAAATTTTGAAATTGAACAAAGTACAGAGAGTATTCATTGGGGTATTGCTTGTGCATTAAAAAAGGATTTTTTTTTTTTGTTATATACTTATTGGGCTTTATCATGAATAAATATTCATGGAGACTGCAAATCAGTCTGAGAAAAAACTGTCGCGCATGTTTATTCATGATAAGGCCCATTAATTCTCACATTTATATAAATAGTTCAATTGATATGTTTTTGCTTAAAAATATTGAAAAACTTGCAATACTTAAAGTCTTTAAAGATTGTGGCCTTTGAATATCGTCACTTAAAAGCCTTCAAACTATATCCATCGATGGATCTCAATGTTATTCTAATAAGCTAGCGTATCGCTCTGAATCCATTTATTTCACAGAAAATCCATGTAGATCTTTTAACTGGTAGAATTTCATATAAAAAAGTTGTTATGCTATTTCTATTTTTTGAAATAAAGTCAAAGCAAAAGATTCCCATATATCGAAAACTGGGCTATTGTTTTTTGAAATTTTTATTTCTTAAAGTCAGGGAAATCATCCTCACAAAAAATTCCCTAATTCATATATTTAGAGGTTTGACTCAAAATAACCGTTATTTTTTATATAAATTTTTTAATTTTCAATTATTGACTTAATTTTTTTGGTCGGGAAAAATAACCGTAATTTTTGTACGATACACCCACCCAGGATATATTCACTTTGTCCTTCCATTTGTAACGCAGGGAAGAAGGAGTGGCTGGTATGGAAAAGTACTTATATAAACATATTATTGATCAGCGTCACCTCCTGACTCGATATAGACATATCTGCATGGCTGGCTGGGTGTCTGTGGAAATATTTTTCACGGGAAAACTAGGCAAGATAATTTGATGAAATTTTGCACAATGAATCCATCGACAAAGTTGGCTCGTGGGATTGAAAATGAGCGAAATCGGTCAAAGGACACGCCTACGACCCATAACAAAATATGCAAAACGCAACTTTATGTTTTTTGCAATAACAAAATACACATAAATACTAGGAATAAATAGTAATTACAAGCTTTGAGAAAAAACTAGGTGAATTCGAACAAGTGGGCGTGGTACGTCCCACATAAACAAAAGTTTCAAAATGCTATTCCGAGAAAGTTTTTTTTGATAATCCAACCAAATATCACTCTGAAACTAAAAATTGTAAATGCAAGCTCTGATCAGAAACTTGGTCAATGCGGACCAGAGGGTGTGTCACCTCCCATACACGCAAAGTTTTCAAAATGCTGTAGTGCTTATTTGAAGCAATGTAACCAAATTTTGCACAGATTTCGGAAATAGTTCGTAGAGTTTCCAAACAAAAGCTAGGCGAACTCGGAAAAGAGGGCCTGGTACAGCCAATACAAGCAAAATTTTCGTAATTCTGTAGTGCAAGCGTTATATTCGCACAGATACTTGGAATAGTTAACACAATATTTGAGCAAAAATTAACTGAATTTGGACAAGAAACACATCTTATCTTGACTGACAAAATTTAGCTGTTCAGAGATAGGGTTAATTTCAGTTTAAGGTGGAATTTAGTTCTTAGAATGTTCATAACATCTTTTTACAATTGATTTGAGGTCGATTATCAAATTACAAATAGCAATAAAAGCGGTCTAACCAAATTGATAATTGACAAATTTTGAACTTCGATATATACAAAAACTTGAGTTTTTCATTTTACAATTTCAAAATGCCGTAACTCGGTCCATTTTTGGAATTTTCCAGTGATCAAGGTGTCATTTTATACAAAATAGTATATTTTTAGATAATGCAAAAAAAAAAAAACAGTTTTTGATTTTGTTATGAAAAGATGTGTTTTCCTGCGGACGGTCAAATATATCGTTTTAAAAAAGTATACCTAAATTTGTAGGGAAAGCTCGAAAACTTTTTGTATAAATTTAACAAAAAAGTTTCACATAAACTGCATATTTTGTTTAATCGTGCAAAAATACTTCAGAACTTAGGACTAATACTAAATGAAACTTTTCAACATCTTCTAAAAGATGTACGAAAATGAAAGCATGTTCATCAATTAAAATAAATCATTTGTTGACTAAGGAAATCCAAACACAAACAGGTGATGAATGAACTAAAGGAATAAATTAAAAAAAAAAGCTAAAAAAAGTAAAACAAAAACAATTAATTAAAATGACTGTTCAATTTTATTATTGTGTTTTTGTTTATTTTGATAAAACCAAGCTACTGATTATAATTAAGAATCAGCAGCATGTATGTGTTTTTTTTTTTTGTATAAAAAGTGTTGAAAGCGCCTTTTCGGTCTATCGTGTTATGTTAGTCATCGTATAAAGACGGAGATTTTCCGTACATATATTGCACAAACACCGGAATTGAGCATGGCTTAAGCCAAAAGGTGTTGTAGTTGTTTAATTAGTTGTGACTTTTTAAATTAAGCAAGCTAAGTAGATATGCGTTTTTTAAAGCTTACGCTTCAAAGCGGTTTAGTTAATTAAAAAATACAAAAATTCTTACATGGAAAGAAAAGTTTTATAATTTATATAGCGAAAATCGTTTAAAAATAACTAAACTTTTATTAATCTTCGTTCATTTTACATATCTATGCCAAAAATTTAAAAAAAAATTTCAAAGTTGTTTAGAAGAAAATATTTCAATATTAGCATAGTAAAAATTATCAAACAGAATAGTAAAAATTGTCAAACAGAATAGTTAAAATTATTGAACAGTAATACAATTTTTTTCAATTTTTTTTCTTTAAACAATTAATAATAAAAAAATTAAAATAAAAAAACTAGTAAGGGTGTAACTTTCGGCCTGGCCAAACATTAAATACCCTACACAGCAATATTTTGAAAGTTTTGCTTATATGGTAGGTGCCACGTCATCTTGTCCGAATTCGCCTAGTTTTTGCGCTTACATTTCTTAGTATTCATGTGTATTTTGGTTGCATTGTCGTGAAAAATACTCAAAAAGTTGAATTTTGAATATATTTTTTGTATGGGCGGTAGTCGTGTCCGTTAACCGATTTCGCTCATTTTCAATCCCACGAGTTAACTTTGCCGACGGAGGCTGTGCACCAAATTTCATTGCATTATCTTGCTTAGTTTTCCCAAAAAATGTATTTCAACACACAGCCAGACAGACGGACATGGCTATGTCGACTCAGGAGGTGACGCTGATCAAGAATATATATAATTTTCTATATCTGCCACGCCTCCTTCTCTGCGTTACAAACGGAAGGACAAAGTTAATATAGCCTGGGTGTAGGGTATAAAAACAATTAAAATAAACAATTGACCCACCCTAAACTACATGTATTATTTTTTCTTAAAGAAAATAATGTAAGTACACGGAGAAAAATCCGCCTCAAAAGTTTTACTACACGGGTAGTAAATAAATTATAGGAGTTGACACTTAATTTCAAACATAAATTACCTTATTTATGAACTATTTGATGATTCTGCAGAGTAGTATTTACAAATAAAATATATGTAGTATAATAATAAAGTGATATTTACTCCAAATTGCTTACATTTGACTTTATGTAGAGTAAAATATACTTTTATTAAAAAAAATGTGTTAACAATTTTTAATTTATTTTAATTCTAATTTTTTTTTTTTTTGTGTTTGAACTATAAATATTATAAAAATATAAAGCCATTCTGACTTTAAGATTCTAGTAAAAACAGACAGACATTTGGTTTATAAACAAATTTTATACCTTTTCATCATATGCGCCAGTAGCTCAGAGGATAAGCTTTAACCTATCACACAGACGTACCATGGTTTGAACCCTAGTGCGGTCAATTGACTTTTTTTTTTACAGTGAGGTAAATATCACTTAAATTTTTTTCAAAAAAATTATTAGACTCGAAAATTCTTAATTGACTAAAACAGTAAGGTAAAATTTTCTTCAATGAGGAGTTGACACTATTCTGACTTGAAATTCTGGTGAAATTTATGGGAAATAAAGTAGTAAAGTATTTTTTTTGTCCCCGTGTAGAGGCTGGCCTCAAAATTTTTGGCTGGGCTTGTGCCTTAAATTTAGAGGTCGCGACACATTTCGTTGCATAGATCGGTATGTATGCGAGACAGAGATGTAACGCATTGATATGAATGGGTTTTTTTTGAAAGTGAAATAAGTTCAAAAAGCAGCAAAAGTAGTGTCGTAATATGAATTGGCTGACATTTTATTAGAAATGAATAAAATTGGGCTTTGTTTACACAAAAAGTTTACTTGATGATGTAGAATTGATGGCAATAAGTTGGAAATATAATATCAATCAAATAATCGAAATGACAATACTTCTTCCCCTTTATGGTTTTATTTTACTTTCAAAATAACCCATTCATATTTTTCTGTTTGTATGCAGGCAAATGGGTATGGCCAAATAGGCTCAGTATGTGACGCTACATATTTATTTTTCCATATCTGTGCCACGCCTCCTTTTTTGCGTTACTAAAGAAAAGACAAAATGAATTTAAGAATGTATGTATGCGTTCTCTGTGTAGGGCACAAAAATGCAACAATTTTACGTTCAGTGACACAGCGATAAGGCAGGATAGAATGCATTGCGACAGCGCTGGAATTAATGATAAGGCAACAAGTTTTTTTTGCTCATTTTGTAGATTGCATTACAGATAATGTTACGCATTTCGATTAACGCAAGAACTACAATAACAACGACAAAAGAAAGATCGAACGCAACAAAATGATTAAGAATAATGATAAAATAAGAAATTAATGTTAATATAATGTACAAACATACATACCGACTATATGTATATTTTCAATTAATAAATGTCTCTTGTTTTATGTCTGCAATGTACCCAAAAAAGGGAAAAACAGCTTAAGTCTTTTTAAGATAAATTGAGTTAATACCAGTTTTCCGTTTATTTTTTGTGATTTTTTCAATCCCTTTTTGGATATTTTTATGACCTAAGTTGATACTTAAATTCAGCCAAAAGCAAAAGCGAAATTTTATAAATAACTCAAGTCAACTTGAGCTGTTTATCCTATTTACCGCAGTTTCTCCATGAAACATGTAGGTAAGCATGTAATTAATTAAACGTAAACAAGCAAATAAAAAAAAAATTCTTTTCTGTTTTTACAAAATCTTGGCAAAAAAGACGTTCTATATGAAGAACTTTTACATACATGTATGGTCATGTATGGGAAATAAAATACCAGTTTTTTTTTATTATTTTATTATCAAAATCAATTAAGTAACATTAGAACTTGCTACACTTTATGAGAACAATTTATCTTTACTTTGATGCTTATTGTTTGTGTCAGTTTTGTAACTGAGGACGTTTAACCCATTAACGGCCATTTGTTAAGCTAATATAAACATTTTTGTATCTAAGCTCTCAAGCACAAGAATCGTGACCGTCTATGTAGCATTATAATTAATAAATACCTTTTGACAACGAAAGTTAATTTTGATTTTACTGGTTTTTTATTGGTTTTCATTATAAATCCCCAAGGGGAAAAATTTCAAGCACTTCTTAACCAAGCATTTTAAATCACCTGTTCCCATTGAAATTCAGATTCACAATGATTTTTTTGTAAGGCTGCAGTAAGCATTCAAATATCAAATTCTGTTTAGACAGAAATGTTTATTTCAATATATGAGTAGTATTTTAAAAAGAGAGGAAAATTAAGAGAATTAAATATATATATATAAGGCCGGGTCAAATTTTTGGTGAAATTTACTTGGTGAAAAAAGATTTTTTTTTTCCAATATTTTTTAAACTTAAAAATACTTTTGAATTTAAAAAAAAAATATCCCCCTTAAATTTTTTCAAAAGTACTTTAAATTAAAGCATAATTTATAAGCTTTAAAATGATGTATGACTCAAGATGGGATTCGGTCGCTAGATGAGAGTTTTTGGCTTTTGAACGCCCGCGTCAGGCAAAACTCTTTGCTTACTCATGAGGAAGGCATCTTCCTTAAAAGTGTAGCTTAGAATCGTTCAAGAAATACGTGTGATTTTGTTGGAATTTTTTTATAACTTTTTTGAGATCTTTTTTTTTTTATTCACAAAAAAATTTTTTTTTTTAACTTTCCAAAAAATTCCCAAAAATTTCACACGTATTTATTGGACGATTCTAAGCATTATATGCCTAGTACACTTTTTTCGTAAGATGCCTTCTTCTTAAGTAAACAAAAAGTTTTGCCTGCCGCGGGAGTTCAAAGGCCAAAAATTCTCATCTAGCGACCGAATCCCTTCTTGAGTCATACATAATTTTAAAGCTTATAGATTATGTTTTAATTTAATGAACTTTTAAAAAAAATTTAAGGGGGTTTTTTAAAAAAAAAAAAACTTGAAAAGTATTAAGTTTAAAAAATTTTGGTGAAAAATGTAAATGTAAATGTAAAAGTAATGTTTTTTTTTTATAAAAAAAACACTTAAAAATAAATTGAAGCAGTTTCATGAGAATGACTAAAAACGCCAACTTCAACACCCTGTATTTTAACAACAAATGGTACTAGGACCAAATCCTCCCGGATTATTGTTCTTGCACACCGGGACTACCATATTGCCAAATTTGAGCAAAATCGGAGACAAAAAAATTTTCAGCTGGTACACTTGGCGTATTGCTTCATATATGGACAGTGTTATGCAATAACGAGTCAACCCACTCGAAATTAGTTTTGAGATATTTATGTTTTTGTGTAGATGTCGTAGAACAAATGATATGAAAATGTCAAATAAATTTTGTTGTTTTCAACCTCTTACTAACAATATTTAGGTTCGGTTTTTTAAGAATAGGTGCTTCTTCATATTTAGAATCGAACTGCATTCATAAGTCGAAAAAAATTTGTTTGAGGGTTGACTCGTTATTGCATAACAGTGTCCATACATAAAAAAAAAAACAAAAACGCGCTCAGTAAAAACTGATAGTTTACTTTTTATTCTTTTGATTCTTGTTAGTATTGATTTTAAACTATTTTGGTATTAAATTCAAAATTTATTCCAAAATAGTTTAAAATTAATGGTTTTATTGTCATTATTCTATATAAATACTTTTTGGTATTTACATTCAACTAAAATTTTAACTATGAGATTAATATTCAAATTTTGCACACAAGTTTCCCATGGAACTGGGTTTGATTCCCAGCGTGGATGATTTTTTTTTTTTTTTGTTTATTATAATTTTTTAATTTTACTTTTTTTTTATTTCACTTTTCTATTTTCCTTTCTCTAATTTATTTACTTCTGTTTAACTGAATTGAATGATTTTTTGTAAGGCTGTAGGAAGCATTCGAATATCAAATTCTGTTTGGACAGACATTTGCTTAATATACAAATTAATACCTCTTGTAAGTAAAAATAATATGTTTCTATTTATCACACGCTGTCCTAGGTTTGAATCCTAGTGCGAGAAAGCTTACCGCCGCATTACAAGCGCTTCAAAAGTTCTTTTAACGGAATGCTGCGGTAAGCATCAGAACGCTAGGGCATGCAATGTTAATAAGAAAGAATACGCTCCGTAAGAAGTATTCTTTCTTAAAAGAAAAAAAAAAAAGGATGACTTCAGAAAGCCTTTTGAAGCACTTATTTTCCCCTTGGGTTAATTCCATAATTGAAAATTTTATTAACAGTCAGTGACCATAGGAATGATAAATTTATAATTGTTATTGTCGTTGATATGTATTGTTTTTGTTTTTTTAATCCAATAAACAAAATTGGTAATATGATTAGATATAGGCCAGTCAGTATGTACATATGTATGCATGTATATTATACGTTGTATAATAACAAATAATAATATTAAAATAACAAAAACAAATATCTTGCTATTATCATAAATAATTGCATATACTACATAAATACTTATATGCATATGTAGGTATATACATACATATTCATTACATATTTTGTACATTATTGTTGGGATGGAAAACATCGACTTACATTTTTATTTGTTTATTTGGTCTTAGTGGATATGGAAAATTTTGACTACTCTCTGAATGTAGATAATAAACATGAAAATAAAAAAATGTTTTTGTACAACTATTTTAACTCATTGTTTTCTGCAAAAAAACCTAGTGGAAAATCCCTCTGATGGCCGTTTAAAGTTGTCGAAATGGTATTTTTGGTGATTTTCCTGACTTAACTTCGCAAAAAAATAATAAAAAACCTTCTTTTGACCTCTTTATTGGCTTTAATTGGCTATAATTGGCTTGAAAATCTAAATTTTTCCACCAAGTTTTTCATCTATTAACTTATTTCTTCCACATGAATGATTACATTTCATTGAGCTATTGAAGGGTATTTAGCTTGGGAGGGTTGGTTAGATAATTGTCTCTCTTTAATGATGAAAGCGGTTAGCCTCTGTAATTTTAGACTACTTTTTCAAGCACGTTTAGTGTTGTTTGACAAAAACGAATACGAAAAATTAGTATGCAGAAAGTTTACTGCCTATCCGTAGATTAAAAACCCGTATACCGGAAAATCCTATCTGATATGGTTTACGAGATATTGAAGTTTTACTTATTTTTTTGACTTTCAATTAAAAAATTAAATTTTTGCGTATTAAAAAAATAATAATCAATAAATAGAAACAAAAGTAGCCAATATCAATGTTATTTTTCGATGCTGAAACCGAATCCGGTCTCAAAATTACTGTAACACTTCCGGACTTTGAGATATTCCAACCTAAAATTTTTATATATTCTGTTTTTTGTAATTTTTTAGGTTATATTACAAGACAAGATAATTGTTATCCATAAAACCTGATACGGTAGATGAAAGTACTATTCTTTTTCTTCAAAACGTACTAAGATTTACGAGTATATCGATATCTTCATTTTACTCTGAAATTTTCTAACCTAAAAAAAGTTCAAAAAATGCACACCATAACAAACTTTGTTTGATTTGCATGAAAAGTTGTTAAAAAGTTTGTTTTTTACCGAAATATTCTTACATGTAAACTATCAGAAACATTTTTAACAAATGTTCATTTCAGAGGAAAATGAAGATATCGATATAAATCTACAATAAATAAGTTTTGAAGAAAAAGAATAGAACTTTAATCTAACGTATCAGATTTTATGGCTTGTCTTGTTTCAAAACCTCAAAAATTATGATAAAACCGTATGTCAAAATTTTAGGTTAGAATATCATCAGAAGTGATAGGGCTTTTTTGAGAGCGGATTCGGATCCAACGTTAAAAAATACATCGGCACTAACTATTTATTGATAATTATTTTTTTAATACGCAAAAAATTCAATTTTTTAATAGAAACTCGGAAAAATAAGTAAAAAGGCAAAATCTCGTTAACGATATCACGATATTATGGTTTAAGGGTTTTCAATCTACATACAGGCAGAAAACTTTCCGCATACTAGTTTTTCGAATCCGTTTTTGTCAAACTTTGTTGTTTTTTGCCTGAATTGAAAAAGTGTCTTCTTTTGAACCTTAATTTATGTCTACAACTTATTTCATTTCGGAGTTCTTATTAAATATAATTTTTTTTTTGTTTTCAGTCAATTGGACCCATTCCAGATCTAGCTATAAATGCCATCAATCAACGTGATCTTATTTATAGTCTCACATTAGAGATAGCACAACAACATCCCACCAATAATAACAGCAACACCACCACCAACAATCACATTATGTTGAACACCCAATGTCAAATCCAAGCATGGCAAATAAGTATTTGTATTAATTGCAACACAGCGCTGTGCGCTAAACGCCTTGGTGGTAGCCCACAAACGCCTGAAGTTGGCAGTAATGGTGTTGGACCACAACTGCAACTGCAACAACAGCAATATTTAATAAATTGCTCACTATTAACAAATAACGAGGAACTCCTGCAGAGACGTTCCGACAAATCATTTTCCGAGACATTCGGTTTACTTATTATGGATCATCCACAATTAGAGACATCTACGGCCTTTAATGGTGGCCCTCAACAAGCTGCACAGACTGCCAACGTAATTGGTTCTTTTTCAATTGGCGGTGGTGCTGGATTTATGATCGATCCAAAGCAACAGCGGCTAAAACAATTGCAACAAAACTTGCAGGCACGCCTACAAAAAGAAATCGCCGATACGGACGAACGTATACAACGTTATACAGAACAACAATTTGCTCTACTTAAGAGCTTTCGCGAAAAGTCTGAACAGGAGTGTAAACTTCTGGTTAATTTAATCCAACGTGTACCTGAACACTGGGAGTTATTGGATCGTGCACCGCCAGCATTAGATGTCAATGGCGGTGGTGCCATTGGTTTTGGTATTGGCGCTGGCAGCTATGCCCAACGACGTCGAAATACTATTGGTAGTCGACGTGATTTGAATTTATCCCAACCGACCACACCCACAACTACGCCACTTACATTGATGTCCAGCTTCAATCAGGCAGCTATGATTAACAACATGCAGACGCAGCAGCAGCAGTCAAATAGTTCTGCCAGTGCCATTGCTGATACAGCAGCAGCAAATAAGCAACAACAATTTACTAGTGTTGTTGCATACAATAATCGTAAGATGTCTAACTTTGATACACCACCCGCAACACCCGAAGCCACGCCAATGAGTGTCGGCAATAGTCCAACATTTCGACAGCAACAACAGCAGAATTCATTTGCTGGTACTCGTCTTTCTACCAGTAACTCTTTTCAACAACAATTTCCAACGCCAACCATTGAGCAAAGCGATGATTGTCTTTTTGAATTAGAGGGTGTGGATGATGGTCACAACACTACCGTCAATAACTATATGTCAAACGCCTCATCGGGTGGTGCTTATCAGCAACATGCTCCCCTGGCAATGAATTCAAATCAGCATCACCATAATCATTATCATCAACAGCAGCAGCAACGTAATCACCATGATATGAGTGATTTAGATGAAAGTGGTGGTGATAGCGCTGAAGAAGCCGAAGGTAAGTGTATTTCATGCTTGTTGTACTAACATACATTAATTTTTATTTTTTTTTTTTTGACATAGATGCTCTGGACTCTATGCCAATTCCCATGCATGATGGACGTCGTCGTGCAACAATAAGCTTTGGTAAAAGTCTACCAATTGGAATTGCAAATTCACCCTTGGCAGAGCGCACAATTACAACTGATCAATATGAGGATGTAAGTATTAATTAGTTTTAATACAGGTTTTCAACTTTAACTTAAACTTTTTCCACATCATATTGATCTTTTTTCAAATCAAATTAAACTTTGATTTGTAAAATTTGATTTGTAAAAAATTTAATTTAATTTGGAAAAAGGATACTGTGATTGTTTAAAGTTTAACTCGGTTTGAAAAGGTTTATTATGATTTGGAAAAAGTTTAATTTGATTTGGAAAAGGTTAATTTGATTGTACTGAGGTTAATTGTTGGAAAAAGTTCAATTTGATTTGGAAAAAGTTTAATTTGTTTGTGAAAGGTTGATGTGATTGTAAAAAGTAAATCAATTTGAGAAATGTTTATTTTGATTTGTAAAAAAACAATTTATTTGATTTGGAAAAGGTTAATTTGATTGTGAAGAGGTTAACTGTTGGAAAAAGTTTAACTTGATTTATAAAAGATTATTTTGATTTGAAAAAAGTTTAATTTGTTTTGGAAAAAGATTGATGTGTTTAGTTCGATTTGAAAAAGCTTTATTTTGAGTTGGAAAAAGATTTGGAAAAGGTTTATTTAATTGTCAAGAGGTTAATTGTTGGTGAAATTCTATTTGATTTGGAAAAAGCTTCATTTGGTTTGGACAAAGTTTAATTTGATGTGAAAAAAGTTTAATTTGATTTGGAAAAAGTTTAATTTGATGTGGAAAAAGTTTAATTTGATTTGGAAAAAGTTTAATTTGATTTGGAAAAAGTTTAATTTGATTTGAAAAAAGGTTAATTTGATTGGAAAAGGGTTGATTGTTGGAAAAATTTGGTTTAATTTGGAAAAGGTTTATTTTGATTTGAAAAAAGTTTAATTTGATTAAAAAAAAATAATTATGATATGGATAAAGTTTAACTTGAAGTGAAAAACGTGTATGCTTGATAATGCAAATGTAGGATGGTCTATTATCCAAAACTTTAAACTATGACAAGTCGTCGGCTGACTATTATTTTGCCGTAAACGTAGACGCGAGCACAAGTTATCTGATTTTGCTTTTTCAACAAAGTGTTTCAACAATATGCAAACTTATAATTTTCTATATTTCTTTTAATCTTTGCAGCAGGACCCAGACAATAATTTCGATATAGCAGCTAGCATTAAAGCACTAGCCAAAAGTGTGCATGGTGAGGCTGTTTTTGGAGATTTGCCAAGACCACGATTGCGCTCACAAATCTAGAATGTATAATCCGAGCTGGGGGAGAGAGACATACAGACAGAAAGATAGCATGCAAAATATAAAGAATGAATTTGAGAGATAAATTGAAATGAGCTTGGAATCAGCTTTAAATGCTGCTGAGTATGCGATAAATCGATAACGTTTAATAAAATACATAACCTCATAAAACGCTAACAAAAAAATAAGAAAAATTTGTACTTTTTTTTTTGTTGTTGAAATAAACCTATTTATAACAAAATTACTTTAAGGAAAATAAGTTATAATCTTAAAATATTTGCAATTTTGTATTGAATCATGATGTCAAGAAAGAGGTAACCCCTTATCATTAAAGCGTTGCCGTTTAAATATAAATCAATGTTTTTTCTATCAATTTGAAATTGTTTTTGTATAACTTAGCTTAGACTTGAGGAAGAAAATACACTTCTCTTAAATAAGAAATTCTCTTGATTCAATAAATTTTTTTTTAAGCTGAAAAATGTTTAAATTTTTTCTAAGAATAATCGGGAATATGCTAAATTTTAATGTGTTAACTGAAAAAGCAGTTGCCGAAAATTCATAGGAGTAAGAAACAACATCGTTCCGCCATTACCCATTACGCTTATTAACAGAGGTCATTTAGTATCATTAAATCAACAATGTCATAGACGCTGATCAAATAGTTGCGGAAACGATGAAAACTTTCTTAGAATTCATTGCATTGATTTCACTTAGCCGATCCTTACTCACGAATAACGCATATACTTAGGAATACTGCTCAATATTGCAATATTCAAAGAACTGATGGAAATTTTTCTGACTAGAGTTTGCGAGAAACTGGAGAATATTATTCTGAAATAGCAGACAAGCATTTGCCCTAACAGATTCCGTTCGTAGACAACTTGGTTACAATTGTCGGAACAACATTTACATGAAGAACAGAATTGAAGGCACAGTGCACGATGGTTGAGTTTCTTGAGATGTTTTGAATTTCGGGTGAAAATCTTCCCTGCGAACATTCCGGGGGACATTTTGTTCTCAATAGGGGTGATTTAAAATAATTTTGTATTTATTTCCGCTAAATAATATAGAAAAGATTCATTATTTGTAAATTTTTTATTGCATTTCAAAATTGACTTAAATTTTAAACTAAAAAATTTTGTTTCGCATGCTTTTTTTAAACTATTTTAAAAGTACAGTCTATGGGCATTCTCTAACTCCATAATACGTATATTAGAAAAAAAGAAATATATTCATATTATATATATAAAAAAAGGCACAGAGTTCTGAATAGTTTAATCCAATTGACAGCACTACCATTTTGACATTACGTTATTCGGTCCAATCAGCATCATTACTCTCGTCCGCATCATCGTCATCATCTGTAATTTGCGAATTTCTTGCACGTTGCGCTACTGGCGGTGGCGGTGGTATAAGTGAAGATAATCGATTTATGACCGGATTGCTATGTATGCCGCTTGCAACAGAAGGAGCAGCAGCACCTTTAGTTTCGCTATCCTTAGCACCAGATATACCCTTTCGACGCATAAGCAGTTTATTATGCAAATCGGCCATAAGGTCACCACCAGTTGCCGGCTTTGAATGCATGGATTGTGTCACAGGTTTATCAACAACATCGGCAGCAGCACGTAGTACACGAGTACCGCCCGCTTTACGTATTGCATCCATGAGGTCTGAACGCACATCGTTCTGTGGAGAAGAGTTTCGAACAGCATTTTTCGAAGACAAGTTGTTTGATTTTGTCGCTGTTTTAGAATTCAGTAGAGGGGGTGGAGGTGGTGGTGGTGGTGCCATTGGCGCAGCAATTGTTGGTATTTGTGGAGGCAGTGGCGGAGGTGGTGGTGGTGGAGGTGCTGCTGATGAACTGATATTAACTGTATTGGAATGTTGCTGAGTGGCTGTTACATTTAACGTTTGCTTAGTACTTTCAATGCTGGTTGTTTCAGTAGATTCTAATTCTTGCAAATCGGGAAGGTTGTCAATAAATAGCGAAGGAGCTATTTGCTGTTGGTCCTTGCCCTCGAAATGTATATCATCTGCGATGCCTAATAATAAAAAAAAAGTGTATAATACTATTTCTCAAATTTTACATGTATTTATAGAAGTTATTTAAGCGCATAAAAACATCTAAATTTCATAAAAAGTAATCAAAACAAAGTAAAAATACAAAATTTTCCGATGGTCTACGAGTTCGACCAAACAAATCTTAAAATTTTCACACTTTGTGAGAAGCTGACGGAGAACTAACGTAAGTCAAAAAATGGGGATGGGAAAAATGTTATTCTCATTGATAAATTTGATTCAAGTTTACTTTAGTGACACCTCACACTTCTTTTTGTAAACTTAGTTTTTTATGAAGTTCTTATCGGATCTAGTTTCGAGGATATAAGCATCGGAAGATCTGGATATAGCATTTAGAAAAACCGGTACACAGGCCTTCTCCGAAATCCGTGTGGTTTCAATTACTTTTCAAAGACTTTTTGATGGAAATGGTGAGTCGAATGATAAAAAGTATTAGGATGTCTTTTGTAGAGAATTACAGGCTCTACAAATAATATTGATTTGCATTAACGAAAAAGTAACCGCTTAAGAAATATTCTTAAAAAATAGCAAAAAGTCGAAAAATTAGATTTTATCGAATATTTCCTAAATACTTTTTCGTTAATGCAAATCAATATTATTTGCAGAGCCTGCAATTCTTCATATGATTGCATTCAGTATGGGAAAAACTTGTTATGTGGTATGTGCTTCAAGCCAAAAGTCTATAGTCATAAATTCGAGTTATAGGCAATTAAAAAGATACGAGTATGTGAGAATTTATTTCGCTGCGAGGTTATATGGGTTTCACTCATTTTCGTTCCCCTATAACTTCTAAGCTGTTGCTGCAATTTTCCATAATCTAAACAGGTTGACACAATCAACGTTTAACTTTCGATTTGCGTATAATTGAGTTGAAATCATTTCCATTACAAAACTAACGATGCTTAGCAAGGATCAAAAATCTATTTACTAGTCCCCACAATGAAAGATAATAGATACACATACGAGTCAAAAGTGAGTCAACACCTACAAAAGATTTTTACTTTTTGAAATTTTGAAAAAAACATCAGGGTGTTAATATTTCGTTTCTGTTTTGTTATAATTTTGTAAAGGACACATTAGTTTTTGTTACATCAGTAAAAAATTAAAATTCGTTTCCAATTCTTTTTTAATTCACAATTTCAAAAATTAAAAATCTTTTGTAGGTGTTGACTCACTTATGACGCTCATAGTATATACAAAATTTTATAAATAATCTGCTGTCTTACCTGGAAGATCGGGCAAATCTAGTGGTAAATCAATTTCTGGCGCCTCATTTAAACGAGGCGTATAAAAAAGTCCATTCTGTGCCTGCAAGCGCGTACGACCGTGCTGCTTATTGGAAAGTGAAAATGGAGCTGGTTCTATCAACTGCTTTTCAGAGCCACCAGCGCCAGCTTTGGGTAATTTCAAACTTTGACGTTGATTTTTAAATAGTTTTGCACGTTTCCAAGAATTTAAGTCTTCTTCACTATCAACTGCATAAACGCGCTCCTCCGAATTGAAAAGCAGTAAGGAATTTACCGACTTTAAATTTTCTGGTATGGTACCCATGCCTTTTTGTTGATTTACGTCCTTCTTTGCTTCAGCAAGTGACTTTTGTGCACCTGGAGTTTCCTTTGTACGTACATGGAAAAACAGTAGCTTCTCCTCTAGAGCATTGTTTGGTAATGTTTCTACACGACTTTTCACTTCATATGGTGCTTGCTTCTGTGGCTCAGTTACGTCCATCTTGCTGATCTGCTCAAAAGTCAATGGAATGTCATGAAATACATGTGTTGCCGGAAAACGCGCTGGTGAGTAAATCCTTATCGCCTTTTTAGTGCCCACTAATCCTTTAATTTTAGTCTGTGCCCTTGCAATGCGTTGTTCTAAACTCTGTACTTTATCATTGTTTGTACCGATTCGTTTGTCGATTCTATCAAAAACTGAATTTATTGTATTTTGTAAGCAATTTAAGGCGTGAGCTGCTTGGATTATTGTTTCTTCGTGACGTAAGTCAGGTGGTATGATCGGTACGGTAAACATTTTTAAGATGATTTATGCAAGATTTATCTCTTTTTTTATTAATTTCACAATTTTTAACAGCCAGCAATTTTTTATGCTGATTGTTGTATTATCCTTTTATTTATAATTTACAAGTGCTTTATTTTGACATTTCTTCCACACACAAACAGCTGATGAACTGCTAAACAAAGCCATGATACAATTAATAAGGTAATGTCAGTTCCAGCTGGTGTTGCTTGTTCTTCTTTTGTTTTTGCACGAGTACTGTCAAAATTAACGAGCAGAAGAGTTGCACATGAGAAGAAGAAGAAGAGAATGAGCAAAAGAACAAAAATTCTAATTAGTGCGCATCACATCCAAGTGATACCTCAGAGATCCAGACGGAGCAATAAAATTTAATCAGACTAAGCAAATTAGGAAAATCAACTGCTCCAGAAATAATGTCATGACCAAATAAAACAGAACAAACATTTCTTCTAAAATTCAAGGTCTTCAAGCCCAACAATAAACACCGCGAATTATACGGTGGCAATTCTCCAACGAAATTTAAAGGTCTTAGCGCAAACCTGGTAAAAGATTTTTGGACTCTTTCAAGTCATAACATATGCGATTGATAACATAATAATCGCTGCATATTCTAACCTAGACTTTACCAAACTAACAAATAATGATTTATAAGGATCACAAAACGAAATGCTAAACGCTAACATAGCATAGGCCTTAGGCACAACATAATTTAAATGAGAACGAAATGAAAAACTAGAATCAAACACTACACCTAAGTCTTTAAATTTTGTTAAGGACGCAAGGTTTGTATTCGAAATTTTATAAGACCAGGGAAGAAGGCTACTGGACTTGGAAAACAACATATAAACACATTGACTTAGATTTCAAAATAAATTATGCTATGTTTCCACAAGAGATTTGTGAGATGATTTGCGGCTGTTTCGAGATTTAGCTCAAATGATTTATCAAACAAAAATAAAACTAGTTCTGACAAGATTTATTTTAAGTCTTGGTATAAATCACAGCAGGGCTACCGATTTAGGCAATTTTTAACCCTGACACTCCTCAATCTTGACATCAATAAACACAAAAGCAATTTAATATTTTTAAGTTTCATCCCTGAATGAAATGAAATCTATAAGCTGGCACCTCGCGCAAATCTGTCATGCGATATTGACAGCTGTTTTTGTTTTGTTCTTCCAAAATTGCGCCTTAATTTGTTTATATTGACGGCGTGCAATTTAAAATTTGTGAACTTTGCATTTTTTTGTTGTTAAATAATTATTAAATAACAAAACAAAGAATGGAAACATTAATTGAACAACTTATAAACAAAATGGGCTTACGCGATGAGCCAAACGTGATGGAGTATGTTGTTTTAAGTGAGTGTTCGAATAGATTTTTAATTACTTTGCTTGTAGAAAAACTAGAGAGTTGTTGCGTCGCTTGGAACTTAAATCTTCAAATGTGGCACTACAAATAAACGAATATGGAAAGATTGTATTGTGTGCAGATTTGGCAGCAGTGGTGCTGGGCATAGCATTCGATAAGGTACATTTTTTATCGTTTCGTTTTTATAATTCGATAAAATATGTCTTAGCTATATGTGTAATCAAATTATATTGATGAAGTTCTATACAGTGTGGTTACAATTCGTTTCGAACTTTTACAATCAAATCAACATTAGACGTGTTTCTTTTGACGCGTATATACAATTGTGGATATTTTTAAATTGCGATAACTCATGAACAGTGAGTCCCACAATAAAACTTTGGAACAATTTTATTTTATCGACTGTTGTTGTTTTTTTTTATTTTTTTTGCCCAAATAGGGCACTGGGAATTAATTACAACAACAGCAACAACAACCTCTGAGCGGATCTACTTTCGGAGATATAGCCATCGGAAGGTCGGGATATATCTTTTATAAAAATCGGTATAAGTTGGGAACCCCTGGATGTACAAAATTTTTCCATTTGAGTGATAGTTTTCGAGATATGACAATTTTTCAAAAATTCACCCGATTTTTTTTGCAAAAAACCGTTATTTTTCCCAAAAAATGTGTTATTAACCTATAATTTTAATAACTAAATTAGGAAGCTTAATTTATTTCCTTTCATTTGATATGCATTATGTATCTGAAATTGCATCATTAATAAATTTTTATAGAAAAAAACAAAAATGGACCAAATCAATTTTCTTCAAATTTGGAACTTTAAACAACAACAATGCCAAAACAGACAACAACAACAACAACAACTACAACTTTACTACTACTACAACAACAGTAATTTTACATAAGAGTAGGGGTAATTGGGCGGCCTGCGGCCGCAGCTCAAGATTTAAAACTCCCAAAAATCCGACACCGGCTTCGCGGCGGCCTTCGGCCGCGGATCAGTCTATAATATATCCAACACATAGTTTGCTAGCCAAATTGCGCGCGCAATTTTTAATAAAAATTTTAAATTTTTTTAATATAATAAGTAGCTGATCCTCTTTGTTGTTGTTGTTGTAGTAGTATCCAAGTTGTTGTTGTTGTTGTTTGTTCTGGCATTGTTGTTGTTTAAAGTTCCTAATTTCAAGAAAATTGATATGGTCTATTTTTGTTTTTTTCTATAAAAATTTATTAATGATGCAATTTCAGATACATGTTGCATATCAAATGAAAGGAAATAAAATGGGCTTTCTAATTTAGTTTATAAAATTTCAAGTTAATAATACATTTTTTGGGAAAAAAATGGGGTGAATTTTTGAAAAATTGTCATATCTCGAAAACTATCACTCAAATTGAAAATTTTTGTGCAGCAATTGTATAACCCGGTAAAATATCTTTCATATGACACCAATATTTTTAAAATCCATCCAGGGGTTCCCAACTTATACCGATTTTCATAAAAGATATATCCCGATCTTCCGATGGCTATATCTCCGAAAGTAGATCCGCTCAGAGGTTGTTGTTGTTGTTATGATTAATTTTCAAAGCCCTATTTGGGCAAAAAAATAAAAAAAAAACAACAACAGTCGATAAAGTAAAATTAAGCCAAAACTTTTTATGAAGAATCACGTTCTCTACAAAAACTTTTCATTTTATTTTTAAAAAAATTTATCTTTTAGGAGTTATTCTATAAAAACTGGTTAACCCTCTAACTGACAAAGTTATAAATTTCAACGAATAGTGTCGGGAATTTTTTTTTCTGTTAATTATTGGCTAAAAAAGGATAAAATAGTCATAAAAATGTTAAGGCCTACCTTAGGTCGACCACCAGGTGAAAATAGGTAAAGAGGTCCTCAGGGACCCCTTGCCGGTTTGAGTATAAAAAAACATTGGTTCTTTTTTGAGGTTTGAATAGTTTTTAAGGGAAAAAGTAGATAATTATAGGGGTACATATATTATTTTTGATAATAATAGTCAAAGAAACAGTTTTTGGCCTTTGAACAACACTTATGAAGAATACACTCGCTGCAAATGCACTATATTTTCAAGAATTTGCAAATCTTGCATTTTCTTCTACCTCCTTATTTTTCTAGCCAAATTGCCAGAAAGACCAGATTGTTCAGATTGTTTTTCGGAACGCTAGAGTGAACGAGGTAACTTAAGTGGCTTGAAAATAGGACCGAAAGGTGCTGATGATATAGAAGAAAACATCAGGGTTTCTTCATCTACTAAAGTTTCGGCGGTTTCTTGAGCTATAATATCACTCATAATATGGTCTTGGATGAAGTAATCACTTGTGTTACCTGTCTGCAGTGCTCTGAGCCAGGTCGAAATATTCCAACTGAAGCAATTTCGTTCCCATAAACAGGCAAGTGGTCCTCAGGGACCCCTTCCTATTTACGTTTCTAAAACATATTGTGAAATTCTCAATCACTTCAATTTATATTAAGGCGATTCCTGAAAACATGTAAAAGCCTCGAAAACCTCGTAAACTGTCAAATATTGTATTGATTTTGACAAATTTTACGAGTTTACGAGGTTTTTAAGGCTTTTACGAGTTTAAAGGCATCCCCCAATTGAAAATAGGAAAAGTTTTCTACCCAATAAAAATTAAAATTATTATTATAACTGGTATTATAACTATTTCTAAATTACTTTTTGCAGAGAAAAATTTTTTGGAGATTTTATTCTGACTTGGCAAACACAACTGATAACGAAAACAAAACTATGCAGCAGAACGCATTTTTACTGGGCTTACAATGGCACAAAAAGCATAACCATGGGAACCCATTACGTTTTCGAGCAATTATTATATTATCCACGATGCAGATGTGAAATTATTGAAGAGGTCCACAGGGACCTCTTACCAGTTAGAGGGTTAACCCATTAATGCCCAACGGAAACCACGATAGATAGAAGGCTGAAATTTTTAAGAGTTGTAGACCTGGGCTCAAACTATTTTTTTGAAAAAAAATGTTTCTATGGAAAATGGGTGCCGTATGGCACCGCTGGGCATTAATGGGTTAAGCGCCGATAAACGGCAAAAATCACTTTTTTTAAATAACTATTTTTTTTTTACACAAGATTAAAATTATTTGTAGAGCATATGGTTCTCAATGAAAAAGACCCTTGGACTTTTTATCGTACGACTCACCGTTCATAAGTTATCGCAATTTGAAAATTACCACAATTGTATATACGCGTCAAAAAAAAAAAAAAACAGGCCTATTATGTATAACTAGGTTGTTATTACTCAGAGAAAAGAAAATTAGGTGTATAATTGGAAAACACAACCCCAGTGAAATTTGGCCTGTGATTATATCGTAATTCAAAACAAAAACAGTATAAAATTTCATCGAAGTATTTTAAAAACACTACTATCTAGGTCGGACGGCATGGAAATAAGTCAAATTAATAATCGAAAAATGCACTGGGCAAGTCTCAAATATTAAAAATAGTTTTTGCCTACAATGTCACATGATTATAAAGTTTTAAACCTTTAACATCTTTATAGTAAATATAAGGACTATAAAAGGAATGACTGTCAAAATCGCCTTACTGAACATTTTAGGAGTATTTACGCCTTTACTTTAATCGCAAAAAGTAAACTTATTGAACAAAAACAAGATTCTTTTGATGTGGTATCTATTTTAGATGGAGCGAAGTGCTTAAATTGTAATTTTTTTCAAGATTAATAACCAAAAACTTCTTAACTCAGAAATGCGGAAAATACCCTTAGAAGCTTGCTAAACTTTGTGCAAATTTTCTACATCGGACACAATTTTGATAAATTCGGTCTTGTTTATAAAATACTTTTTCATTTGTACACTAGATAAAATTAACGAAGTTTACTTCACTTGAATCATTTGAATACCTTATATCAATTTAATGCAACAAATATTATTGAAATCTTTTGAATGTGAATATTTTAACTGATCACTTTGTTTTTAGGAAAATGCAATTAAATTATCTGGTTTACGTAAGTCACATTACGAAAAAGATAAACGTATGTTTGAAAAACTCTTGGATCTCAATAAAATCGTCAATGTTAATGATATTTGCATACAACTTGGCCTTAATGAGATGACGGAAAAAGCTGAGAAATTGCTGAAACATTATAAATATATTGTGGCCAGTGAAAGAGCCGATATTGATATGTCACATCCACAATATGCTGCAATGGCTGTGTTTCAAGCATGTAAACTGAACAAAACGAAAATATCCAAAGCAAAAATACTTTCCTTTAGCAATTTGCGTACATCACAGTGGACACAATTGGAACAGCGTTGGGATAAATTTATAACAAAGCACGGGAATGATTTATTTAAAAATAAATTGCAAAAACAAGCCATAGATAATAATGATGAGGATAAAGCCAAACTTCAAAAGAGTCACTTTCAAAAGTCAGGCGAAAAACGGCAAAAAGTCAACAGTGGCATCGAAGATTATGATATATGGAAAAAACGTATGCTGCAAATGGCTGAGCTGAAATTGAAGAACCAACAAACTGAAAAAGAAAACATTGAAAGCATTTTAAGTTAATCGTTATAATTTTATTAACAGTTTTTAAGATTATTTTAAGAGTTTTGGCATTTTTTAGCTTAATAAAAATTTGAATTATTTATACATAAATCACAGTTTTAATTCGTTAATTTATAAAGCTTAAAAATTATTTTGTACTAATTTCTTACTTAGTACTTAAATTATTGTCACTTGAATGCTAAGCACGACCTTCGTTCCATAAATACGAAATATGCGCTTTTATTACTTCACTTACATCTTGTTTTCTACCGTCATCTGTATGAGCTTTAAAAAAGATATAACATATTATTATATAGTAGGAAGGCGTTTGTATATTTGTTTTTAGTAAAAAACAAGATCTTAATGTTAAGGTGCTCCTAACCTTTTTTGATTGCTTAAGGTTGATTAAGGAAATGACATAAAATTATCAGACAATTTCTCCTCTCGATTCCCGAGATGTTTTTAAAGTTGGATAACTCATTAACGTACAAATATTTTTGCAAATAAATCGAAAAACAAAGTATTTCCTGTTTAATTCTATACACAATTGTTTTTGCTCTTTTCTATTTAAATTAATGATATGCTCAATGGAATTCCTTAGTTTTTCCAAAATTATTTTTTATCGTATAAATCTTTGAACTCAAAAACATCGAGGAAGATCTAGAGAGGATTTTTCTTTAAATGTTTATGGCTTTTCTGACTAAATGAAAGTAATAAGAAGCGGTAAGACCACTGTTACATTTATCTATTTGATAGGCTTTTGTTTCTTGTTTTTTTCTTGTAACAATAACGTGTCAATATAAATACGTATGATTTAACGGCTCCCGGAAATAACGCCAGAAAATTTCGTGGAAACAAAGCCACACAAATCTTCATACAAAATTTTGCCATAGGAAATATCACCAGAAAAAATGTCACGAAATTCTGGCGTTATTTCTATTTTGTTTAGGAAATAAAGCCTGCAATTTATTTCCTAGTTAGTTTTTACCTCTATATTCATAAATTTGTGGCAGAAAATTGCTGGATTTATTTAAAAAAAATTTTTTGGCGTTATTTCCTTTTAGCAATAAAGCCCTAAATTTTTGGAAAAAACGCCAGAAAAGTTTTCGTAAAGCCTTAAATTTTTGTCAAACTCTCAAAAAAGTTTTTGGTGGCTTAGTTTCTATGTAAAATTAAATGGAAATAACGCCAGAAAAACCTCCATACAAAATTCCAAAAAAATTTTTGCCGAAATTTCCGGGTGCAATATTTAACCACTTATTTCCATTAAAAAAGTAAATCATCAATCACCCTTATCATGTAATTCAATTTCGATTCAAACTAAATCGAATCGAGATTTTGCTATCATATATTTTGATATCCAGAATCGAAATCGAAAATTCATGCAATCAAAATCGAATCAGCCCTAATTAAATTCGATTTTGGTGACAAAAATTTTAGATTTCGGTTTCGTGTATCAAAATATATGAATGCAAAATTTCGATTCGATTAAGTTTAATTGAAGAAATTTTAAAGAACTATTCTTTTTAATTTTTTGACCTAAAGCCTAAAATAAAAATCAAATATTTAAACCAGAAGGTCACTAAAATTCATATCAAATTCTTCCTTAAGTTAATAAATGAAAAATAGCTTTCCGTTTCATGTCCTATGAGTCACACTTATTTAAACAACAATTTAAGACAGAAAATATTAACTTTTTAAAATTTCCTTATACTTCGTTAAAGAAGGGTTCTTTAGTTATTTTTCGAGGCTATTTTCACAGTCTTAGGGCTTAAAATAACTTAGTTTTGACCAAAGTGTTGTCATAATCTATATCATAATGTCCAATGAGTCACAATGGAATGCCCTATATATAGCTGTATTTTTGGACAGTTCATCTGTGCTTGTGTAACCACATTCTGATAAATGTATGGAAAAGCAATATGCTTAACTTAACACAGATAAATAAAAGTAAGTGCTTAATACAAAGATAAAGTGTCCTTAAAAATAAAGCTATTGTTTTAATAAAACGAGTTATTTTAACAAATACGAGTACACTTACAATTATAAAGTAGGAGTTCACACTCTTGTTGCGTTTCAGGCCATTCGTTAAGCAGCTTCTTTAAATGCTTAAAGAATTTTATTAATATTTCCCTTTGCATTGCTTCCATTTGCCACGTGGAAGACAATTTAAAATGCATTGATTCAAAAAATGTTAACATGGGCGTGGCGCCTTCTAACGCTATGTAATAGAAATCACCATTAATAGGTTCTGTAATGCGATAGACATCATTTTTATAATAACGTGCGACGCCTGCACGTTGTTTTATAACCGCCTCTAAGGGCTAAAGACGGAAAGTTAAAATTTTAAAAATGATTTAGTTTTATTTGTGGGTGTGATTATACATATATGAAGTATATTGTGTATATATGAATTTTTTCTCTCTGTTATATACAAAACTAATTATGTATATCTTATGCTTTTTAGGATGATGTTTAGTGTTTATATACATATTCAATTAAATTGTAAGTTCTAGCTTTAAAGTCAAGTCTCGTAACAGAGTATGCAGGCAACATTAACTTACCCCAGCTTTTTCAAGATATTTGCCTTCGATTTTTGAATCGACAAACATTGTATTGGGTATCAGTATAATCAAACGATTAACTGCGAATTTCACTCGGTTCTTTGCTTCGTACAATTCAATACGTTGACGTATGCCCGGATGATCATTGGAAGGCATAGTTAATTTTAAATACCCATGAAAATAACTAGAAGCCATTCCTGTAGCATAGTCCAACCCATGCTGTTCACGAATCCAGTGCGAATAGTTTAAAGTGCTGTGATTAAAATTTACAAAAGTAAGTAACCAATAGATGGGGATATGTAGTACCCAAGGAAAGAGCTCAACCCAAAAGAAGTCGTTTGTACTACAATGCCAAATTGCAATAAATGCAGTGCATATCAACACTGTTGTTGTGGAGACAGTATAGGTGAATGCGTATTTTAATATATTCTTTAGTCTTTTATTATGTTCATAGTAGATTGGAAATAGAAAATATTCGCGTATTGCCAAAAATGAACGCTGTAAGAGGTCAGCTAGAAAAATAGTTATTAAGGCCTTTAGGGTCCTGTCTGTTTGTAAACAAAGTAATTGATTAAATTTATGTGTAAATATATTTGTAATTTTTAATAACTTTACCTAGATATGTGTAAAAAAACACCTTCATTATTTTGAACTTGAAATAAAGCAGAAGATGCAAGGACAAACTTTCCGGCTAACTAACCCAATTAACCTATCAGTTCTTAAAGGAAAAGTGACAACTGCAATTTTCTTCTTCTCTTTACAATTTCTGCAAAGTGCAATTTAATGTTGCCATTGCAATTTTTTTTTTTTTTCGATTAAAGTTTGCTTACCTAATATACAAGGTTGATTAAAAAGAAAGTTCAGAAAAATGATATAGTAAAGTTGTGCTGGTCCGATCTGCCAACTTTTTGTTGCTAAAGGAAAATCATAAACAATTTTTACTCATTGACATTTTTTCACCATTCAAATGGTTTAACGTCACATAAAATGAGTGCAGAATCGGGAAAAATTCGTTACATTTTATTTATTTCTTCGAAAAGCTCTATATGGCCGCGAAGGCTCACAGAAAAATTTGTGCACATTATGGAGAATGCACTTTATCGGAAAGGACAGTTGAAAAATGGTATGATCGATTGCGCTCTGGAAATTTTAATGTAAAAGACGATCATGCACCAAAAAAGTGGAACAAATCTTGAAAAGGTGGAAGAGACCGACACATAAGCTGTCGCGACATCGCTGAGTGAAAAAATCTTACTGACAGCATTTCAGTTTGTGAATCTCTTCTGAAACGGAATGATATCGAACTATTTTTACACAAATTGGTTACTGGTGACGAAAAACGGATAACGTTTGCTAATAATGCAAGAAAACATCATGGTCAAAATGAGGTGAGCCTGTCCAAACCGTCGCAAAGCCGGAACTGACGCCAAGGAAGGTTTTGCTTATTGAGTTCACTTAAAAATATCCACAAAAAAAAAAAAAAAACATCCAAAAATAAAAATATCCACAAAAAAAGAAACATCCAAAAATAAAAACCAAAGATTATTATTTATTTTTGGATATTTTTGATTTTTTTGGGATATTTTTCATTGGATGTTTTTATACCCTACACCCAGGGTATATTCACTTTGTCCTTCCGTTTGTAACGCAGAGAAGGAGGCGTGGCAGATATAGAAAAGTATATATATTCTTGATCAGCGTCACCTCGATATAGCCATGTCCGTCTGTCTGGCTGGCTGGCTGTGTGTGGAAATACACTTTTTGGGAAAACTAAGCAAGATAATTCAATGAAATTTGGTGCACAGCCTTCGGCGTCAAAGTTAGCTCGGGGGATTGAAAATGAGCGCAATCGGTCAACGGACACGCCTACCGCCCATACAAAAAATATATTCAAAATGCAACTTTTTGAGTTTTTTTCACGATAATGCAACCAAAATACACATAAATACTACAAATTGTAAGCGCAAGCTCTGAACAAAACCAGGAGAATTCGGACAAGAGGGCGTGGCACCTCCCATATAAGCAAAAACTTCCAAACGCTATACTGAAAGCGTTTTTTGAGATAATCCAACCAAGTTTCACTCAAATGCTAAGAAGTACAAATTCAAACTCTGAGAAAAAACTGGGTGAATTTGGATAAGAGGGCGTGGCACCTCCTATATAAGCAAAACTTTCAAAATACTGCTGTGTATGGTATTTAATGTTTGGCCAGGCCAAAGGTAACACCCTTACTATTTTTTTTTTTTTTTTTGGATGATTTGCTTAGTATTTCTTGGGATCCTGTGTACCACGAGCTGCATCCGCGTGCCCAAACGCTTAATTCGGAGCAGTACTGTCAATAATTAACAAGATTAAATGAAGCGCTCAAGGAAAAAGTCCGGAATTTGTCAACAGAAAGGGCGTCGTTTTTCATCACAAC
The DNA here is from genome assembly GCA_951812925.1 of Calliopum simillimum. Taxonomy (NCBI): domain Eukaryota; kingdom Metazoa; phylum Arthropoda; class Insecta; order Diptera; family Lauxaniidae; genus Calliopum; species Calliopum simillimum. The sequence goes on from OX638370.1 coordinate 25,616,585, forward strand.
AACTCTAGACTACAAACTTCTTTGGTGGCCCGCCAAAAACTGAGAAAGCTTGACTGGAAAGTTTTAATGCATCCACCATATAGCCCAGACCTTGCACCTTCGGATTACCATTAGTTTCACTTTTTGCAAAACTATCTTAACGGCGTAAAATTAAATTTCCTAGAGAATTGCAAAAAGGTCTTGTCCGAGTTTTTCGAGCAGAAATCCCAGAAGTTTTGCCCGAAAGATGGCAAGAGGTGTTCAATAACAATGGGAAATATTTGACTCAATACAGTTATTTTGATATAAGTATGAAAAAAAAAATTGGTTAAGCTTAGCTTACTTCACTGAATTTTCTTTTTAGTCAAGCTTAAATTTTTTAAACAAATTTGTTTTATTGTGCTTTTAACTCCAAGAAAAAATACGTAAAGTGTCATTTGGATATTGTTTCCCATATGAAGCCATCGTATAATTCTGATATGATAAGGAAAATCGATAAAACTTGAGAGCCTCTGAATTGATGTGAAAAAATATTTTGTATCGAACTTAGTTTTCTATTTCAAACTATTCAGCGAATAAACTCCAGATGAATTCTATTGCAGTGTTATACTACGTTTCTACCGAAGATATAGCTGTGATGTAATCTATAAATTTCGTCGTTAAATCCTACCCATTTCCACCGGCCCAAGGAGATTTTAAAACTAAAGTTGATATTCTTTTTTTTTCGGAACAAGTCAAGTGTTGCTCCCAAAGCCAAATTATTTTTTTTTGCCAAAATATGGCTTTGAGAATTAACAATAACAACAACAACAAAAACAAAAAGTGTCGCTCAGTTCTGGATCGGAAGATCGGGATATAGCTTTTATGAAAGCAGGTAAAAGTTATGAATCCCTTGATGGATTTTAAAAATGTTGGTGTTATATGAAAGGTATTGTAACTAGCTACCAAATTGGTATACAAAAATCTTAAATCTGAGTTTTCGGTTTCGATATATGGCGATTTTAAGATAATTTTGAGCAGTTTTTTTTTTTTTTAAAACACTATTTTTTCCAAAAAACGTCTCATCAATCCATAACTTTAGTAACAAAATAGGAAAGGCCAATCTATTTTCTTTTATTAGCTATGCCATTTGTACCCGATTTCCTATATTTGTAAAGTTTTTCCAAAAAAATAAATAAAAATAGAAGAATTTTTATTTTATTTTATAAGATGTCTTCATCTACAACATTATCATCATCATCATCCTCTGCTTCGTAGGAAAAGACTTTATGCATTTCTCCCTCATTCCTCCATTGGCTCAACCCCCTCTGCTTTTCACTTTTTAAGGAAAATGAATTTTGCAATATATCCTTCGTAAAATCGTTTTCTTCTGTTAAGATCTTCAATAGTATTTGTGTGGACGCCAGTTACTGGATCTTTAAAAGAAATTGAGTGGTTCACCGTTAGGGGGTTAATACCTTATTTTTCTAATCAGTTATATAACCTGACTGAATGATTTCCAAAAGAAGCGCCACAGGCGAAAATTTTAATAACAGTTTTTCTCTTTTGTAATAAAAAATAGTAGTAAATCTCACGTTTTTGAATAAAAATTTTCATTTTGTTGTTGTTGATGGTGGTGTTGTTGATGTTGTTGTTGTTTTGTTAGTTGTTGTTGTTAGTAGTGTTGTTGTTTTGTTAGAGTTGTTGTTGTTGTTGGCTAAATTGTTGTTGGCTGTATTGTTGTTGCTAGTGTTGTTGTTGTTGTAAGTGGTGTCATTGTATTATTGGTGTCATTATTTTATTGTTATTGTAACGGCTCGAACGCCAGGCCAGTTATTGTCGTCAAGGTTACGATTCCTGGCCTCCAAATAAGATGGTCGCTCTAAGACGTTGTTGTTGTTGTTAGTGGTGGTGCAGTTGTTGTTTTTGTTAGCGCTGTTTTTGTTAGTGGTGGTGTTGTTGTTGTAATATTTGCTAAATTTCATGAACATTTCTTTAGTTTAATTTTTGTTTTTCTACAAAAATGCCTAATGATGCAAATTCAGTTACAAATGGCACATTTAATGAAGGAAAATAGATAAGGCTTCCATATTTTGTAAATACAGATATAGGTGAATAAGGTATTTTTTTTTAATTTATAATAGCTTTTAAAAAAAACTGGTCAAAATTTTCACAATATCACCATATCTTGAAAACCATAACTTAAATTTAAAACTTTTCAAAATAATTTTGTAGCCAATTAAAATATCTTTCATATAACATCAATATTTTTAAAATCCATCAAGTGATTCAGAACTTATATCGGTTTCTATAAAAGCTATATCCCGATCTTCCGATGACCATATCTCCAAAACTAGGTCCGAGCGACACTTTTTGATTACACATTCCTTGTAAAAATTATAACTTTAACAAGAAAAGTTTGGCTTAAACCAAATTGGGTTCTGGGAGCAACGGTTGACTTTAGCTTTTTTTTTTCATAATTTCCATTTGCTTTCTTTTAAATAACATTTGATGCAAATTGTCGTCAAAGTTAAGGGATGCCAATTGGTCGAAAACTGCCTAAATCGGTAGCCTTGTTGTGATTTATACGAAGATATAAAATAAATCTCGTCAGAAGTAGATTTACCAAATGAAATATTTTTACCCAAAGTAGTAACACTGATAATGAATAAAAGAAAACTCAAAAACAGCTGATTATTGGATCAACATTTCAGCTGTTTACCAGCTGTTTGATGTAAAAGAAACGTCAAATCATCTGAAGATTTTTCCACTTCCATATTTGTTACCAAAGTTCGCTATATTTTAATTGCAGAATTAGATTAGCCTAATTTGCAGGTTTAAGGGCAACGATTGCTTAACTATCATAGTAAAAAACAAGTGATAAAAAAAATGAAAAAGCGTGTGATTATTAAAAAGGTAAGATTAATTATTTCAGAAATTTCAAAATGATACCAATTCCCGATTATGCGTGTAATAAGTAATGCAGAAAGGTCAAAGTTAAAACTTTGTCTTAATAAGGAATTTTTTGAATGTTTTTCTTCATTGTTATTTTATGTAAATGCCTAAAATTTAGCTAAAGGCCACGTTTCCATGACCTTTGAATTTTAGTACAAGTACTCAAATCTTGGTGTTCATTTTAATTTGTATACGAAGTCTTGAGGAGCTGCCGACAAATTTATGTTTGTACTGACTTTGTCTACTTTTTATTATGTCCTACAGATATTTGTTTCCCAATGTTGATCTGATTTGTGTCCATGTGTAAACTGTGATTGAGTCTAAAAATATTGTTATCCCTCAAAAAGATTAAGATGGTTGAGCTGGTAAGTAAAATCATTTGCTATTAAAATAAAGGAACAATTTTACATCACCGACTGTTGTTGTTTTTTTTTTATTTTTTTTGCCCAAATAGGGCTCTGAGAATTAATTACAACAACATCAACAACAACCTCTGAGCGCATCTACTTTCGGAGATATAGCCATCGGAAGATCGGGATATATCTTTTATAAAAATCGATATAAGTTGAGAACCCCTGGATGGATTTCAAAAATATTGGTGTCATATGAAAGGTATTTTACTGAGCTATATAATTGCCCTGCAAAGCTTTTCAATTTGAGTGATAGTTTTCGAGATATGACAATTTTTCAAAATTTAACCCCATTTTTTTCGCAAAAAACCGTAATTTTTCCAAAAAAATGTGTTATTAACCTATAATTTTAATAACTAAATTAGGAAGCCTAATTTATTTCCTTTCATTTGATATACGACATGTATCTGAAATTGCATCATTAATAAATTTTTATAGAAAAAAACAAAAATGGACCAAATCAATTTTCTTCAAATTTGGAACTTTAAACAACAACAATGCTAAAACAGACAACAACTTTACTACTACTACAACAACAGTAATTTTATAAGAGTAGGGGTAATTGGGCGGCCTGCGGCCGCAGCTCAGGATTTAAAACTCCCAAAAATCCGACACCGGCTTCGCGGCGGCCTTCGGCCGCGGATCAGTCTATAATATATCCAACACATAGTTTGCTAGCCAAATTGCGCGCGCAATTTTTAATAAAAATTTTAAATTTTTTTAATATAATAAGTAGCTGATCCTCTTTGTTGTTGTTGTTGTTGTTGTAGTAGTATCCAAGTTGTTGTTGCTGTTTTTGTTGTTGTAGTTGTTGTTGTTGTTTGTTCTGGCATTGTTGTTGTTTAAAGTTCCAAATTTGAAGAAAATTGATTTGGTCTATTTTTGTTTTTTTCTATAAAAAGTTATTAATGATACAATTTCAGATACATGTTGTATATCAAATGAAAGGAAATAAATTAGGCTTCCTAATTTAGTTATTAAAATTACAGGTTAATAACACATTTTTTGGGAAAAATAACGGTTTTTTGCGAAAAAAATGGGGTTAAATTTTGAAAAATTGTCATATCTCGAAAACAATCACTTAAATTGAAAAACTTTGTAGGGCAATTATATAGCCTGATAAAATACCTTTCATATGACACCAATATTTTTGAAATCCATCCGATTTTTATAAAAGATATATCCCGATCTTCCGATGGCTATATCTCCGAAAGTAGATGCGCTCAGAGGTTGTTGTTGTTGTTGTTGTAATTAATTCCCAGAGCCCTATTTGGGCAAAAAAAATAAAAAAAAACAACAACAGTCGGTGATGTAACATTAAGCCAAAATAAACTTATATTTTTTAATGAATTTTTCAATTCTTTATAGAAATCCAAATCCGCTGCTAATCGTAAGCAATCAATAAGCAATGGTGTATTGGGAAAATTCGAGTACACTGGCCGTATGTTGGAGCTTGTTGAAGGCTATAATTCAGCAGTTCAGATACTATTTCCAAAATATCCTTGGTTTTTGTATCCTGGACATTTGATATATTCAATTTATCAACGATACATGAAGTACTACAAAGGAAAGTTTCGTCTTATACCGATACCTAATTTACTGTATGAGCTTTTGCTAAGGGATGAGTTCATAAAATCAGAGCACATTGTTTTTGCATCACACGAAACTTTTGACACATATGCTGAGTCGAATGATGTTAATTTTGTCAATCTTATTGTATACTCTGGTAAATCAACAAATGAAACAACTCAAAATCATAATGACAGCAATATTGGTGGCTCTTCAGAGTTAGTTATTAAACAAATGCTAAATCAGGCGCCGCATACACTTGTTGCACAGATTCGGCCCGTTGCGAATTGTCAGCCTTGTTGTTTATATGTTCAGGTGAGTTTAAAGCTTTTAGAATTTAAAAATATACTTATTAAAAATTTTTTTTTCACGGGGTTATCGTGAATCAAGATTCCCGGGGAATTTTCTTGAACTGCAATAGAGAATACACGGCAGTCTGAGAAAAAAGTTTTTCATTAAAAAAAAAAAAAAAAATAAAAATACTAAGAAAAAAGACCAAGTGACCAAGTATAATTGCATATTTAGTACATATCTATAGAGTTAGAGGATAAAATGTGACCGTTTTGGGTCCATTTGGTAAAAAAAATGTTTTTTCATATATCGATGCGAAAATATCGTAAATATATTTGGATATGACCACAGGTGTCTCCGAGCCCTCTAAGCGAGCTTTTTGGACCCATTATTGAAAAATACTTTTTAAAATAAGTTTTTTATAAAAGTTTTTGAACAAATTTTTTTTGTATAATAAGACCAAAAAAATTTAAAGTTTTTATAAGCTTTCTTCATGTAAATCTTTTTAAACAAAAGTATCAATTTTTTAATATATTCCTATGACGCTTAAAAATTGTATAATAAATTTTTTTTTTTTTTATTACTAGGAAAATTTCTACTCCAATCTGATGGATCGTTTTCGCATTACAAACTCTGACACTGGTCGTGCTCGCTTTTGGGTCAATTTAGAACACTACAATGATGAACAATCTATACCCAACATTGCTACGAAAGCACAGATTTATATGTTAAATAATCCATACGAATTGCCACCAGATCTATCGGAACTTATTCTGAGCAACTTTTTTAATACGCCTCGTATTCTCCATCGCGGTCATACATATCGCATTGAGGTCAATGCAAAGCTGGTAGGAACAGCTACCTATGCACATTATTATCTTATATTTGCCTACCTAAAGTATGTACATTTTCGCTGCGTACACTTGGAAGTAAAAGGAAATGAGTTTGAAATGCAGGCCATTGTGGCAAAAAACTTTACAAATCTTGTGCAAATTGCATATACACATCACTTTTTGCCACGCCAACTATTGGACAATGTAGCTATAGTGCAGAATTATCCATTAGGTTTGCGTAATACGTATGACATGTTACGGTCTTCAATCGATGCGTTCTTACCAAAAAAATCAGCATGCCTTTCTTCAAAGCATATCTATCCTTTGTTTTTATTGCAAGGTGATCGTGGTGCTGGTAAAACTAAATTAACTAATGCCGTTGCACAAGATTTAGGAATGCATTTGTTTGGTGTGGACTGTGCAGAGATTGTTTCACAAGTACCTTCACATACGGAATTGAAACTAAAAGCTGTTTTTGCTAAAAGTCTTATCAGTGAGCCACTGTTAATATGCTTTCATAATTTTGAGGTGAGTTATGTATTTAAGGGAGTAGTCAGGTAGAAATAGCGTTTTTGCGAAAGAATTTTTTTTCATATAAATTTTAATTCAACATTTTTGATGTTTTTATGTTATTGTACATATTTTTAAGTAGCAAAAAAAAAAAAAAATTTTCAATTTTCGTTGACTTCCGGTGAAGATATGGGCGACCGGAAGTAGGCCGGTTTTGATGTGGTACCCACGATTTCTCGATTTCAGATAATCTGAAACAAAAAAAAACCAATTGCGTTTTAAAGTACATGTGAATGACTATCTTGGGTACCACAACTGGAAAAAAATATTGATAAATAAACAAGTACTGCAATTTTAAATTTTTTTGGTCTTTTTCAACCTCGTTTTTTGTTAATAATATTGTTAAATATTTATTGACAGTATTGATTTTGGTACCCAAATCTATTACGAACATTAAAAAAAAAAATGAAGTAAATCGGTACAGTAGATTAGCCGGAATCGTGGGTACCAGTTCAAAAAACACTGTTCTGAGAAAAACACGTTTAAAGATTTCACAACAAATTATCAATTATGAAATTATCAAACTAGTTTTTAATTACTTTCCGATAACATCTGAGGGAAAAGAAGGTTTCTACATTATTCTTGAGGGTTTAAATTATCCGAAACGGGAAAAAAAAAAAAATTTTTTTTGTAAAAAAAAAACTACCTGACTACTACTCCCTTAAGTTTTTTCATTTACATTAATTATGCAAGAACTAGTTAATTTTTTAGTAAGCTCGCTTTATTCTTTAACGCTTTATTTATTGTTCATCAAATTTACAGATATTTGGCATTGATAACGAAGGCAATGAGGATCTACGCTTGCTTTCCGCTTTTCAGGTGCAGGTTCAGGAACTCTATGCTAGTGATCGTAAGCATCCAATCGTAATTGTAGCACTCACAAATGATAAACATTTAAAGCCCATGGTTCAACGTTTATTCCTCGAGGTAATACATTTGGAGGCACCAACGAAAGAGGAGCGCTACGATATACTTAAATGGCTGCATACACGTGAAATTTTTAATAATAAAATTTTCAATATGAAAGATCTGGAAAGTATGCCATTATATGGGCTTGACTCCAAAGAACGTTTTATGTTTAAGATTTGTCCAGATTGGAACACTACCAAATCAGTGCTCCGTGAAGTTGCTGATAAATCACAAGGTTTTCTGCTTGGAGACTTACAACTATTGCATGATAATGCTGTACGTACACAGCGTAATGAACGTCGTGCCAAATCAGTCATCAATTTCAACCATTTTGCGCAAAACCTTTCTGAAATGCAATCTTCCTTTGCGGATAGTCTAGGTGCTCCTAAAGTACCAAAAGTTCAATGGTCTGATATTGGTGGTTTAGCTAAATTAAAGGATGAAATTCAAAGCAGCATAGGATTACCACTTAAACATATGCATCTTATGGGTAAAAATTTACGACGCTCTGGTATTATGCTTTATGGACCACCTGGCACAGGCAAAACGCTTGTAGCCAAAGCTGTTGCAACGGAATGCAATTTGAGTTTCCTATCTGTACAGGGACCGGAGTTGCTTAATATGTATGTTGGTCAAAGTGAACAAAATGTACGCGAAGTTTTTTCGCGTGCACGTTCTGCAGCTCCGTGCGTGTTGTTCTTGGATGAATTGGATTCGTTAGCACCAAATCGTGGTGTGGCTGGCGATTCTGGTGGTGTAATGGATCGTGTTGTTTCACAGTTGCTTGCCGAAATGGATGGCATGGGTGGTGATACGTCAAAGCCAATATTCATTTTAGCTGCTACAAATCGTCCAGACTTAATTGACCCAGCACTTTTGCGTCCAGGAAGATTTGATAAACTGTTTTATGTTGGACCATGTTCAAGTACAGAAGATAAAGCATCTGTTTTGATTGCGCAAACACAACGCTTTAAGCTTGCTAACAATTTGAATATTAATGAGATTGCAGAAAATTTGAAGGGTGAAATGTCCGGTGCAGATTTATATTCAATCTGTTCGAATGCATGGCTTTCGGCAGTTAGAAGGACTATTGATGCCCATATAAAAGGTACGAATTTATTCGATAACAATGCTATTTTCATCTGAATCGCATTAATGATTATTATTCTCTATATTTACAGAAAATTTGGATACATCGGAGCTGTTAGCAGAAAATGTGGTTGTTGAAATGGATGATTTTACAAAATCTTTTGGTAAATTCATACCATCAATAAGTAAACAAGATTTAGAATATTTTAATAAATTAAAATCATCTTATAGCATTTAAAAAAAAAAAAAAAACAATATCGCTATTAGATAAAAACTGCCATTCTGTAGAGACTTTGAATTGGATGTAAAATGTAATTTCGGTTGACATTACTTTTCGCAGAAGATGAATATTTTTCTGACTTTCCAATCTCTAATATTAATTTTCGCAAAAAATCAGTTTATCTAACAAATTTCCAGACAACTTTTGAGAGGAGGTTTTGAATTTTTTAGAGATATCGAAAATTGAAACTTTCAAGAGGAAATTTTTCTGTCTTCAAAAATGAGTTCGGGAAATTTTTTGGAAATGAAGTTTTTGTTTTATTCTTTTGGCTTTTTTGAGAAATATTTTTAAAATTAAATTTACATGTGAAAATTATGACAAAGTCTTTACAGTATGATGATTTTTAATACTCCAAACCACAAGCACTAATTCGTGTTCAATTTTGAGTGGAGTTTAATCTTTTTTGTTGAATAAACATTTGCCAGACATTTGAAAAGTTTAAAAATTTTTACACAAGAGCTTTGGTCTTGAACATCAAGCTAAACTGAGGTTATAAAAATTGTTATTTATTAAAAAAAACCAAAAAAATTGATTTTTTACTTTTACAAACTGAATAACGTTCAAATTATCGAAAAATTACACTACATTACAAATAATAAATATGTGTGTGTAACATTTTGCAGACCATATTTTCTAAACTAATTTGAGGTCGCTGATTCCGAAAATTGCATTTATTTTTTTTTCCTAGGGGCCGTTCTCGAGATAATCGACCTTTTCGATTTTATGGGCTATAGCTCCATTTTTTCGAACATATTTTGAGAAACCCAATTTCGATCGAATATGTTTTTGCACTATTCAAGAGAAAAATTCTTAAGCTTCCAACAAATGTACCAATGTCTAAGATCCAATTCAAATTGGCTGAGTTATAGCAACGAAAAGTTCATTTTTATAGTAGTTTTTTACACTTTTTCGTGTTTAAGCCAAATTAAATACGGTTTTTTTGCCAGTAGCTTATACAAATATATATTTTTTATATTTTAATTCAATAGTGTGTTTAATTGCAAATATTTGGAAATAAATTTTAGTAAAATTGGATCATTTTTTAAAAAGTTATTAAGATTTTAGTAAAATAAGACCATTTCGATTTTCATAGAAAACACAAATTATTTTTTAAATTTTTGTTGAAAAAATTAATTTTTTCTATGAAAATCGAAATGGTCTTATTTCACTAAAACCTTAATAACTTTTTAAAAAATGATCCGATTTTGCTAAAATTTAACTTTAAATATTTGCAATTAAAGACACTGTTGAATTAAAATATAAAAAATATATATTTGTATAAGCTACTGGCAAAAAAACCGTATTTAATTTGGCTTAAACACGAAAAAGTGTAAAAAACTACTATAAAAATGAACTTTTCGTTGCTATAACTCAGCCAATTTGAATTGGATCTTAGACATTGGAACATTTGTTGGAAGATTAAGAATTTTTCTCTTGAATAGTGCAAAAACATATTCGATCGAAATTGGGTTTCTCAAAATATGTTCGAAAAAATGAAGCTATAACCTATAAAATCGACAAGGTCGATTATCTCGAGAACGGCCCCTAGGAAAAAAAAATAAATGTGATTTTCGGACTCAGCGACCTCAAATTAGTTTAGAAAATATGGTCTGCATAATGTTACATTTTGGCTGTTGTCTAGTGTTATGGTTTTTTGTAGAATCGCCTTTCTTTTGTCAAGTTCGTTCGAATGTCCTCCAGTGGCGGATCCAGCGCTGTCAAGAGGGGGGGCCGATTGACCACATTTCTAGACTCTTCATCAGATTTTTCTCATACTTCAGGAAATTTTATTGAAAAACTGTATAAATTTAGCATCTCTTCAGGAGAGCGAGATTTTAAATCTTCCATGATGGTATCGATTATCGGTATGTATATAGATCGTCTAAAATAGTCCTGAGGATTTTGACATGGATAATTTGCTCGATTTCGTTGCTTTTGCGCTAGCCGAAGAAGTTTCATTTCTATACCGAGTTCATTAGCAATGCCACAAATTTCGTAATACAAACTTGAAAACGTTTCATCACATTTTTCGCGCTTTCGATTCAAAATCTTTAAAACATCATTTAGCATATCACGTGCTGATTTTAGGTCTAGTTTTGATTTTTGAAAAAAACGACTTAATGGCAAAGTGCAAGAAAGTACTTCTGACACAAGAAAGCCAGAGTCAGATATAGCAGATTTTAATATCTTTGCCTTTGCAGCAGTCTGAAGGTCCCTCCACGAAGATATATCGTCAAGGCATTCGTGAATTTTCGGTAGAGATTCTTGAAATTAAAGAACTCCGTTGTGACGTTTAACCCATCTCGTCTCGCATAAACCAATAAACTGATATCCCATTATATTTTTAAGAACTGCATTGCGTTTTGACGAAGGTTTAAAAAAAGAAATCACTTCTTTCATCGTTCCAATTGCATTACAGAGCAGCCACCTTTAGTCAAGCCTGTGCAATAGCTAACATTTAAAGTTGCTTTTTTCAAAGTTTCTAATACAACTTGACCTAAGTTATAACCTGTTACTTTAATTTCATTGTCTATTTCACAATCAGTTTTATTCGAATTGAATGAAATCTTCTCTAACTTTGCCTTTGTATAAATATCTTACTACCAGTGTCATTTGAGAGATATGAGCAATATCTGTAGTCTCGTAAAACATTACACTATAAAAATTAGCTTCTTTGATTCGACTTATAAGTTCGCACAAAATTTCTTCTCCAAAGCAATTAATAATCTCATCCTGCGTGGTTTGACTTATAAAAGTTGCTCGAGATGAAGATTGTTCAAGATGATTTTTTAATTCTAAATCCCCACTTTGAATTCGAAACCTTAATAACTCTATAAAATTTCCCTCGTTAATAAGGCTATCAGAAGTATTAAAGCAGAGGTGTGCACACAAGTAACGAAAGGGAGCTAACATATTTAATCGGCTGATTAAAAGAGCTAGCTCACGATATTCGCAAAATGTAAGTCCCCAGGCATGCTTCGAAAAAAATTAAAACATAAAAATTTCAAATTCGAGGGATGCAATGACAACAACAAATCAATGATAAAATAATAATTCCCGTTGCTCGACGATCGCAACGAAAAAAGCTTCAACTCACTTGACTTCAAGCTGCATGAAATTGTTGTTGCGGCCGCTCGCATTGAATTTTATTTTGGAAGTTCGTAGATATTCATTTTTTGGTTTCCTTCAAAACTAGAGTTGGACTGACACTTGCGAACAAGTAGGGTGTTAAATACGGAAGGATATTTGTACTTTTTGTTGTTGTTGGCTTGTATTTAGAAAAACTTAACATTTGAAAAAATCAAAAACTCAAGCCTTACGTTTATGACGTAAGGCTTCAAAATCAAGTTTATATGGGAGCAAGATGAAAAAATGTTTGCTCCAGGTGCACACCTCTGTATTAAAGTTTAATTTATGCATTCAACTATTCGTCTTAAATGATTTCGATTTTCCAACACCTGTTTCAACCTCTCATTATCGACTTGATTGACAATATCTAAATTTGGGTTTTCAATAACTTTTAAGAATTGTTTCGCAGACATTAGAGACTAGCAAGTAGATATTTTACTGTAAGTACGATAAATATTATTTTATAGTGAATTACTAATAATTAATATTTATTAATAATTAATATTTCTATCTTATTTATATATATAATAATCTGTATTTTTATATCGACGGCTTATATTCAATGCCCTCTATCTACAATTTTCACGAATATTAGTTTTTGATGGTAAAACCTTCATTGAGACAAATAGCGTCTATGATATTAAATCCAAACGAAAAATTTGCTTCCAGAGCTACTTTTTTTCCATATAACAAAATTCACTATCTACAGCAATCGATTTTGTGAAATGCAACATCCTCTATCTACATATGAAAAATTAAAGATTTTTCATTTTATTATATTTATTGGGTGGCCATTATATACAAGGTCATGACAAATGATCGTCAATCGGCTCCAAATGTCGAAAATAAATTTTCTTGATTTTTTCAGTTTTGTATGTTGAACCTTTATAGCCCTGCTGAGTCGTGATTGGCCCTTCTGTAAACAAACATATAAGGCTAGACGCATGAAATTTGGTACAGATGAAAAAAAATATTACTAGGCTATCTGGGATCAAAAATGGGCGTGATCGGTTAAACTTGATCTGAAAATTAATACAATTGAGGAGTGTCCGCACCAAAGGGCCTAGGTACCATTTCGAGGGAAAAGTTGTGTCATAATATGAATCGGGTGACATTTTGTTAGAAATGATAATAATTGTTTTCTGTTTTCAAGAAAAATTGACTCCATGGCGTGAAATTGATGGCATTATGTTCAAAAAAATTATACCGGCCAAATAACTGATTATTATGGCACATAATATGTATGAGATTACTTTTGCCTCGAAATGGTACTTAGGCCCATTGGTACAGCTACTCCTCAATTGTATATACGAGTCAAAAGAAACTGGGTATTAGAGCGGTATCCAGACCGACTTGTGAATGCAAAAAATCAGAACTGAAATCTGAGCTCAGTTACTAGAAAGTACATCTACCCTACTCCCCGCCCAGGCCCACTATAGTCTTGCGCCATAGTTTTTTATAGCAGTTTATGGTGGACTGGGATTAGTGGTGAGCAAACCACTTGCATATTGTGTCTTGGTCATTAAGTCTTGGTCTCAAAGATGCTAAATTTCGAATTGAGATATGATTTTATGCTTAAAACGGGCGTGACACACCTATTAACTATAAATTCGAAAGACTAAAAAGCAGTATTGGTCTTGATGATAATCCTGAGCAAGACCAAGACCAAGACCACAGAAGTCTTGGTCTAGCAATGATATTAGCTTCTTGGTCTAATACCGAGACTAAGACCAAGAATCAAGACTAAGACTAATTTTGCTCATCACTAAACTAGGATTTTTCTATCATGTAAGAATTCTGAGCTATCTTTTCTTAGAAGTCCAAAAATCACTGTTTTGAGGCCTACTTAGAGCTATATAGCAAGCTATAAGCAAGGATAACTCAGGATCCTTAAATGATAGAAAAAAAACTAAGTTAAGATTCATAATAAGCAGATCAAAGTTCCAAATAAACGGCTATGTAAAATAAGGACCTATAATAATCTGAGCTCAGGTTTCGGTTCTCATATTTTGCATTCTCAAGTCCGCCAGGCGCCTAACCTATTTTTAGTTTTCTTTTGCTAAAAAACCATCTATTAATAAATAATTCATAAAAAAATGGTTTTTATTATTGTGCAATAGGCTCTATCTGCTTGTTTGAACACGCGTTTTATATTATATTTGAATTGCAATATCCTCTATCTGCTATAATAAGGCGAATAACTAAGGTTTTTTTAAATTTTTTTATTTGAAGGATCTAGTGGCTCTTTTTAATTAATATCGTAGTACTTCGTTTGATTAACACTATAAAAAATAGCGAATAAAACAGTTTTTTTGCTCTCCTGAAAAATTCTGTTTTTGTAGATAGAGTGTATTGAATATAAGCCGTCGATATTATATTATCATACATTTAAAAAAAAAAAACCAGAAAGTTTTCGAAATCTACATATAATTTAAAAAAAAAATTTAATCACTTGGTTTGAGAGGGGGGGGCGATCGCCCCCCCTGGATCCGCCACTGATGTCCCCTGTCCCCTTAATCAAAATATATCGTAAGACTATAACAAATAGTTGAAGTTTCGTTTTAAGGAAGGCTAATAAATAAATTTAGTAAACTAAACTGTTTGACGAACATCGCGTTCGCTTTCAGGCGCTTTCTCGGTTCTTTCTTGTAATTCCAAACGGTATCTTGGATAGCTGATAGATTCCTGGAATCATTACGCACCTCGACGCCTCGACGCACCCACCAATCAGCGCAGCGCGCCAATCACATATCACCCTTTGGAGTAATGTTTCCTTGTTTTCTGCTTCGGCTATTTGAATTGTTGTTAAAATATTGCTGTATTGCGCCTTTTCCAAATCTTCCTAATTAAACTAAATTGTAAAATTGAATAATAATAATACAAGTTCAAAGTTTGTAAAGAATTATTTTTACCCATTTCATTTGACTTTTTTCAAAAAGTTTTCTTAAGCTGGTATCAAATTGTTTCATTTTGATGGTTTAAACAAATGAGAATGATTTAATCATTAATAATTTAATAACTTATAATTTATAAAAGCAGTTTGTTCAAAACGTCAAAATTGTTACATACTAATTTTTATATACTATCTGTCAAAAAAGAACTTCATATTTCCCTGCGGGAAATATGGTCATTGCTTATTACTTTTTTAGGCCTTTTTTTGTATTGGAATAAAATAATACAACAAAAAATATATTTTTTATCCCTTTAACTGTTTAATTTTGCTTCGAAAAACTTTTTCTCCTACTTAATTATTTTCCAGCCAACTATGATTAAAAATCATAAATATATTTTTTTATTCGTTACTCAAATTAAAATAAATATTATTAAAATTAAAATATGTTATTAAATACATATAAAAATATTATTAAAATTAAAATAAATAAGGTTGCCAGACTAAACAATATTCTAAAATGTAAATTTTTCAAAAGATCTTTATCTTTTAGGGGCTGTCCATAAACTCCGTCACGCTAAAATTCGCTATATTGAACCCCCTCCCCCCCTATGTGACGGTAGCTTCATATAAAAATAAAAAAGAAATACATCAAGCGTGACGCTTGCTCAAACCCCCCCCCCCTAGGAGCGTCACGGAGTTTATGGACAGCCCCTTATCACGAATGCGAAAAATTTTCATTTCGCTCTGACAAGGGTAAATAATTAATCAGTTAATTTACTTCGCGCTGCGTTGCTAGGGTTCTTCTCTTTTTTTATCGAGTAATTCTAATTTTTATTGCAAATATAAAATTATAAATATTGCGAGTATCTAAAAATCTGAAAAATTTTCTGAAAGTTATAGAAGTGTAGCTGAAAAATACTAAAAATTTTATCGAAAAAAAAAGTATCTGAAAGATTTACTTAAAACGTCTTCTTCAAAGTATAAAAATATCTGCGGTACACAAAAAGTATCCCAAAGTTTATATAAGTAAAAAGTTTGGTAAGGTAGTATTATTATCAGATCGTTTTTATTTTGCCTGGGAGATAAAAAATGTATCTGAAAGATATAAAATATATCTACAAGATATAAAATTTATCTCAAAGATATGCTTAAATACGTCTTCAGAGTATTTAAATATCCGCGGATTACAAAAAGTATCCAAAAGTTTATATAAAAGGTTTGGTAAGGTAGTATTATTATCAGCACGTTTTTATTTTGCCTGGGAGATAAAAAATGTATCTGAAAGATATAAAATGTATCTAAAAGATATTAAATGTATCTTAAAGATATGAAAAGTATTTAAAAGATACAAATTAAGACATGAAATGTGTAGGGAAGTTGCAAAAATATTTTAACGAAATAAAATTCGCTCGAAGATATATATAACTAGCCTTCTTTGCCCGCTTCGCTAGGCATGTTTGTTTTGTTTTTTTCCCATTAGCTTAGAAGGTATACAGGGATAAAATTTTGATTTACGCCACTGCCACGTCACCAATAAAAATTTAGGTATTTTGAGAAAGTTAATTTCATTTCAAACCATCTTAAAAATCGGCAATGGCATAGCTGGAGTGTCCCAGGAAACCTTCAATTAAGGCTTGTTGATAGTTTGCCTTAGATGTTTTTCCTGTAGTACATCTAGATATTCTTCGTTTTGACTATGAAGCCTTCGGGTGACCTTCGGGAAGCATCGGGTATTCCAAAAAACTACCAGTTAAAGTTTGTTGATAATTCACCGTAGATTTTTTCCCTCTCGTGTACCAAGATATTCTTTGTTTTGATTATGGAGCCTTCGGGTGACCTTCGGGAACAATCGGGTGTTCCAAAGAACTATCAATTGAAGTTTATTGATGGTTCACCATAGATTTTTTCCCTCTCGTATACCTAGATATTCTTCGTTTTGACTATGAAGCCTTCGGGTGACTTTCGAACACCTTCGGGTGTCACAAAAAACTATCACTTAAAGCTTGTTGAAAGTCCGCCATAGATTTTTTCCCTCTCGTATATCTAGATATTCTTCGTTTTGACTATGAAGCCGTCGGGTGACGTTCGGCAAACTTCGGGTATTCCAAAAAACTATCAATTAAAACTTGTTGAAAGCTTGCCATAGATATGTTCCCTCTAGTGTACTTAGATATTCTTCGTTTTGACTATTAAGCCTTCGGGTGGTCTTCGGCAAACTTCGTGTATAGCATTAAAACATTCATACCTAATATATACTCATTTCCAAATTTTCAGCTCAATTGGGCGAATGGTTTCTGAGTGATAATGCTTCACATCATTTTTATATATATAGATTAAGTATCGGGAAAAAATAAAAAGTGTCTCTAAAATATTAAAAGTATCTGAAAGATATATTTCGTATCTAAAAGATACGAAAAGTTTTGTACTCTTCTGTTAATTCTAGAAGGAGCATAGGGTCAAAATTAAACGTCTTTATTTGTCACGATCCTTTGAAATTATTTTTATCTATCCCGATTCTAGAATGTCTTATCTAGCGACCTTTTTCAAGGAATATAAAAAGTACGTTTGAAGAAAAAAAAAGTATTTAAAGATATTGAAGTATCTGAAAGGTATAAAATGTAACTCAAAGTGTCAAATAGTATCTGAAAGATATAAAATGCTTCTTAAAGATATGTTTTGTGGCTAAAGCTATCAAAGTACATACATATCTGAAGGATATACAGATATACATCTAAAAACATAAAAAGTACATACAGGAAAGTATTATGTTTTTACAAAAATTTTGGCGTTTAAAAATTTCATTTTTCTTTTGAGTTCCAAAAATCGATTTTTTTACAAGCATTTGCAACAACAAAAAACTTTTTTACAAAACAACTTAAATCGACATAAGAAAAAGGTTTTTTCTTCACAAAACATCTCAAGTCGAGATTAGATACAGGTTAAATGGCAATAAATAGTTTGACAAAAGCACTTCTTCGAAATAAGTGAATTTCTTAAATCAAAAAATGTATGACAAAATCATCTTATTTCAATTTTAATAACAACTATTTACCTTACAGTAAAAAAAGGTATTGGAAAATATTCGTTTAGAATTATGCATAAAAAAATTTTCCTTTTTTCTAACAATTTCGCATATTTAAAAAAAGTTTTTGCCAACGCCTTAAAAAATTTAACTAGATAACGAATTAATAGTTTTAAAAGCTATTGAATTGTAAAAATGTGTTTTCAATGAATTCTAACTAATTATAGCCTTATTTGACGAATGACCAATTTTCTCACAAGGTTATCTGAGGATTTAGTCACCAATAATCAAATTTCTCGCTGACATATGTGGAGTGTTCTTTTTTTGATGATAAATTCTTTGAATGAAATGTACTTATGTACTTATCAAAGTATCTAACTACCATCACTAACCATACGAAGCGAACAAACCTTCCTTTCGACAGATATGTCAGTTCAATTGACAATTAGGTGATTGAAATTTTTGTTATTTTTGGTCCTTCTTTTTCATATGAAGGAAAATACATATTTCATTAAAACTTCTATGAAATTATGGCAAATAGTTACGATATACCAACCTGGTACGTAAATGGGTGTATTTTTCCTTTTTTCTGTGTCGTGAAATAACTAATGCATATAATTTTTCTGGTCCAGGGCTGGGAAGCCGCCTACTGGACTTCATTTAGATGTTCTAAAGGAAGATAAATTGGTACAAAAGTTAATGGTTGATGAAAAACGTTGCTACCTCTTCGGGCGTAATAATCAAATGAATGATTTCTGCATTGACCATGCTTCCTGTTCTCGTGTACATGCCGCATTTGTTTACCACAAGCATTTGAATTTGGCTTACTTGGTTGACTTGGGTTCTAGTGAGTAGCAACAATGTGCCATATTTCTTTAATTTATTTAATATCTTTATTTTCATTTTACACAGCTCATGGCACATTTATTGGTACACTACGTTTGGAGCCACATAAACCGACACAGCTGCAAATAAATAGTACATTTCACTTTGGAGCTTCTACAAGGAAATACATATTAAGAGAACGTCCATCGGCCGGTCAACGTAATAACATTATAGAAGATCTTCCTATGAGCGAAAGCATCGATGGCGCTCTTTTAGGATTGCCGGAGAGTCAAACTGAACTGGATGTAAGTATTTTCTTGCGATTGAAAGAAAAATTATAGAAAAAGTAGCAGGTTTACTTTGGAGGCATGTTCTCTATTTCTCTTCCCATTAATTGGAGCGAATCATTAAGGGCGAAACATTATCACCGTCATAATCTTAGTGCCATTACTATGCAACGCGAATGAAAAGACGACAGTAGTAGGTGAATACATAGGACTTCTGACATGCTTTTTTCACGAAGAGACTTTTCCCCTACTGCGCCGCGAGTCAGTTGCGTTGCCTGATTGGATAAATTTTTTAATTGTGTTATAATAATCAGAAAATATTTTTTTTTTTTACTTATTAGAATCTCACAGAGTACAACACTGCACATAATCGTCGCATTTCCATGCTCGGAATAACAGATGATACCCTTAGAAAGGTTAAAAACAAGTCTGATTACAAAATGATTTCTTTTGAAAATAACTTCAAGTCTTCTTTTTATTGGATTACAGCAAAATGCATCAAAACAGGCTTCAATGCGCAAGCGACGCAATGTTACATTTAACGAAGAAGAAATTATTATTAATCCTGAAGATGTTGATCCGAATGTAGGGCGTTTCCGAAATTTGATACAAACAACAGTTGTACCAGCAAAGCGTTCGCGCTATGAGACAAATCAAATTGGCATACCAACAACTACCAACAATATTGCCAATCAACATCATACGCATTTGTTATATCAACAATCAGATCATAAGCAACAAATGCAACAAACTCCGTCTTCACCTAATTCATTGTATCAAGGTTTACCGGCAGCAATGCATGATGGATATAATATTGGTGCAAAATTGAGTAGCAGCACCACCGATTTTGATGTAACACCAATAGCTATGGGAACGAAATTGGGTCTGTTGCTACCAAATCCCGCACCTGATGTCACACCAACAATTAATGAGCCAAATATACCAACGTCGACAATTGCTCAAAAATTGGCCTACGCGAATGCTAACAGTATGTTTTTTTTTTTTTTGCAAATTTGCCTTCATAATAAACTTAACCAAAATCTACTCTTTTCTTGTAGTACAACACTATGATGATCATCATGCCATGGAAAGTGGAACACATGGTCCACAGAAAAAGAAATACGCTAAAGAAGCATGGCCTGGACGTAAACCAATGTTGGGACAATTGTAACATAATTTGTTCTATAAATAGACTTTTACTTTTACTTACTGAATAATTTGCTTTATTTTATAAGTGAAATGAATTTGTTTTTGATTTAACCTAATTTTTTCACTTTAATCTTATTAATAAATTAAGTTGAATAAGTGTACACAAAAAATGTTTGTGGAAAGAAAATCTTTAAAATTCTGACTGTTTTATTATTTGAAACGCCTAGAGTATTATTTTTCTATTAAAAAATGTAGTGAACTCTGGTGAAAATTAACTTGCTTTTAATTTAAAGTTCTCTTTTTTTATTGAAATTACTTATGTACATTAACTTTTTATAAATTTCTCTCGTTGAAATGATAATAATAAACTTACATCTTACAACTATGTGGATACCTTGGGAAGGGTATAACATCACGTATATTCTTAACGCCCGTCAGCAATTGTAAATAGCGCTCAAAACCCATGCCGAAGCCGCCCGTTGGAATGCCTCCAAACTTGCGCAGCTCTAAATACCAATCTAAACCTTTTGGAAAATGTGGATGTTTACCCAATAGTTCAAAATCACATTCACGCAAACTGCCGCCACAAAGTTCTCCTATGCTTGGCATTAATAAATCCATAGCCTGCACACGTGTAGAATTAGAACGGGATACACGCATATAGAAAGGTTTTAACTCTAATGGCCAATCAACAATGAAAACTGGTGTACCACAATGTTCAACTAAAAAGAATTCCTGTTCTTTGGAAAATCCTTCACCAGGTTTAACTTCTGTTTTGAATTTATCAGCATTTGCTACAATAATTTGCAGCGCTTCGTCAAAGCTTAAAGTTTTCCAATTTTCTTGAAGCCACTTAAATTCAAAAGTTTTACCAATCGCATTTTTTTGACAGTTGTGTAAATTTTCTGCAGAAGTATTTAGTATTTTGGTGGTTATTGTTTTAAGCATTACTTCAATAAATTGTGTTAATTCTGACAAATGATCAATGAACGCCAATTCGGCTTCGAACATGTAAAATTCGCTTAAATGCAGTGGTGATTTACAATTTTCTGCCCGAAATGCAGGTGATATTGTGTAGGTATTTCCTAGACCATAGGACATCGCTTCTAAGTGCAGTTGTCCTGATACGCTTAAAAATACTTTAGTATCAAAGTAACTGTGCTCGGCAGGGATAGTAGGACGTCTCATTTCTTTCAGTAGTTCTGCGCTATCTGGTTTCACCGTGAATATCTTAGATATAAAAATAAAACAAAAAGGTTTGGCAATAAGTAGGAAATATCGAGTATAAATAAGTGTTTAAAAGTAATTGGGGGTTATCGTGAATCAATATTCCCGGGGAATTTTTCTTGGACTGCAATAGAGAATGCACGGCAGTCTGAATATTGATTAACGATAACCCCCATTAAGTTGTCAGATATTCTGCAATCTCCGAGTAAAGTTACCGTAAGTGAGAGAATTTTTTGTTGCAGTATTTTCTTGTTTGTAAGAAACCTGTTTCATTACATGTTACCGACGATCTGAACCGGTATTTTAGATGTTATGGACTAATACCGATATACATATTGTATTATACGTTTATCAACACTTTACGTTTTTACCGATAGTTTGTATGTTTTTTGATACTTTTCGATTTTTTGCCGATATTTTAAATGTTTTTCTATTATTTTGGACTCTTACTGATATTTTAGATTTTGTCGATACTTTTGAACTTTTACCCATATTTTAGATGTTTTTCGATACTTATGGACTTTTACTGATATATTAGATGCTTTTCGATACTCTTGGATTTTTACCGATACTTGAGATGTTTGCCAATACTTTTGGACTTTTACTGATATTTTATTTGTTGTTTTATTGACTATTTTTGCATGTATAGTAACTGCCGGAAAGTACCAAAGCGCTTTTTAATTGAAAATTTGCAAAAACTGACTGTATAAGTAGATCAATATTGCAGATGTTTGCCGATACTTTAGTACTTTTATCGATATTTAAGATATTTTTCGATAGTTTTGACTTTTATAGTGAAGTCACATAAAGGGCACGGGCACGTAGGGCACTTCGAGTTTGTAGGCAAACGGAGGGAAATGAACATCACCACTTGCCTCCTCTTGCCAACAAACTTGAAGTGCCCTACGTGCCCGTGCCGTTTGTGTGACTTTACACTTACCGATTTAGATGTTTGTCGGTATAGGACACGATATCTTTGTGCTTTGATCGAAATTTGAGATATTTTTCGATAGTTTTGGACTTAAAAATTTTGATATTTCGCAACATTTTTGTTTGTTGTATAGATGTTTGACGATACTTTTGGACTTTTTTTTTTACCAATATTTTAAATGTTATTCGATACTTTTGAATTTTTATTGATATTTCAGATGTTTGTATATACTTTAGGACTTTCATCGATATTTTAGATATTTTTGGACTTTTACCGATTTTTCAGATGTTTTCGATACTCTTGGACTTTTACCGATTTTGAAGTGAGAAAAAGCACTTTTATTGATGTTTTTCCTGCATCCAAAAAACTGTCAATATTTAATGTTCTGAATTTCTTATATACAAAACGGCGCTCGAAACAAGTGTATCTTTCTTTAGATGAATGACCAATAGCGATACTAGTAAAAATAAATATCTTACCTCACCAGCACCTTCACAATCATTAGTCGTAATAATTGGCGTGTTTATATGAACAAAATCTTGCTCATCCATAAAATCGTGTATTGCCTTTAAAGCTTTGTGCCGCAAACGCATCTGCGAGGCGATATAATCAACACGTGTACGCAAATGCAAATATTCTCTAACGTACTCAGGTGGATGTTGTTGTTTCGGCGAGAAAGGAAATCCATTGGAAATGTGACCATCAACTTTTTTAATAGTTAAAATACTATGAAGCCTTTCCGTCAATTTCTTATTAGAGCAACAAATATCTTACCTATTACATTAATATCATCGGCATGTAGCTCAAAACAACCATTGGGTGCTATTTGTATGCATCCGGTAGCGGTGATGCTACTACCAGTGGTAATAGATTTTGTATTTTCTGACTTTGGTACAACAATTTGAAATTTTCGGCTGGTGGATCCATCATTAACATCAAGAAATAGATGATTCTTTAAGCGGCGTATATTTTGAATCCAACCCTGTATAACCAAAAATTTGAGAAAGTGAATCGCTCATCGGTCATCATTCCTACTAACCTTTACGCTAAATTTGTCGCCAGAATTTTTTGTCTTTGTAACGCTACAAATACGCTGAAAACTACTACAGTATCGTTTCATTAATAACATTAAAATTATGTTTTAATTTAAAATACTAAATAAATTACAAATCCTTAGCCGGTGACTAGTACAGCAGCTGTTCAGCTTAATAACAGAAATCAGCTGTTCCATCACATTCACAATAGACATTGCAAATCTGTTGGTAAAGAACTTTCTTCCTCAGAGTTCGTACGAATAAGCGGTCACTAGAGATAGCGCAATTAAAAAACCCAAAATAAACCAATGTGCAGCCATAAATTAAAGGTGTTAAGGTTACGATGCTTTTGGGAGATGATAGAGGAGGCCTAGACTAACAAAAAAAAAAAAAAAAAAAAACTGCATTTGAGGGATCTAAAAGGTACCACTGAGGATTTATAGAGAAAAATCAAATTTTCTGCCATGTTTTATAAAAAACATTTTCTTGCTTTATCCTAACGATTTAGAGAAAGCTTTTCAATGGTATGAGCTTTTTTATGGTGGAATTTGTTTATTGGGTTAAAAAAAAAAAAAAAAAATTGTAAAGTTGTGGGCCTTTTAAGTTGATATTTATAACTTTTTTTCCTATTTTTTTGATATCCACATAGCCTTTTATAATTTTTTTTTGAAATTCTCGTAAAATTTTCTTTAATTCGGTAATACTTTTTAAACGTCATTGTTTTGTTCGACAAAATTATTCCGCTCCCAAATTTTAATCCTTCAGAAATTAATTTGCTTATTTGACTTAAAGTATTTTTCCTGACCTCAAATCAAGAATTAACGTTCTTTTGTTAAACTTAAAAAGAGTGCTCATATGGCAATCAAATTTTATATGCTTAAAAGAAATATTCCAAAAATGGGCGTGATATGTCAACGGACACACGTACCTCCCATAGAAAATGAACTAAAATTCTTTAACCCTAACTTTAACCTAACCCTGTTCTTACATTGAAAGCTTGCATTTTCAGAAAATTGATGAATTTTTCAATTGGTTTTAGCATGTCGAACAATTTTCGACTTAAATTGCAAGAGTAGATTCTCAGCTTTAATTTGTATACCCTATACCTATGGCATCTTCACACGCCTACCCCTCATACAAAAAATATATTCAAAATCCAACTTTAGGAGTATTTTTAACGACAATGCAACCAAAATACTAAGGACGGTAAGCGCAAGCTCTGAACAAAAACAAGGAGAACTCAGGCAAGAGGGCGTGGCACTAGATACTAGCACAAAAAAAAAGTTGGAATGTCCGCCCCCAGTTTGAAAGCTAATATTGAAAGATTTTTAAGGAAAAAAACAAAAAAACATTTTTTCTTCGGCCTTTAAATTCGATGCGGTTTTGTTTTTTATATCTCGCCATTTGACGTACGTTTTTTGTGTTTTTTTTATGTATTTTTCGTAGAGATAATCAGCTACGATTTCGGGGTTTGCATTTTTTAGACCACTAAACTAGTACAAATGAAACCCCATTCACAGATTTTCTCCACATTTTCATCAAACCTATCAACTGTTCAAGAGCACCGTTTCATATAAGCAAAAGATTCTAACTGGTATTTTGAATGCGTTTTTTGAAATAATACAACTAAATTTCAGTCAGACGCTGAGAAGAGTAAGTGAAAGACCTGAGCAAAAGCTAATTTCCACATCAACTTTTCACATAAATATGAAGTTGAAAAAACGATCACCAATTTGATAGCTTTACAACCAAAAATTGCCTTTTATATCTGAACACAAGAGCCACTTCAGACTGCGATTCGATAAGTTTCTCCAAAGGTTACCTTTTCGTGGATATTCAGTTTAAGTTTGAAAGTTAACCTAGGTACTGTCATGTTGTTAACATTTATTTGAACATTTTTGAACAATTCGCAGATCGGCACTGGTCCAAGGACATCTTATTGAAGAACGCTGCTCTAAAGTGAAGAAAACGATTTTTCTGGCATATGACGCCAGGTAGTGGTATCCAGATTCGGATTCAGTGATCGCAAATTAACCAAAAAATGCTAGCGATATATTATTCAAAACTTTTTCTTTCAATTTGTTGCACTGTGTTATTAAATAATTCCGAAGCATTGTAAAAATGTATACAGACATGAGAAGAAATATTCCCATTCGAATATTCGCGCCAAAGAAAACATTGCTTATTTAAAATATGTATTCAATCTGCTGTGAATACCCTTATCAACAATATACATACATATTATCAAGATGTGATGACTTGCAAAAGTAAAGTTCCAGACAAACCTATAGAATTTGTAAGCACTTTCGACAATATTAATTATGGAACTGCGTATATACAAACCTACATAAGTACTGTTGCATCAGAAATATACTGTATCCGTGTAGCTTAACCTGAGAAAAATCACTTTGAATTTTTTTTTTTAAGAAAATACTTGAAAAATTTGTTTCTAGAATGCTTCTGGAGATAGCAACATAAGAGTTATATATTAATAAGTTGTGTTAACAAGTAGTCTTACTTAGAATTAAGAAATAAAATCTAGACTAGATTGGTTGGGAGTGGAATAAGGATATTCAAACCCAAATCAATTCACTTCAAGACAAAAGTATGAATTAATTTGAAGAACTGCAAAGGATGCTATTAAACAAACATGCAATAAGTTTAGAATATATAAACAATGAAAATTTGAAAGTTAGTCTAATTCTTATGACAGTGACATTGACTAAACATTTATGGAGTTAGAAGACAAAATCATTCATCAGTATATTGATAAGCCAATATCATAAAAAAGTGCTTGAAGTGTAAAAAAGCATGTCATGTACTCTGAAATGTTATATTATCAGTAGCTTGAATATCTTTGTATGTTTGTTTCTGCAATTATCAATAAAACAGGCACCCAAAAAAAAAAAAAAAAAAAAAAAAAAATCTGAGTAACGTCTGACCGTTAGTAGAAAGCAAGAAAGTGGAAAAAAGAATGGTTTTGATAATCCTAATGCTGCCAAGAAGGTGATAGCTCTTATTAAGAAAAATCCCAATATATCGGAGAGAAAAGTAGTTGAGAAAGTTCAATGCTCTGAGGCCTTTGTCAGAAAAGTTAAAAATAAGGAAGAGCATAAGTCATTTATAGTCCAGAAAGTTCCCGACAGAAATTCCAAAAAGAATGTTGAAGCAAAAAAGCGAGCCAAAATACTTTACCGATAATTCATTAAAAAATTTGACTGTTGTATTATGGACGATGACTTTTCGCAGCTTCAGGTGTCGATATTTATGTTGCAGATCATAGGGGAAATGTTCAAGAAGAGTTTAATATCCAATACTAGTAAGGGTGTTACCTTTGGCCTGGCCAAACATTAAATACCCTACACAGCAGTATTTTGAAAATTTTACTTATATGGGAGGTGCCACACCCTATTGTCCGTATTCACTCAGTTTTTTCTCAGAGTTTGAATTTATGGTTCTAAGTATTTTAGTGAAATTTGGTTGGATTATCTCAAAAAATGTTTTCAGTATAGCTTTTTGAATCTTTTGCTTATATGGGAGGTGCCACACCCTATTGTCTGATTTTATCGAATTTTTGCTTTAAGCTTGCATTTAAAATTCTTCGAGTCTGAGTAAAATTTAGTTGAATTGTCTCAAAAAACACTTTCAGTATAGCGTTTTGAAGCTTTTGCTTATATGAGAGGTGCCACGCCCTTTTGTCCGAATTCGCCCAGTTTTTGCTCAGAGCATGCGCTTGCGTGTTAGTGTCAATTATTATATTATATTTCGTCCTTTGCATGGGACTGAAATATCTTCTCTTCAAAGGATCATTGCTCGGAAAGAAAGAGTCCCACTGGAAAAATTTTATTGTATCTTTTGATGAGGAAGAGTGTGGCTATTCGATGCCATTAAAAAAAAAATTTCAACTTTTCCTGTAGATCGGTTAAGATTTAGGTATAGAAACAGGGACCGAACCGGTTTCATTTGCCTATTTATATATGAGTTATTGTATAAGATTTGTTTTCCTTTGCAAATCTGAGATTTAAATCCTCTGAAAGTTTTGCTTATCACCCTTTCATTTATGTGATAAAGCTAGTTTAAAGCTTCCTTAAAAGGGTTCCCCACGGACAAACCCGTCTGAAAAAGCTTTTCATTAATGTTATCTTTCAATCTAATATTGGACATCACTTATAAATTACATGGTGCATTAATTTATTCATTAGTCCAACGGTAAAAGTTGTAATAGACACATTACTCTTAATAATTAATTTAATAATTTTTGTCAATAAAATAAGAAAAACATTTAAATATATTAAAATGTCCTTAGTTTGCCTAGATGATTTTGAGGAAAAGGCAGGTACTAAACTTGAAAAGAAATCATTGGATTATTATAAAGGTGGTGCTGGCGAAGAGTTTTCACTTGGTATAAACCGAGAGGCATTCAGGAGGTATTTTTTTGTGGGATAAATCCTGAGGCAACCGTTCATTAACACCTTTTTGTTTTAGACTACGTATACGACCACACCATTTACGCGATGTTTCAAATTTGGATACGACTTGTAAAATATTTGGATTAAATTTAAAATGGCCCGTTGGAATTTCACCGACGGCTATGCAAAAACTTGCTCATAATGATGGTGAAGCTGGTAATGCACGCGCAGCTGGTAAGGCAGGATCAGTTTTTATTTTAGCAACACTAGCAACAATGTCTATTGAAGAAGTGACACAAGCAGCACCGGAAACATGTAAATGGTTTCAGCTTTATGTCTACAAAGATAGGTAAGAAAAGCCTCTGGGATTGACATTAATTACGCTAAATATTTAATTCAAAATAATCTTGGAATTAAAATTGAATCGAAGATACCCATGATTTTAACTTATTTTCCTCTATCTACTTAGATCTCTTACCGAACAGTTAATCCGTCGTGCTGAACAGGCCAACTTCAAAGCAATAGTATTAACAATTGATTCACCAATTTTTGGACAGCAACGTAGTGCTATACGCAATAATTTTGGAATTCCATCACATTTGCGCTTGGCGAATTTTCAGGGTGATCTTTCAAAAAATGCTGCCAAGAGTGAGAACACTACAGCTACATCGGATTTTCAACATTATGTCCTACAAAACTTTGATGCTTCAATAACATGGAAAGATGTTGAATGGCTTGTGCAGAAAACGCATTTACCAGTTATAGCCAAAGGTGTTTTAACGCGAGAAGACGCCATTTTGGCACGACAGTCTGGCTGTAAAGGTGTCATTGTTTCAAATCATGGTGCACGTATGTTAGATGGCCTGCCAGCATCCATTGAAGCGCTACCCGAGGTAGTTGCAGCAGTTGGCAATGATATTGTTGTTATGATGGATGGTGGCGTAAGGCAAGGAATAGATGTTTTCAAAGCTTTAGCTCTTGGTGCGAAATACGTATTTGTTGGTCGTCCAGGAGTTTGGGGGCTCGCCTGCGATGGTCAAAATGGTGTTGAGCAAATGCTTTCAGTTTTGAAAAGAGATTTTGAGGTCACTTTGAAATTAACTGGATGCCAGCGTCTCGATGATATTACCAAGGACATGGTTGTACATGAATTATATTATTCAAAATTGTAATAAATTGTGCAGTGGGTAAATAAATAAATATACATATACATATGTTTGTGCATGATATTACTTGATTATAATGATGGCTGTGGTGTCGATCGCTTATGCGAGCATTTATCACACCGCGCGTATCTATCACACGACAGGTTCTATCGGTTCAAATCTCCTCCAATGCTCAACTTAAAATAAGTAATTTTTTTTTTGATTTATTAGTTTTATTTTTAATAGTTTTTTTTTATTTTAATTGTTTCTCGTTTTTTTAATATAAATTGTTTAAAAAATAAAATGCATTCCTGTTTAATAACACTAGTCTACAAATGATTAAAAATTTTTCCCCAGTGAATGCCACTATCCATTTTATATGTAAAATGGGCTGCTGATTCCGAAAATCGCATTATTTTTTTTTTCGTGTTGTTTTCGAGATATCGGTCATTTTCGGTTTTCGGACCAAAAAAAAAAGATAATTCCATTTAAATACAAATATCTCAAGAACCAATTTTTGTATTCAAACGTATTATATGTCATATTAATGTGATATTCACATCACTTTTTGCTTGGTTTGTTAGTTTCGGCGAAATAAATTGATTTCTAAAAAAAACATTTTTTTTTTCGAAAAAATTAACAAAAAATCAAAATCAACTGCAGATTTCTACAAGAAGAAATAACTTATTTATAATTTTTTTTTTTATATCATAGACTATATACTTGTGAAGAAAATAAGATACCATTTAAAAAAATCGATGGAAAAATGCAAAAGTTGTATGCAATTCATTGAAAAGTTACCAAAATGCGTTTTTCCCTATTTTTTTCGTTTTTTTGTAATAAACTGTTCAATAATTAAAACTTTTTGTAAAACACGTGAGAAAATCCAAAAAATTCTTAAAGTAGGCCTTAAAAAAAAAATACCCGTGTCTCGTCGTTTTTCTCCAGCACGTCAGATTTTTTTTTAATCGATTTTTGAAGTTTTTTAATCCACTGTACATGAAAAATACAAAAATAGCGCATTCTTTTGTCAAATCAATGAATTTAACTATATGATCCTTACATTTGAGGTGTATTATGTGTTCAGTAAACTTATGTAGGATACTACGAGGAATATTTTTGTAGACAATTTTAACCCTCTAAAACCCCCACATGTGGATCAATTTTGACCTAAATGTGGGGGGGTCAAAATGACCCACTTGCAAGGGTCTTTGAGGGTTAAAATTTTCTACAAAAATATTACTCGTAGTATCCTACATAAGTTTACTGAACACATAATACACCTCAAATGTAAGGATCATATAGTTAAATTCATTGATTTGACAAAAGAATGCGCTATTTTTGTATTTTTCATGTACAGTGGATTAAAAAACTTCAAAAATCGATTAAAAAAAAATCTGACGTGCTGGAGAAAAACGACGAGACATGGGTATTTTTTTTTAAGGCCTTCTTTAAGAATTTTTTGGATTTTCTCATGTGTTTTACAAAAAGTTTTAATTATTGAACAGTTTATTACAAAAAAAAGAAAAAAATAGGGAAAAACGCATTTTGGTAACTTTTCAATGAATTGTATACAACTTTTGCATTTTTCCATCGATTTTTTTAAATGGTATCTTATTTTCTTCACAAATATGTAGTGTATGATACAAAAAAAAAATTATAAAAAAGTTATTTCTTCTTGTATAAATCTGCAGTTGATTTTGATTTTTTGTTAATTTTTTCTAAAAAAAAAAAATGTTTTTTTTAGAAATCAATTTATTTCGCCGAAACTAACAAACCAAGCAAAAAGTGATGTGAATATCACTTTAATATGACATATAATACGTTTGAATACAAACATTGGTTCTTGAGATATTTGTATTTAAATGGAATTATCTTTTTTTTTTGGTCCGAAAACCGAAAATGACCGATATCTCGAAAACGACACGAAAAAAAAAAAATAATGCGATTTTCGGAATCAGCAGCCCATTTTACATATAAAATGGATAGTGGCATTCACTGAGAATTTTGGCTGTAAACTAGTGTAATTTTTATCAAACTTCACAATTTTTACTATGCTAATTTTGAAATATCTCCTTTTATGCGACTTTGAAGTTTTTATAAAATTTATAGGCAGTTTTTAATGAACTAGAGCTTGCCTTGTGGCCGAAATTCGATCTGACTTTAAAAAGACCACCACGGTGTTCAAACAAGCTATCTTAATGGGACGACTTAGGGTATCCTTTTTTTTTTTTTTGCTGAAATCAATAGTCCTAAATCTCCTGAGTAAAATGACATGCTTTCTAAAATCGAAACCTTGCCACTTCTTCTAAGGAAAGTAAAAAATTATTAAATGAAACAAAATTAATAGAGTCATTTTCGATGTATTCTCAAAATTGCTGTATCTCTTATGGTTTTCGAGATGCCCTAACTTAAAAGTGCTAAAAACAACGTTTTTCGCTATTATTAAAGCGATATAACAAGACTAGGGTATATTTAGCAATAAAACGTGATATGGTGGTTGACAGTTTTAGTTTTTTTCTTCAAAACTCAATTTTAATTATGCCGATATGGGTGATTCTTAGATAACTGTGCTTTTTTGAGTTGTTAAATTGGCAGATAATT
The DNA here is from genome assembly GCA_951812925.1 of Calliopum simillimum. NCBI lineage: Eukaryota > Metazoa > Arthropoda > Insecta > Diptera > Lauxaniidae > Calliopum > Calliopum simillimum. The sequence goes on from OX638370.1 coordinate 25,648,104, forward strand.
TTTTTGGATTTTTGCAAGTTTCTTCATGCTATCTTGTGTAAACACACTCTTAAAACTCACCTTTTGAGTAGATCAACTACAAGTGTGAATTTACGGCTTTGAGGTCGAAATTAAGAAATTTTGCTGCCACGTTTGTGACCAAATTGCCACTTTTGTGACATTTTAGCCACAGTATGGAAAAATGATGGTTTTGAAGCGTTTTGATGAGAGATATATTGCATATAATGACAAATTTACACTTCAAGACTAATTTTGCAACAGTGTCATGTCTCCAGTGGTCCATATTTTTTATACCCTATCGCCCTCAAGAATGGTTTCCTGTTCTCTGTTTTTATAGCCGTTTATGGTGGATTAGGATCTCCTTATTACGAATCTGATCTTGGTTTTTTTCAAAAACAGTGATTTTTTCACTTTTGAGCAAGGATAACTCAGGATTCTGATAGTGTAGAAAAATTTTTGTATTAAAAACATAATTAATAGCCTTCAACTTAACATCTGTATACTCAAACTTTATATCAAAATATGTTTTTTGCAGACTGATAAAAAGTGCCACGTTTGTGACATTTTTGATGCGCCACGTTTGTGACATTTTTGTAGTTTATCGCTCATTGTAAAGCACGCTTTTGAGTTCAAGATTTTTCCGAAAGAATTTGGGGTCATGTATGCACATCCTACAAAAAAATTGTTTCATGCATAAAATAAAATGTACAACCTGGGAGTGCCGAGTGCCACGTTTGTGACCATAATTTTTTAAAAAAACTGTTTTTGTTTATAAACTGCCCTATAAAACGCAAACAGATTTCTTTTTGGACGCGTCTGGACTTGATGACCTTTGGTTGATAGATAATGATTAGAATTAATGCATATAAATCGCAATCTATTGACTGAAACAGTAGTACCATGCAGTAGTAGCATAATGCTTTCAAAAAATTTTTTTTTTCCAAAACTAAGGGACAGTTTTCAATTCGAAATTGTGCCCCCTAAAAATTATTTAAAACTGCAGATGAGCCTAGAATATTGTAGCCTTAAGTATTTACTTAATATGTGTAGTAACTTGTTTTCTGTTCTATTTCCGTTTTTGGGTCGTTTTTCATTGTTTTGTTTATAAAAAGTAGGGGTAGGACATGCCACGTTTGTGACATTTGGGGTATATTTGCAAACTTTCAAAGTAGACCAATAAATATTTGGTAGTAAAATTGATCCGTTCTATTAGAAAAACATAGTTTCTAACTTATAGCGTCATTTTTTGTGAAAAAAAGCCTACTGTATAGGTGAAATCGTCAGAGGACACAAAAAGTACAGTTATCTGAGAATCACCCATATCTCCTTTATCCTCGTACACTGATTTTTGAAATTTGTCACTATTTCTAAAATTAATGTGCTGAGACAGGGGGCACTTTTCCAAAAACTTTTGATGCAGAACTCAAAGGTTTTATATGGGTAAAAATTTTTTGAATTTTCTTTTCTCGTTGTTTTGTAATATGCACACAACTATATTCAATTTTGAATGATTTTGAAGTGGCAATATCTCATGAACAGTTAGTCGGACAGAAAAACAGTTCGAAGAGATCCTATAGGGAATCGAACGTTCTACAAAATGAATGAATTTTTTTTTCCAGGATGAACCGTTTTGGAGATATTTTCAAAAAAAGGTTTTTTTCTAAATTTTAGGTTTGTTTAAAAAAGATCTCCTAAACTATACGTCATACGGAAAACAAATCAATAATTCAAGTAATTCCCTATAAATAGGTATTTTAACTTTAAACGTGTGATTCACCGTTCATGAGTTATCGTAATTTTAAGCTCAACATATCACTGTGCCTACTCAAAAGCGGCTTGCACAATTTACAATTTTTTTCAAATTTTGAATCAGGATATCTCCTGAGTTATAAGTCGTACAAAATCAATATTTTTCTCTAAAAACTATTTTGGACGCCATTTTTGCAATAAGGCGTCGCGAGCGAACACGATTCGAGGTAGCAAAGTTGAAATTCTGAAAGAGCACATCGAAATCTATAAAATAACTCGTTTGCAAAAGTCCCGGAAAACTTTCCATGCAACAAATGATTGTACTATCTGGTAAAAAAAATAAAAATTTATGTTTTAAATGGTTACATTTTATTTTTGTAGAAATTTCCATAAACTTATAATTTAGCATAATATGACTCATGCACAACCATTTTGCTGCTGATATCTTCTAAACGTTGACAACCAGTTAGTGTGAGAGCAATTTCAAAATCCTTTTTAAGCACCGAAAGCATTTCTTCAACGCCCCTTTCACCGTCGCATGCTAATCCCCAAATTCCTGGACGTCCAACAAATACGTATTTCGCACCAAGCGCTAGAGCTTTGACAACGTCATTCCCTTGCCTTACGCCACCATCCAGCATAACGATAACATCTTTACCAACAGCAGCAACAATTTCTGGTAGTGCTTCAATAGATGCTGGTACACAATCTAACTGCCGTGCGCCATGATTTGAAACAATGATACCTTTACATCCGAATTGTCGCGCCAAAATGGCATCTTCCTGAGTTAACACACCTTTGACAATAACAGGTAAATGCGTTTTTTGTACCAACCATTCGACATCTTTCCATGTGATCGTTGCATCAAATTGACTGGAGACATATTCATTGATACCGGATGCAGCAATTTTCTCACTCTTAACACTATCGGATTGAGGACCTTGGAAATTGGCCAAACGTAAAGGTGGCGCAAGGCTAAAATTATTGCGCACATCGGCGCGGCGTTGTCCAAAAATTGGTGCATCCACTGTTAATACCAAGGCCTTGAAATTTGCTCTCTCAGCACGACGTATTAATTGTTCAGCTAGGGATCTGTTTAAATAAAAAAATTGGAATATATATTTTAGAATCTTTTTCCTTTCGTTGAACTATTCAAAATCCTAGTTCCCTTTTTGGTTCAATGACAGACTTAACGACTTAGCGACAACATTCGAAAGTTGCGAACCATTTAAGGGCTTCTGAAAGGGAATCTGAAATGGTTTGCAGACGGTTTTTTTGAATTATTTTTGCATACAGTGCATACAAAAGTCAAAAGTGTTTTCTTTATAGCTCCGCTAGCATTTTCCGGTGTGCGTTGCTACACCTTGTAGAGGACGGGGTATCTCCAATTAAATTAAATCAAAGAATGTAAACTGTCCCGATGCAATTTATATACGCCCAAAGTTTATTTATTTATTAAGGCTCTGCAACGAACGTAGTTTGCTCGATTCAACTCGAAGATCGAGCAATTTCAAGAGAAATTGCTTTCCGATCAGTATATCGAGCGTTCGAGCGGTACTATGTATATGAATCGATCGAGCGCTTGATACCAAGCTGTTGCCAACCTAAATCACGACCAATTTCAATAGAAATTGCTGTGTTGAGTTGAATTCGAAAGGGGACCCTCCGGTAAAAAAACTCACATTATCCGAAAAAACTAATGACGCAGGAAAACGCGCCGTACCCGAAAACCTATGCATATAAATTTTCACGGTGATCACTCCATCCCTTTGTGATTCTGCGGAACATACATACATACAAATATTCGCTTTTTTATATACAGCTAAAGATAACGGTACTTTTACGGTTATGATGATATGTATGAAAAACGGAAACCTAAAATCATGTCTGTTAAGTCTTTTTGGCGGTTAGGGCTCGATATGTATAGTGTTTTAAAGAAATTATTACTTCTGAATTGATAACACTTCGATTCCTAGGAATGTGTTAATCCTTACCTATCTTTGTAGATATAAAGCTGAAACCATTTACAAGTATCTGGTGCTGCTTCCGCCACTTCCTCAATAGACATTGTTGACAGTGTACTGAGTATAAAAATAGATCCGGCTGTACCAGCAGCACGTGCATTCCCAGCTTCACCATCGCTGTGCGCCATTTTTTGCATAGCCGTTGGTGCAATACCAACGGGCCACTTTAGTTTGGATCCAAGTATTTCGCATGTTGTATCCAATTTCGAAACATCACGTAAACAAAAGGGTCGTATGCGTAATCTTCAACATGCAAATAAAACGAAAGAAAAAAACTTTTGCTGCGTAACTGGTTTAAATACCACAATTTTTGTTGTATGTTCACTATAGAAATCAAATAACTTTTCTTTCGGTGTATGCAATAACTCACCTTCTAAAAGCCTCTCGATTCAAATTTAATGTAAACTGCTCACCGGCTCCGCTATTGTAATAATCAAGTGCTTTCTTTTCAAGTATTGTAGTCGCTTTCTTCTCGAAATCATCAATACAAACCAAGGACATTTTGAAGTTTTTCAGAAATAAAAAAATTATCTGACGGATATTACGTGTTAATATAGAAAATATATTTTCTACACTGCTGCAAGTTAAAAGATTAACGGGGTACTTATCAATAGAAAAAGTTGATTTTATTAAATCTGTCTATATGAAAGATGAATTCGAAAGCATCATTATCTTGGGAAGAGAGATTGTAGCTACTTATTAGTGCATATATGTAAATAAACAAGTAGTACTCAGTATGTCTCGACATATTGTACATTTAAAAAATTAATTTAAAGATAAGCTTATCAGTGTGAGTATTTAAATTTTATAACGTTTAAACTGTTCGGAATTTAATTGTTTCTATTTTTCAAACTACACAATGCAACAGCATATTATTTTAACTACATGAAGAAAAATGAGTGTCATAATTTTTACTCCACTCGTGTAATAAAAGCATTAAAGTAATTAACACTAAATTTCAGACATAAAAAAATATCCGTATGATGGTTCCGTAAAGTAATATTTACAAATAAAATATGGTGAAATAATACAGTAATATTTATACGTAGGGTAAATTATGCTTTCAGCCAGAAAAATGTATAAACATTTTTACTTTATAATTCTAGCAAAAATATTTACGTTTGGACAGACATTTGCACAAGTTTTATACCTTTTTGTGATATAGGTTAGTGGTGTAGAGGTCTTACAAGTTTGTAATTGTAAGTAAAAATAATATGTTTCTATCTATGACACAGACAGTCCCCGGTTCGAATCCTAGTGCGGTCAATTCGTTTTTTTTTTTTTTAAATTTACAGTAAGGTAAAGATCGCTTTTTTTTCTAAAAAATTACTATACTGTAATAGTTCGGGAGCTGGCAATACAAAAAGTGGTTATCGCGGATTCTGAAATTTTTAATGAAAAATGGTAGTTTACACTTAGACGAATATGAAAAGCTTGGTCGGCATGGTTGTAGTTTGCCGAGAATATTTTTAAATGATTTTTGAATTAATAAAATTTTCGGAAAGTTTTACCGTCATCGCGGATTTTGATCAATCTTATATTAATCGATGCTAAATTTCATAACAATTCAGAAAAAATTCGGCCGACCAAATTTTTTATCACGGAAATTAGTTTTTTTTTTTAATTTACGTGTTTTAATGTCAAATTCAAAAATATCTTGGTATGTGAGCTTAGAAACTGCCGGAAGTATCGGGCATACCAGTGTTTATACCCATGGCATATTCACTTAGCCCTTCCGTTTGTAATACAGAGAAGAAGACGTGGCAGGTATAGAAATGTGCATATAATATTGATCAGCGATACCACCTGATTCGATATAGTCATGTTCTTCTGTTTGTCTGACTGTCCGTCTGGCTGGGTGGTTGCCTGTCTGTGGAATTATTTTTCACAAAAAAACTAAGCAAGATCATTTGATTAAATTTTGTACATTGGATTCGTTGTAAAAGTAAGCTCGTGAACGGGCACGCTCAACGCCCATACAAATAGATAACTAAAAGCTTAATTTTTTGAACAAAACATGTAGATATAAATACTAGGGATAGTATGTGCAAGCTCTGGACAAACTATGGGAATTTGGACGAAAGGGCGTGGTACCACCCAGAAAGGCAAAAGTTTCAAAATGCGTTTTTTAAGATAATCCAACCAAATTTTACTCAGACACTATGGATAGTAATTTCAAGCTCTGAGCAAAAACTAGACTAAGACAGACAAGAGCATGTGATTAATAGTTCAATAATTAATTATAAATAAAAGTTAATACAGAAGTTAACGTTCAACTCAGGTTTATTTATTAGAAATCATCCAAATCATTTATATCAAAGTTATACATAATTTCCTTCCTCTTCTCCTCCTCATTTTGTTGGTTGCTCAAAATTTCTTAACTTTTAATGGTGCTGATGGGCCACAACGGTTCAAGCTTACTGTCTTCATTTAATTGCCATCAACATTTGGTTGGTTCATAAAATATATATAAAAAATTTTTATGTATTATATCTATATAATGCTGACCCGTAGAAAACTATCAAAAATAACGACACTTTCCACTTACTTTATTTTTTTTTTTTTCTATACCTGCCACGCCTTCTTCTCTGAATTACAAACGAAATACATTGGGCAGTTTCTAAGCCAGCATACTAAGATACTTTTAAATTAAATAACAAATTTCCGTGATAAAAGAGAAATTGTACCCACTGTCGCACCATTAAAATAGGTCTGTCGGTCATTTTCGGCAAAAAAAATTTGATCGGCCGGATTTTTTCTGAATGGTTTCTAAATTAAGCATAGATTAATATAAGATTAATCAAAATGCGCGATGACTGTAAAACATTCCGGCACTTTCAGTATTTCCGGCTCCTCGCCTATAAGGTTATTCGAATATTCTGAATTTACTAAAACAGTAAGGTAAAATTTATTTGTGGAGTTGTCATTATATACGTATTGACTTGAAATTTTAGCAAAATTTAATTAGAATTAAGAAGTACGAACAATTTTTTTCTCCGTGTAGAACTCAGTGGTTACAGGGAATTGAACCTCGTCAATTATTTTTTTCCCTCTTTAATACTTGTCTAACAAAATTAGGCTTTCTACTGCTTTTAAACCATTTGATGGAGGTTGTTTGAACTTTCTAGATGGTTCACGAAATAGTTTCATCCACAACTAAGATCATCGATTTCTATCAACTACGTTGAATTCTCCTGGATTTTTTGTCTATTCCTATATCCGTTTTACACTTATCATTTCGTTGCACAGTAGCTGGAAAAGCCGAATTATTTGGAATTCGATGCCCAAAAATCTATGTTTTCTAAGCGAATACAAAATTAGTAATACAGTTTCTTGCAACCAAAAAAGTAAACACTGAACTTTAATATGTGCTAAAAGTAAAAAAATTTTCCTTCATCAATTAAAATTAGTTGGCATTTGATGAAGAATATGGATATTTAGAACTTTTCTTGTCTTCTCATAGTCTTGCATTCAAAACCCCTTATCTTAAAATCGGTACACCCCATATGGTTGACGACTTCGGACTTCAGCGACCCTTACTTTTTTCTATGGGAGACATTTTTCTCAAATAGGACTTGATAGTTTTCTGAACTGTTTACATGGCTAGGGCTAAATTCTCAAAAATAGGTTTATAAAATACACTAAAAAGGCAATAGCGGGGGTTCAAGGGAATGTTTTAATTGAGCAAAAAAAAAAAACCTTGGTTTAATGTGCCCAACTTTCTCTAAAGGCTAGTTTACATAGACATTCATAATCAAATAATCATGCATTTTTTTGCTTCATGATTAAAACTATATTTTGTTCACATTTATGTGATTTTAGATTACTAGTACCATTTTACTACTTTTTTAATGCTATTTATTTTTTTATTTTTTTTGTATTAGTTTTTCATGCGACAAATTTATGTCAAACTGTGAGTTAATTTTGTTTGGTCTCTCAAATTTTGTAGATACTGATTCAAAGATTTCTATTAACAATTTATTTCATCCATCTCGTAGATCTCTAAACGAAAACTGTATTACTTTACTCCCAAAAGGAACAAATTGTGGAACATTTTACAACACAACTCTGTTTTTGTGAAATATTTTAGAACACAACTGTTTGATTTCCTGAAGTGGCATCGTTTGCTCATTCATTTCATGATTAAAATAATCAACAAATATATGATTGTTTTGATTATGAGTGTCTATGTAAACTAGCCCTAAAGCATCAAGAATGTAGGAATTGATTTTAACAGATTTTTTCGTTCCAAAAAAAAGGGGTAAGCCACCCCATTTGCGGGATCTCAGACCTGATATGAAAAAGGTTGCCAGATTTGGAATTAGCAACCCTTAATAAGTCAAAAAAAGTAATCGAGTTCTTATTCAGAGTTTTGTGTTACACATTGTAATCAAAAATCTGTAGCTTCGAATGGCGTTAGGAAATAACGCCCAAGGAAATAACGCCCAAAAAAAAAAAAACGAAATAACGCGCAAAAATAAAATGACGTAATAACGCCCAAAATAAAAAACGAAATAACGCCCAAAAAATATGAAATAATGCCCAAAAACAAAAACGAAATAACGCTCAAATTATTTTCATATAAATTTGGGCGATAATCATTTTGGAAATGACGCCCAAAAATTTGGGCTTTATTTCGTTTTTTTGGGCGTTATTTCGTTTTATTTTTAAAAAATGAAATAACGCCCAAAAACGAAAAACGAAATAACGCCCAAAGTATTTTCATACAAATAAGTTTTGGGCGTTATTTCCAAAATGATTATCACCCAAATTTATATGAAAATAATTTGGGCGTTATTTCGTTTTTGATTTTGGGCATTATTTCATATTTTTTGGGCGTTATTTCATATTTTTTGGGCGTTATTTCGTTTTTTATTTTGGACGTTACTACGTTTTTTTTTGGGCGTTATTTCGTTTTTTTAAAAAAAAAAAGGAAATAACGCCCAAAAAAAACGAAATAAAGCCCAAATTTTTGGGCATTATTTCCAAAATGATTATCGCCCAAATTTATATGAAAAGAATTTGGGCGTTATTTCGTTTTTTTTTTTTGGGCGTTATTTCCTAACGCCGCTTCGAATAGAAATGTTTTTATGTTCTACTTTGCAACCACAAGAAAAAATATGTCCCTTTAATTACACTAGTTTGCAGCAAAAATGTGATCTGATTGCCACTATAAAATTCGTATGTAAAATGACACGCTGATTGCGAAATTTTTTATTGTTTTCTTCTGTGTTAACGTCTTCATGTTTTAGGGGGGCCAGTAAGCCAGTGTATTTTAAATGATCATAACTTTTTAAGGAAAAATTATACAAGAGCAATTCATAGCTTATTTTGAAGACGAGAAATAGTAGGTACTGTGTCGACATTTAGTAGAAAAGAGCAAAACAATTTAGTGCGTCCTCTATATGTCCTCTATACATTCTCAAAATCGTGTTTTCGAACTTTAAGGTTCGAATATCTCATAAACCATACGTGATAGATTGATTTCGAGACTGGATTCGGATTCAGCACCGGCAACTACATCTAAAATGACTATTTTTGATTTGGTTTGTTGTTTTTTTTTTTAAGTAAAGGTATGGGAGAAGGGGGAGGTTTCGACACCCTAACAAAAAAGTCCTTATGTCTTCCAAATGCAATTGTGCATGTTATTTTGAATACACATAGGCTATGCATGAATATGTGTGCTTCTTTTATAAATTACAAAGAAATCGATATGTTTGCTATTTTCGGAAATGTGACCAATAAACCAAAGTTAAAATAAATGACGAAACCTCCCACTTTTGGGGAGGCTTCGTCAGCCATATAAATTCTTCATTCCCTTGATTTTTTGAAACCTTCAACCTTTTGAATGTAGATGGTAAAAGACGAATTGCTTACGGTGATGCAATAGGAATACGAAAATCAGGGATGTCGTCTTCAATCGGGGCCATATCCAGCAAATCATTCGGACCAGGAAGGTCAGAGCCTTGAACGAGTTCGAGACATGATTCAAGCTGATTCTATATCCATTTGTACATCGCCATTAGTACCGAACTCCATATCTTGTGAAAAATCAGATTTATGGAAAATAATTGAATCATATGTATCAATTTCAGTTGTCGAATCCTCCCATTTACACTTGACGAATCCTCCCTTATCCACTTGTTACCAAATTTCCAAAATTTGGCAGTTATCTTTTATTTATTTAGTAAACCTTAAATGTAGTATTAACAGTAATAATTTATTTAAGTATCTGCTAAAAAAAAACGGAAATTTTATGGTTTATTAACCGAGTATCACACAAAAAGCAACAAGCAAATATTACATCAACTTGCTATAAAAATACAAAATCACGACTAACTACTCACCCTAGCCGTATTGCGCAGAGAAATTTTTATGATAGCTGCGTACCATTAGGAGTAAGATTTTTTGGTTTACACGCGGGAGTAAGCGCGAATAGAAATCGCAAAATTTGGCACTGATGAAGCCTCCCACATGTCGAAACCTCCCCCTTCTACCCTACCGTTTTTCGACCTCTTTTTAAAAAAAGAGATCAGATAGGATTTCAAAGCTTGGTGCGTTTTTATCTCCACATTATAAGAAAACAGATTTTCGGTCCATTTTAGTCGGATTAGATTTTGCAATATGAAAAGTAGATAAATAGAAATATGTATTTTTAAATTTTATTTAAATTTATTTTAACAGCCGTAACTTTAACAAAAACTTTATTTTATTGTTGTTTTGAACTTTATTAGCATTAAACTTAACAAAGGGCGGCCCCGAAAAGGACAAATATAAAAATGTAGGGTATAAAAAGGCCTAATATATTAAATAAACTTAAGTAGAAAAATAATAATGATAGCTACAATGTTAAATTTTGTGCGTTTGTGTTTTTTTGTTGTATTTAAGTTTCTATTTAAAACAAAAAATCATCTTATCTCTGTGTAAACGTCTCAAAAGTATAATAAAAATCACTATCTATGTAAAAAAAATAAACATATTAACAGTATACCTGAAGTACTAATAATATATATACATACACATTTTATAGGCATATACATACATAAATATATATCGTTAATTGTTTTCTATCACTGGACAAAATTTTAAAGGCTATCTTATTTAAGATTATATAACATTTCAATTACATTTAGCTTACTATCGTAGATACATATAGACATATTAATTGTTGGTTCTCGAGAAACATTTATTCCACTGTCATGAGTAAATCGTCACCTTCCAATTTCATGCCATTGGTTATTTCGAGTTTCTTGACAATTCCAGCTTTAGGTGCTTGTACGACCATTTCCATTTTCATAGCAGACAATACAACTAAAGGTTGTCCTTTCTCAACTTTGTCACCTTCCTTAACGCGTACATCAATTACTGTGCCTGGCATTGGTGCGCCAACTTCATTCTTATTGGCCTTTGAAGCTTTTGGATGGATATGTAACTCCTGTAAAAATGGAAATGATAAGTTTCAATGAAATTAAATGGACCTTTTTTGTCTACAAAAATGCAAATCTGTAGCTGTTAGATATGTCTTTAGAACTTACCTTAACAGCTTCTTTGTCACGAACCATAACAGAACGCAATTGTCCATTCATCTCAAAGAATACCTCACGTTCACCATTTGGTGTCAAATCTTCAGCCATTGCCAATGTCTTTAAGCTCAATGTCTTACCCCGCTCAATGGTAACTTCGAATTCTTCACCAACTTTAGGACCAGTCAGGAACATACGTGTATCCAATTTATCAACTGGACCATAATCTTCGCGGAATAACAAGAATTCAGTAGTTACTGCTGGATACAAAGCAGCCGACATTACATCACGTTCGCTTACATGTGGATGATGTTCATTGAGTTCCTTTTTCAATTTATCAAAGTCCAATGCTGGCAAATGTTCACCTGGACGTCCTACTATTCTTGGCATATCCTTGAGTACACGTGCACGCAATGGTTCAGGGAAACCACCATGTGGTATACCAATTGCACCTTGTAAGTACTCTACCACTGATTTGGGAAATGAGAGTTCTTCAGCTTTTTCGAGCACCTGATCGGCTGTTAATTTGTTTTGTACCATAAATTGTGCTAAATCACCCACGACCTTAGATGAGGGTGTGACTTTAATGATGTCGCCTAGTAGAAGATTCGCCTCACGATAGGCTTTCTTAACATCCTCGAAAAAGTCACCCAAGCCTAATGAAAATGCTTGGAATTGTAGGTTTGTATATTGGCCACCAGGAATTTCATTGAGATAGACATCAGCGTTGCCTGATTTCATTGTTGTTGTACATTCAAAGGGTGCATACAAGGTACGTGTTTGTTCCCAATACGCAGAATATTCGGAAACATCACGCAAATCAAAACCGGTATCAAGTTTGGTACCCTGTAGTGATGCAACAACTGCGCCCATTGATGGTTGTGAAGTCATGCCAGACATTGAGTCGACAGCGACGTCAACGACATCAGCGCCAGCTTCGGCGCAAGCCAACATTGAGGCAACACCAGCGCCAGAGGTATCGTGTGTATGAATATGAATTGGCACATCGGGATGCTTATCACGAATGGCAGAGATCAGTAGCCTTTTTTTTTTGGGTTGGAAAGTATGTTATTTAATGGTAATGATTTAAGAGTTAAAAATGTAAAAGGAATACGTACTTGGCAGCTTGTGGTTTCAATAAACCTGCCATATCTTTGATGCACAAAACATGTGTGCCAGCCTTAATTAATTCATCGGCCAGGTTTGTATAGTATTTGAGGTCATATTTGGTACGTGTTGGATCGCTTACATCACCGGTATAAGAAATGGCAGCTTCAACAACACCACCAGCTTTACCAGCAGCTTCCATACCCAAAATTAAATTTGGCAAATAGTTGAGGGAATCAAAAACTCTAAAGATATCCATGCCAGTTTGTACCTAATAAAATGCAAAAAATATTTATTTATTTACTCGTATTTTAAAATGTTTATATTTATTAATTTAGGCTGCTCCAATTTCCTGGCACCCGGAAATAACGCCATAGGAAATAATATTTTGGAAACAAAGTAAACTACACAACTTTTGGAAATAAAGCCATACATTTTTGGAAACATCGGCGAGAAGTTTTCGGCCTTAGTTCCAAAAAAAAAAAAAAAAAAAATATGGAAATAACGCTAGAATTAGTATGAAGATTTTTCTGGTTTCATTCCCATAATTGATTGATTGATTTTTTTTTTTGGCATGATTTTTTCTTTCCTTTACAGATATTTTGCTTGGCAAGGTTTTAGAATACATTTTTTTTCCAAATACTCTCGACTACGTCCGGGTTTTTGGAAAATCCCATAATTCAAAAATCAGTTAAACGATTCGCATGATTTTTTCTTTCGAAGACATGCTATCAGGTGAGATTCCAAGACAAACTCTAATTTATCATTGGCTTCACCCGAAAAATAACATACACTGGAAAAATTTTCAATGTAGCGATATAAAAAAAGACTTCCTGAGACTGTTTGGCAGATATGAATGGGATTAGGTACATACATTTTAAAGGGTATCGTGAACGGGCGAACGAAGTCGCTCCCGGACAACTAGTAAATCTATAAATTAACTAAGTTAACTGGCTTTATTTAAAAAAATTAATAACTGAAAATTTCTGAATTTATTCCTAGAAAATTTTCTGACGTTTTTCCGGAAGCCTTTTAGAAATATGTAATGCCAAAATTTTGTGTGGAGTTTTTTATGGCTTTATTTCGAAAAATTTTTCTGCCGCATAAGGTTATGAAGCTTCTGGGAGATGAAAGAAGATTCGTAGACTAACAAAAAATTGCTTCAAGGGGGGGTCTAAAATGTACCCCTAAGGAGTTATAGAGTTAAAACTGATTTTCTGACTTGTTTTGCAAAAAAAAAAAAAAATTTTCTTGGGTCACCCTAGCATTTTAGAGAAAACTTTTTTGCAAGAAACTTTTAGCTAATTGTATAAGCTTTTAAAGAGTGTTTATACCCCACACCCAGGGTATATTCACTTTGTCCTTCCGTTTGTAACGCAGAGAAGGAGGCGTGGCAGATATGGAAAAGTATATGTGACTTGGATTATAAAAAAAGGGGCTTACGTGCGAAAAAAAGAAAAATTGTAAAAACAACTGGAAAACAACTTTTAAAGGTCAATTTATACGAATCGGCAAAAAATCGAAAATTTTTTTTTGACACGTAAGCCCCTTTTTTATAGTCCAAGTCACATACGTATATATATTCTTGATCAGCGTCACCTCCTGAGTCGATATAGCCATGTCCGTCTGTCTGGCTGGGAGTGTGGAAATACATTTTTTGGGAAATCTAAGCAAGATAGTTCAATGAAATTCGGTACACAGCCTCCGTCGTCAAAGTTAGCTCGGGGGGTTGAAAATGAGCGAAATCGGTCAACGGACACGCCTACCGCCCATACAAAAAATATCTTCAAAATGCAAATTTTGGAGTATTTTTCACAACAAAGCAACCAAAATACACATAAATACTACGAATTGTAAGCGCAAGCTCTGAGCAAAAACTGGTCGAATTCGGACAAGAGGGCGTGGCACCTCTCATATAAGCAAAAGCTTCAAAACGCTGTACTGAAAGCGTTTTTTGAGATAATCGAACTTAATTTGACTCAGACACTAAAACTATAAATGCAAGCTTTAAGCAAAAACTGGATAAAATCAGACAAGAGGGCGTGGCTCTTCCCATACAAGCAAAAGCTTCAAAACGCTATTCTGAAAACATTTTTTCAGATAATCCAACCAAATTTCACTCAAATATTAAGAACTATACAGTAGGTCCAAGCCAAAGTCGTACACCAAACAAACTTTTTTTCAATGCCCCAAAACTAAGTTCGCAAAAATCATTTAAGAAATTTGAAGTACATTTTTAAATAGCCTATTTAATCATTCAATTTTAACAAAAAACCAAACTTGAAATTTTCCGTTATTTAAAAAAAAAAAAATAAAAAGTTACAGAAATCAAGCATATTCAGTACCAAAGCCAAAGTCGTACACCTTAACAAAATTATAACTTTTACATGAGTTCCAGTTATTAGTGTACATTATTTTGTTTTAATTTGTCATGTTTAGTCCTTTTGGTATCCTTTGAATTAGTTTTTCACAATAGCTCGGATAAATTTTTTCCCATTTTCCATGAATACCCTTTTTAGTTCAGTTTTTGAACAAATATTGTGCTGGCGATTTGCGTCCAGATAATTCCACAAGATTTTATTAGCATTTATATCTGGACCCTGCGGCAGTGTTACGAATACATTGGGACAGTTGTATTGAATGCATGATCTCATATTATAGGAAATATGTTTGAAATCGTTATTTTATTAAAAGTACCATTGACCAAGTTTATCCTTATATTGCAATAAATTTAGTCTCTAGTCTATCTTATGATCCTTACTACTATCAACAAAATGGAGTATTCCAGGCCCAGCTGCTGAAAAAGGGCCCCAAGCCATTAGTGAACCACCGTCATGTTTTACATATGGTTTAAGGTTTTTCGAACAAGGTGCTTCAGTTGGTTTTCTCAATATGTATGGTCTGCCGTCTGATCCAAAAGTATTAATCTTACTTTTATTCAAGAAGAGGACTTTTTTCCAAAAGAAAAAATCTTTATGGCAGTGAGTTTTAGCAAACATCAACCGAGCCTCTTGATGCTTCTTCTTTATTAAAGAAAAACGTTAGACCAAATGTAAAACAGCAGCTAGGCCTAGAATACTCCATTTTGTTGATGGAAGAAAGGATCAAAAGATTTATTTGAAGACTTTAAGACTAAATTTACTGCAATTTAAGGATAAACTCGGTCAATGTAGTGATATGTATTTTTACCAAGAAAACGATTTCAAACATATTCCTTATAACATGAGATCATGGATTCAATAGAACTGTCCCAATATATTCGTAACACTGGCACTGAGTCCATATATAAATGCTATTAAAATCTTGTGGAATTATCTGGACGCAAAAGTTCGCCAGCACAATATTTGTTCAAAAACTGAACTGAAAAGGGTATTCATGGAGAATGGGAAAAATTTTGGCCGAGCTATTGTGAAAAACTAATTCAAAGGATGCCAAAAGGACTAAACATAACAAATAAAAACAAAATAATGTACACTAATAACTGAACTCATGTAAAAATTATAATTTTGTTAAGGTGTACGACTTTGGCTTTGGTACTGAATATACTTGATTTCTGTAACTTTTTATTTATTTTCAAAAATAACGGAAAATTTCAAGTTTGGTTTTTTATTAAAATTGAAGGATTAAATAGGCTATTTAAAAATGTACTTCAAATTTATTAAGTTACTTTTGCGTACTTAGTTTTGGGGCATCGAAAAAAAGTTTGTTTGGTGTACGACTTTGGCTTGGACCTACTGTAAATGCAAACTCTGAGAAAAAACTGGTTGAATTCAGAGGGCGTGGCACCTCCCATATAAGCAAAATTTTCAAAAAACTGCTCTGTAGGGTATTTAATGTTTGGCCAGGCCACCCTTACTAGTTTTGATTTATACGGTTTAAAATGGTTTCGCGAAGTCCTGAACCTTTGAAGTTGATGTGTTAATTTTTTTTTCTATTTTTTTACTTTAGCGACCATTTTAGTAAAAAAAAGATCCTATTAACAAACCCTCTTATAATTTTTTTTGGAATCTTCGTACGAAATCTACGGAAAATCCTAAGAAACTAGTGGTCTAAAATTAAAATCTAGCTTCTGCTAAGCGACATAAAGATTTAAGTTTGAGGAATAAAAATTTTTCAAATGTGAATTTTTATGTCTCTCGGCGGTAGTTTGCTTTTGATTTTAGATTCATAGTTTCTTGGGAAAGTTTTCTTTAAATTCTTCTTGGTTTTTGCTATATGCCTTTTTTCAAAAACAATTGACCCACCCAAATACACAAAAGTGTTAATCTTTTACTTACCGCCAAATCGCAAAATTTGTACACAACATTATCCGGATAGCTGGTATAACCAACAGCATTGGCACCACGCAACAACATCTGGAATGGAATATTCGGAATTTGCTTGCGCATCTCCTCCAAACGTTCCCATGGGCATTCATGTAAAAAGCGTAGGGCAACATCGAATGTAGCACCGCCCCAATTTTCCAAAGAGTATAGATTATTAAATTTATGTGCAACATATGGTGAAATCTTGAGTAAATCATGTGAACGGACGCGTGTGGCCAAAAGAGATTGATGCGCATCGCGGAAAGTTGTATCCATCAGCATAAGATTTTTGCGTGAACGTACTTCTTTGGCAAAAGCTTCAGGACCCTTCGATTTTAGAATATCACGTAGACCTTTTGGTGGTTCAGTAACTGTTTAACAAACAGTGAGGGGCAGAGGCGAAAGAGAAATTGCAACAATAAAATAAAATTAGTATGAGTTTTTGAAATTGCAAAAAAAAGTATCTTAAGGCGCATAGTGAATTTTGCAAAAAAAATTAAAACTTTTTTTCAAAATTATTACATAAACATAAATATATGTACATATAAGAAGAAGTATAAAAAAGACATCGTGTTTAGTGTCTTACACGTACATACCTTTGGCTTCACCACGTTCTTCGCGTAAAATTGCCTCAGGGGACAAATCTTTCAATTACACAGGCAACAAGTTGTGGCAGAGAGTACAGTAGTGGTTATATTGATTGATTGATAGAAAATGATGATGTTCGTGTTGGTGTTACGGTTTTATGAGTATTTTATTTTTTGATTTTTTATTAATAACATAATGTGGCACAGAAAGAAAAATAAATAAAAAACAGAATATAAAAAAAGAAATAATAAGAATTTGTATAAGAGGCATAAAAATAAAATTAAAGAAAAAAATAGAGAATTAAGTCGATAGAAACAAAAGTACCATTAAAGAGCTGCTGAAGCATTTTTTTTATGCTGTATAGTGCACATGCAGTTTTGTTATGCTGGAGCTTATTGTTTTATTCAGAAAATTCCCACAAGATTTTCAATTACCAAAGGTTATACAAGGTGGTGCAAAAGTAATGTCATAATTTTCTAGGACCTTAAAAAAATGGCTTAAGTGTCAAGGAACCATGACATTTCACCCTATTTACGAGTATGAGAAGTGTTTCACCGTAAAAAGCAGTATGACAGAACCAATATACAGCAATGTAGGCGGCCATTAAGATAATGTAAATATTTTATAGGGTGTACTGCATAAGGCTATGAAGTTTCTGGGAGGTGATAAAAGAGGTCTAGAGAAACAAAAAATGTACCTTTAAGGACTGACTGACTTCTGACTTTTTTTACAAAAAAAAAAAAATAAAAAATTTGGGTCATCTAGTACAATCATTTGGGAGAATAAAATGATGTTACCTGGAAAGTTTTGCGGGATTTGTGGGGATTTGTGCAAATGAGTTATTTTATAGATTTCGATATGCTCTTTCAGAATTTTAACTTTGCTACCTCGAGTCGTGTTCGCTCGCGCCGCCATATTGGAAAAACGGCGTCCAAAATCAGTTTTTCACAAATATCTCTTGAACGGTTACATTTGTGCTGCAATATTGTAGATTATAAAATTTTCTATAAAAATTATCCCTTAATTGTTTTTGTACGACTTATAACTCAGGAGATATCCTAATTCAAAGTTTGAAAAAAATTAGTAAATTGTGCATGCCGCTATGAGTAGGCACAGCGATGTGTTGAGTTTAAAATTACGATAACTCATGAACGGTGAGTCACACGTTTAAGACAAAAGTATTTATTTATAGGGAATTACTTCCACTATAAGCATCATATAATTTTTTCCACATGGCCTATAGCTTAAGAGATACTTTTTTAACAAACCTGAAATTTAGAAGAAAACCGTTTTTTCAAAATAGGTCCAAAACGGTTCGTCTTAGAAAAAAAATTGTTCATGCATTTAATAGAACGTTCAATTCTCTAAAAGGGTCTCTCCGAACTGTTTTTTCGTCAGACTTACCCTTCAGAAGATATCGCGACGTGAAAATCATTCCAAATTGAACATAGTAGGGAGCATAGTACAATGTTCAATTTTGAATGATTTTCAAAACGGGATACCTCATGAACGGTAAGTCGAACGAAAAAACAGTTCGGAGAGACCCTTATAGGGAATTGAACGTTCTACAAAATGCAAGAACATTTTTTTTTCAAGAATGAACCGTTTTGGAGATTTTTTGAAAAAACAGTTTTTTTTCTAAATTTTAAGTTTGTTAAAAAAATATCTCCTAAACTATAGATCATACGAAAAAAAACAATGAGTAGCTTGTGGTGCTAGTAATTCCCTATCAATAAATATTTTTATTTTAAAAGTGTGACTCACCGTTCATAAGTTGTAATTTTAAGCTCAACACAACACTGTGCCTACTCATAAGCGGCATGCACAATTTACTAATTGTTTTCCAATTTTGAATTAGGATATCTCCTGAGTTATAAGTCGTACGAAAACAAATACAAGGTCATTTTTATAGAGAATTTTATAAGCTACAATATTGCAGCACAGCATTTGTCTCTAAATGTAACCGTTAAAGAGATATTTGTAAAAAACTTTTGGACGCCATTTTTCCAATATGGTGGCGCGAGCGAACACGACTCGAGGTAGCAAAGTTGAAATTCTGAAAGAGCACATCGAAATCTATAAAATAACTCATTTGCAAAAATCCCGCATAACTTTCCAGGTAAAACTACCAAATGACTGTACTAATCCTAGAGTTTTAGAGATTTTAGAGAACATTTTTTATGAGAAGCTTTTATCTAATTGTATGAGCTTTCTAAGAATGTATTTGATTCATAGGGCTAAAAAATATTTCTCAAAGGTCTGTTCCGTAATCCGCGTGGTTTCAATTACTTTTCATTTAGGAGGCTTTTGATGAAAATGGTGAGTCACACGATAAAAAGTATTGGAATCTTTTTGTGGAGAACTACAGGTTCTACATATAATATTAATTTATATTTACGAAAAAGTAACCGTTTCGGAAATATTTGATAAAGTCGAATTTTTCGACTTTTTGCAGTTTCTTAAGAATATTTCCAAAACGGTTACTTTTTCGTTAATGCAAATGAATGTTTTTTGTAGAACCTGTAATTCCCCACAAAAAAGAATCTGATACTTTTTATGGTGTGACTAACCATTTTCATAGAAAAGCTTCCTAAATGAAAAGTAATTGAAAACACACGGATTACGGAACAGGCCTGAATATTTTAATTTTTTCTCCTATTTGTTGACTTTGGCGGCCATTTTAGTATAAAAAATCTTATTAATATAATCCCTTTATAATTTGGATTTTTTGAATTTTCGTTTAATTTTCTTTAATTTGGTAGTACATTTGTTATGCCAACTTTTTAATTGAGGTCTGAAAAAATGACTTTTCAAGAATAATCCGCTGTGTTACATAGAAAAGTTTTTTTTTCCGACCTCAAATTAAAAAGTTGGCATAACAAGTGTGCTACCAAATTAAAGAAAATTAAACGAGAATTCCAAAAAAATTATAAAAGGGTATGTTAATAGGACCTTTTTCATACTAAAATGGCCACCAAAGTCAAAAATTAGGAAAAAAAATCAAAATATTCCGGCCTGTTCCGTAATCCATGTAATTTCAATTACTTTTAATTTCGAAGACTTGTTGATTACTTTTTATTTTCGATGTGGATGTGAAGCCTATTCAACGACTGTTCAAGACGTTTAACTTTTCACAGTAGAAACGCAAACTTTTTAGCTGTCAGTTAAAAAATACACACAAGTAAACAAGATTTATGAATCAAAATGCTTTTTATTAAATTTATAAACTTTAATTGAGTTTCACGTTAACAACGGTTGCTGCAATGCACTTGAAATTATAACTGCTCGCAATTTTGTCTGTCAAAATAATGGGGGTTATCGTGAATCAAGATTCCCGGGGAATTTTCGCAGACTGCTGTGCATTCTCTATTGCAGTTTAAGAAAATTCCCCGGGAATCTTGATTCACGATAACCCCCAATGTATTAGGCGAGATGCCCAATTATGGGGTTTCCTCTGATTTGAGGGAATTTCAGAAAGTTTTTTTTCATGCTCAGTGCATTTTATTGGGTTAATTAGATGTTCTATTGCAATTTAAGAAATAAAATCAGGTGGCATCCTATTTTCGAACTATTCTTACTAACACCATGATATAATGAAATGTCAAATAATTCACACAAACACTGACTTCGAAAATGCCAATTTGCCGACTTTTTACTTGTCATCGGAAAAAATATTTTTTTAGTTAGAGTTTTTTATTCCAGCAATATTAATAATATTACATTTGCAATAAAAATTAGAATTACTCGCTAAAAAAGGGAAAAACTCTGGAGCTTATATGTGTGCATTTTTTTTCTCAATTTGATTGAAAAAACAGCTTTAAAAAGCAAAATTAATTGAAAAGTCGCAGCATAATGCCGACTTTTCAAAAAGTTTTGCATTCCACTTTATACCCACTTTCACGTGAAAGTGGAATTGGGAACAGGGCGGATTAACTTTAAAGGTTCAGAACTTTGCAAAATCCATTTAAACCCTACTAACCATATGCACTATTTGAAAGCTCTTACAATTAGCCGTAGAAATATTTTCTCTAAAACGTTAAAGTGACTCAAGAAATTTTTTTTGTAAAATAAGTCAGAAAACAGTTTTAACCCTTTAACTCCTTAGGCGTACATTTTGCACCCACCGTCAGGTGAAATTTTTTATTCATCTAGGCCTATTCTATCACCTCCCAGAAAATTCGTTAGCTTATGCAATATGCCCTATATTCAGGATTGCTACAGGTTTCCCAATCCAAGTTAAACTTTTTCCACATCATATTTTTCCAAATCAAATTAACATTTTTCCAATTCGCTTTGCCAACCCTCTCGACATTTTGGAAGGTGTTTGGTAGACACAATATTCATCCAAATAATAAGTTTCATAACGGTAGCTGCTGTAGGTACAGAGATATATCGTGTTTAGTGTATTTTTTGCAAAGTTTAATTTGATTTGGAAAAGTTTAATTTGGTTTGGAAAAAGTTTAATTTGATTTGGAAAAAGTTTAATTTGATTTGGAAAAAGTTTAATTTGATTTGGACAAATATCAATATAATGTGGAGAAGGTTTATTTTGGAGTGCAAATCCTGTGCAATACGCATGTAGTGGCCTAAGCAAGAAAATTTACAAGGCCTTCCACTGGAGAATAGCCCAGCTTAAAATTTCAAAGTTGAGTCTAAGAAATTAGAAAAGAAAGCCATGGAGAAACTTTTGCGAAGGCCTTAAAGACAATTTGGGTGTCACATTAATGATATTAGACTAAAAGTCTATAATATGCAAAATATTTAATGGATTATGCTCGATGTGTGGTTCGCCTCCACACTTCTACTTTCGATAATCATCAAATCGCTCATTTACTTCAAGAACGGCATAACTCAAAAAAACGCAAATTTTCATGCTCCATATTCTGTATAAATTTCTTATTAATATCTCTTACGGTCACCGTTTAAGAGCAGAATAACTTTGTCAATTGAAAACTTTAAACGTATTTTCTGCAAAATCGAGTTTTTTGAATTGTGCCGTTCTTGAAGTACAATAAATGAGCGATTTCATCATTATATAAATAGGCAAACGAAATCGGTTCAGTCTCTTAAGCTGAACATATTTGTTTGTTTTTTTTTTCTTGTTTGAAAGATTGTGAGGAGGAGCAGTGCACAAGATTTTCGTTTTTTTTCTAAAGTGGGCGTTGCCACGCCTATAAATAGAAAAAATGCAATCACGGCTAAACTGCTGCATCGATTTTTATGAAACTTGATATGGAGATAGGGTTATCTAAGGAGCGTTGAATGTTTTCAAGTAACGACTGTAAAGACAATGACCCAAAGAAGCCATCATCGTTGAATAACTGAATTACTAAAAAGATTGCGTTCAAATCATCTGGCTTTAATTGGAAGCTTCTTATGTAGGATGAAGTGACAGAAAATTTCAAAAGCCTAAGACGCGTTTGCTAAGCTTAGTGGGCCCACTCTTCAAAGCCACGCAACAATGTTTCCGTCATGCTTTTGAGTGCAATGTGATAGTTTAAGTCAAAAAGTTCATTGCAAAAAGGTAAACAAGAATCGAGTAAACCACCTAAAAATTATGCCTGCTTTCAAGATTTCAATAGTCAGATTGTTGGAAAAGAAAATCCAAAAAATCGTGGAGAGTTTGAAGTCATCGCAATGGATCACATTCGATGACAATCGTTTCTTTTAGGCTATAATTCCATAAGTACGATACAGCGATCCTTGGAGATCATGGAGAAGTCATTCTGACATAGCACTACCAGAAAGCCCTGGAAGATATAGCTAAAGAAAATATAAGAAATATAAGGTCCAACATCCAGGTTAAAAAGTTTAATAAAACATAAATAAGCATATGACTATGACGAGTTCTAGAAAGTTTCAAAAAGCCGCATTATTTTCCGTTAAATAAAGCTATGTTTCCTTGCTTCGAATTTGTTTCTTACCAACCTTCAAAATATATCATATATCTTAATCAAATAATAACTGTGACCATTGCCAATAACAAAATAGCAAAAGAATTTTGTGCAAGTTCACTTGATGACTTCGTACTTACCTAGTGGCACAATGGGTACATGAGGAAATACTTCAGCCGGCTTTAGACCAGTTGCTAATGGTGTCTGTGGTCCATTAACCAATACTTCGCCAATGTAGTTTAGCAGTTTTTGCGCACGATTTTGCGAATGACGGAATTTAAACAGCTGTGGATGTTCATCAATAAAATAGGTGTCAAGAACACCATGCAAGAATTTTTGATTTTCCAGCACATTCAAGAGGAAAGGTATATTCGTTTTAACACCACGAATACGAAACTCACGCAGAGCACGATTCATTTTCGATGCAGAACTTTGTAAGTCACTAGCATGTGATATGATTTTGACTAGCAAAGAATCATAGTATGGTGAAATGATCGCTCCAGCAAAAGCCGAAGCACTGTCCAGGCGTATACCCATGCCTTCGCCCGAGCGAAAAACTTCTAAGCGACCAGTGCTGGGTTGGAAATCATTTGCTGGATCTTCAGTTGTAACACGGCACTGTATGGCATAACCGCGTGGTTGTATATTTTCCTGGGTGTAACCTAATTCGGGCAAAGTCATGCCTTCTGCGACACGTATCTGAGATTGCACCAAATCTATGCCTGTTATTTCTTCTGTTACCGTATGCTCGACTTGTAATCTGAAAGCGTAAATTGTTATGAGTTGCATCTAGACTTTTGTGGGGCCAAAAACTAAGATTGCGCAAAATCCAACAAAAAGCAAGTGATATACTTATAAAGCGCCTAGAATTTCATAATATTCCAATAATTCTTAAACTTACCTTGCATTCACTTCAATAAAGTAAAAGTTTCCAGATTCATCACATAAATATTCAACAGTACCGGCATTTTCATATCCTACATGTCGTGCCAAACGTACCGCCGCTTCGGTCATTTTATCTCTAACTTCTGTTGCTAGACGTGGCGCTGGCGCAATTTCAACAACCTTTTGATGACGACGCTGTATAGAACAATCACGTTCAAACAAATGCACTACATTGCCAGCCTTGTCACCGAGTAGCTGCACCTCGATGTGTCGTGGACGTTCAATAAATTTCTCAATAAACATAGCACCATTGCCGAAAGCTGCCTTTGCTTCTGAACTGGCACGTTGAAATAATTCCTCTACTTCATCCATTTTACGTACAACACGCATGCCACGTCCACCACCACCATATGCGGCCTTAAATATCACCGGTAGACCATGTTTCTTACAGAATTCCATGGCTTCCTCTTTAGTTGTAACCGGGCCATCAGTACCAGGTACAATTGGTACACCTGCTTCAATGGCAGCAACACGTGCTGCCACTTTATCACCCATTTGTTGGACCACCTTCGGTGAGGGGCCAATAAATCGAAGACCAGCGTCGATAACGGCTTGTGCAAAATCAGAACGTTCCGAAAGAAAACCATAACCAGGATGCACAGCATCAATATCGTTCTCCTTACAGACGCGTATGATTTCTGGAATGCTTAAATATGCCTCCACTGGTGGTAGTCCTTTGCCAACTAAATATGATTCATCGGCTTTTTGACGATGCATGTGCATCTTATCCTGTTCCGAATAGATGGCGACCGATTTAATGCCCAATTCGCTACAGGCACGGAAGACACGTATAGCGATTTCACCACGATTGGCAACGAGTACCGAACGTATCGGTTTATATTCAACCTGTTGGGTGAAAAAATAAAGAAGTTTGTATGCAGTACTGACCATTGAAAAGGATAAGTTAACTCTAGCTTGTCTTCAGTAGAGGAGGAAAGCCATGAAGAGAATGCTATATATAAGATATAGAGGAAAATGAAGGGACGGACCACTTTTTTCCAATTAAATTAAAATGAATGCATTTTTTATTTCAGTTTTCGGGTTATTGGACTTTGAATTATTGTCGACCAAACAAGTCAATCCCGACTAAAATCTCAGACATGAAGCCATTCGAGTACCGCGCTATTATAAATTACCATGCAAGGAAAATCAGTTCAAGTTGTATAACCTCTCTAAGCAAAGCAGATACTCACTTGAAGACGACGCACAGCCAGGACCCAAAAATTAATATTGGACAATGGACAGCTCGCAGTAATGGTTGGAGTATCAGACACAACCATTTTTAAAATTCTTCACGATAACTTTGGCATGACTAAAGTCAGCGCAAGATGAATGCCGAAAATGCTCACGAAGCCTTAAAAAAAGGCGCTTGCAGTATTCTAGCAAGTTTTTGGATTTCTGTAGTGAAGACAGAGTTGGAGGATTGGCTCGAACTATTACTGAGGATGAAACTTGAGTTCATCATTATGAATACAAAAAGGAGCCAATAAAGTGGCACAAAAAAGGAGTCACAGTCAGCTGGAAAAATCATGGTGACAGAAGGGATCCTGTTTCCCTCTATCTTTGTAATTGATGAATAGGATCCCTTCTGAGACTCAAAAGGCTGTCGCGACATGTCGCCATGATTTTTCCAGCAGACTGTGACTCCTTCCTTGTGCCACTTTATTGGCTCCGAAGAACACAACGCTTCAATCTTAGATTAGTTCAAGGAATCCGTCAGAGAAAAAAGAATAGGGAAATTTCCCAAACGTGTTCATCTTCTGTACAAGAGCGCTCCTGTTCAGAAGAGCCCTGTTGCGAAGGCCACCCTGCAGAAGGTGAGCTTCGAAATTTTGGCTCACTCACCTTACAGTTCTGACCAGGCTCGGAGTGGTTATTATCTATCTTATCTATATGTAGATGAATATTGTGTCAACCGAACACCTTCCAAGTTGTGGAGGGAGCTGGCAAAGCGATTTGGAAAAAGTTTATTCAGAAGGAAAAGGTTCATTTTGATTTGAAAAAAGATCAATATGATTTAAAAAAGGTTTAACTTGTAAAGGAAAACTTGTAGCTAAAAACAAATTCTAGAATATATCATTAGGATCTGGATATTATTTAGAAAATGACAAGCAAGAGCCTGACTTAAGTTTGTTTGGATCAGCTTTTTTCTGATACCCTTAAGGATTTATGAAAAACAAACAAACATAACGGATAATGAAAGTCAAAAAGTTCGAAAAGTATCGAAATGTTATAAATAAAAGTAGGAGAAAATTCGATAAATGTTAAATGACTTAAAAACATATTGCAAAAGTCAAAAATTTATTGAAAAACTTAAATAAAATACATGGCATCCGAACGCCAACAGGTCCCAGTGGCGTTAGTTCGGTCCCTGTGAACATCAGATTTTTTACCATACACCCAAGGTATATTCACTTTGTCCTTCCGTTTGTAACGCAGAGAAAGAGGCATGCCAGGTATAGAAAAGTATAGTATATTCTTGATCAGCGTCAACACCTGAGTTGATATAGCCATGTCCGTCAGTCTGGCTGGCTGGCTCGCTTGGTGTCATTATGTGCGTGAAAATACATTTTACCGGAGAACTAAGCAATTTAATTCAATGAAATTTAATGCACCGCCTCCGTCGTCAAAGTTAGCACGTGGGATTGAAAATATGCGAAATCTGTCAACGGACACGCCTATCGCCCATACAAAAAATATATTCAAAAAGCAATATTAAGAGCATTATTTGCAATAACACATAATTACTTGGGAGATCTGTGCAAAAACTAGGCGAACTCCCATATAAGTAAAAGTTTCAAAATGAAATTCTGAAAGCGTTTTTTGAGATAATCCAACGAAATTTCATTCAAATACTAACAGTAAATGCAAGCTTTGGGAAAAAACTAGGTAAATTCGGACAAGAGGGTGGAGCACCTCCCAAAAGTTTCAAAATGCTGTACTAAAGACATATTTGGAGAAAGTCTAACGAAATTTCACTTAGACACTTGGAATAGTTAGCACAAGGTCTGAGCATAAACTAGGCGAATTAGGAGAAGATGGCGTGGCACCTCCCATTTAATTAAAAGTTTCAGAATGCTATACTGAGAACGTTTTTTGAGATAATCCAAGCAAATATCACTCAAACACTAAGAACAGTACATGCAAGCTCTGAGAAAAAACTAGATGGACTCGGACAAGAGGGCGTGGCACCTACTGTAAACAAAACTATTTTTAGAAATAAAAGAGTTTCGAAAGAGTGATTTAGATTCACAAGTAACTTAAACTACATTTTTTTTTTTGTTCTTCAAATGAAACATACCTGACTGGAGTATGCATTTTTACTGAGCAGAAAAACTCGTACACGTGGCGTCGTCTGTCGGAGAGTTTTGAAAGCTGTGTGAGCAACGGGAATAAACATCTTCGTTATTGAATTTGACAAGCTGTAAACAGAAAAGAAAATTAATTTTTTGTATTTAAATTGAAAAAACTTTGCAATCAAATGAAAATGAAGCTTTAACTTACAGTGCCTTAGAGATACGTAATTTAGTGTTTGGATGATTCTAAAGCGTCTTTCATGTATACGCTACAACTGCAATGAAAAGAAATAATTTTTTTTATCGATTATTTAAGAATTTAATATCAAAAAATAATATTGTTAGGTACTTAAGTTATTTTTTGCAATAATTTTAAATGATTCAGGCTTAAATGCATCTGCGTGTACCTTAACAATAAATGAAACGAATAATTTGTATGCTCAAGCAACGCACGTAATGCATGAACAGTCTCGAAAGCCTAAATGTTTTTTTTTTCGCCTGTACACTAGTAACGATTTCTAAAATTACTAAGGTTATCGTTTCTAGATTAAAAAGTAAATGCAAGGTTAATTTTTTGATGTTTTTGTTGTTGTCGTTAGACTGTTCACAAGTTAATAACATTGCATTTTTTTTTCTTCAATCAAATCAATGTAAATGAAAGTCATTGCGAACATTCAACATTTTAAAGTTTAAATTGTTTAAATATATTTTTTATGGCCTATAGTTCATTTAGAAGTTAAGCAAAATTATACCTTAAAAATAAAAGCACATTAGCATTCGTCATTACTGTACTGTTCAAAGGGGTTCAAAGGGTTCCAAAGGTGTTGATTAAAGGCGTATAGTCTCGAAAAACATCAAAAATTCGATAAGTAGTGGTTGCAGATTGTCGAATAAAACCGTAACAATAGTGCAAAAGTCGACGAATTCGAATGGTACCAAGAAAGTGAAAAAATAACGGTTGGTGCTAAGGAGCAATGCAAAAATCAATAAAACTGAAATATTTCAAAATACGTCGAAAAATCCCCATGGCATTGAAATCATTGTAGAAGTTCAAAAGTATCAAAAAATTGTCCACGAGTATCAAATAGCGTCAAAGAGTTATGAATCCATCGTAGATACGCATTTCGTGAAATCTACGAAAGTGCTATCATTGAATTCGAATTGTTACGACGTGAATTCAAAATTCGTAGATTAGGATCACTTACTCCATCCGAAACTCAAATTTTTTTTTAGTTTTCGACGACTAGATATGACTACCGAAGAAATATCATAATTTTATTCAAGAAATACTTCTAACTCCACGAATTACGAAGTTACGTTCGTATTTTTTTGAAATCAATAATAGCATTTTCGTAGATCTCACGAAATTCGTATCTACGATGAATTCAATGATAGGCCTGAATAATGGAAAATATTATTAACATTACTATTCTGTAGTCAATGCGATTTCAATTACTTTTCATTTCGAAAGCTTTTCAGACATGTTCTCAATTCCAAGTTTGATCGGAATCGGAATTTTATTGCAATAAATAGAATTGGCTTCTGGTTTCAATCCGATTTACTGAAACGTAATGTGATGTTCAATATTAAAACACAGAGCACCTTAAGTTTGATTCCATTCCGATTCCGATGCCTGTTCTTCTTTTAGTGTATAATCCTGAATACATTCGATGTGAGCTGAACGAGACAGCACTATTTGTAACATGTCAGAGCAAGATATACAATTGAACTTTCTTTGAGCAACACGATAAAGAACACAAAAAACCGTTCGATGTTTGGAACAGAGCTGGGCTTGGGCGTAATTTTTGAGGCCCGGCCCGGCACGAACACGAAACAATCTTTGAAAAAAAGCCCGGGACCGCACGAATATTTTTTGCCGAGGCCCGAGCCCAGCCCGGTCCGGCCCAATTCTACCATTGTATATTACATATTCACGCTTTTTATGATTTAAAAATATGTAACATATTGATGAAGCTATATCAATGATTTCAAATGAGGAATAAACTAACATTATACATGAAGTTCTTATATGCGTTTTTGAACGAATCTAATAAGACGATTTGTTTGACTTGACTTAGTGCTGGTTCACACGACAAACTAAATTATCGGGCGATAGTACAATTTATAGACAAGCGGAGGGACCGCTACTCACCGCTTGCCTACAAAAAGTACTATCGCCCGACAATTTAGTTTGTCGTGTGAACCAGCACTTACTCCATTGTAATTCTCAACCTCACATTTATACATAATTAACATATTTTTATGTAAGAACAAAATTTTTTACAAGTTTATGTTATGTATTATTCGGGCTTTTGAGGTTAGGCCCGGGCTCGCACAAAACTCGATTTCAAGGCCCGAGTCCGTCGCTGAAGAGTAAAGGCCCAAGGACCACGAAATAAAACAAGGCCAATGTACCTATTGCAATAAATTTTATATTATAGAGATCCAGCAACATCGAGTTCTTAAAAACATTGAAAAATTTAAAAACACTCAATATACCTATCATATTGCAAAAAAAAAAAATGTAGGTACATTAGACTGATTCAACAAAAACTTTTTTCGAATTTCCACGGTTACGTTCAAAAATCTGAAAAAGGGTGCGAAAAAAGTGAGATTAGATTTTTTCAATTTTTTTATCACGGCTTGATGCGGTTTTTATTACGATCTCAAAAAGACTTGGAATGAGCCGTGTATAAAAAAAATAAAAATTAGGACCTCAAATCACCGACATATTGTTTTTTAAGATAATATACTCTATAAAAACTCTTTTTCGGGTCTTATAGGTCTTTTTGACCCCATTATCTAAAGAACTTTGTTGTAATGGGTTAAAGTGTTCTACAAAAATGTTCTACGAAAAATTTCATTAGGGTCACTTAAGACGAAAAATGCCTCGAACTTAAGAGCAATGAAATTTTACTTAGAATATTTTTGTAGCACACTGAACCCATTTTAACTCAGCTTGTTGATAAAGGCACCAAAAAAACACATAAGAACAGGATATGATGGGTTAAGATATGGTAAAAAATTGTTCCTTACATGACTTCATGACGACCTTGAAACAACAAGTTTTATGAAGATTTAGAGTTTTACAGTAAGGTGAAATTTCGAAAAAAACTTTTTTGCGGGCATTTAAGCTAAAAAACAGTATGACTTTGATTTAAGATTCTAATTTTTATTTGTTTTTATAAAAGTACCTTGATTCAAAACGAAAACTTTTATATATCGCACGGCTCAGCATTTTGAGATCATATTTAAATAAAAACCGCACCAAGTCGAGATTTTTCATAAATTGCAAAAATTTAGCCACCTCTAAGTAACCTTCAAAAAACTGAAAAAATTTCAGCTCACTTTTTTGACACCCTCTTTCAGAGTTTTCGGCGCAATCGTGAAAGTTTTAAAATACTTGTTTTTTTTGAATCAGTCTAGTGTACAATGTACATTAGATAGTATCGATCCCCATACAAAAAAAAGTTCGCTTTAAACCGTTCATTTTGAAAGCTTATCGGTTATAATTTTTAAGGAAAAAAAATTTTTTTCGACCTCTAAATAATACGCGAAAAACAGGATGTTTAAAAACAAAAATCGCCCCCTAAAACTACGCAAGATCCTTTTTTTATTTATTTGCATACGGTTTGAAATGTCAAATGTTAAAAAAAAGAATATTGCATAGTTTTAGGGGGTGATTTTTGTTTTTGGAACATATGGTTTTTTATATTTTGTACTGAAGTTTTGGGTTCGCTATGACTTATTCAACTTCAACAATTTGAGGAAACTTTGTAGAGATGCATTTTATGATTTTTATGGGCTTCAGTTTTATGAAGTGTATTTGCCACTTTAGGGTAGTAGAAACTGAAATAATGAGTACAACTAGTCGAAAAAAACATTTGATATAAATTGCACTTGTGAATGAAATATAGCCCATATTGAGATGTGTACAACGATATATTATACTTGATGATCGGACGTCAAATGGCGGAGCAATAGGACCAAATAGCGTATCATTTAAGGGCCAAAAAAAAAAATTTTTTTTTCCTTAAAAATCAAAACCGATAAGCTTTCAAAATGGGCGTTTTAAAGCGAACTCTTTTTTTGTGATACTATCTAATGTACATGTTTGTTTGTTCTTAACTTCAGTGAGGATGATTTTCGCCGAAAGCATTTTGTAATTTTAAAGTATTTACCATTCAGTTAACACTCTGTTATGAAACTGATTACTGAATTATCAAATCATACGAGGCAGTAACAAATATGACAAATATCAGCTTATTATGTATCAATTTATTCCAATAATTATAGCAC
The DNA here is from genome assembly GCA_951812925.1 of Calliopum simillimum. Taxonomy (NCBI): domain Eukaryota; kingdom Metazoa; phylum Arthropoda; class Insecta; order Diptera; family Lauxaniidae; genus Calliopum; species Calliopum simillimum. The sequence continues at coordinate 25,679,833 of OX638370.1, forward strand.
TTTGTTACTTAATCTTCTATACTCACTGTTGAGCAAGATTAAAAGTTATTCAAGAATGAGATGATAATTCTAAGTGTTGAGCATGTATGTTTGTGACGCCTTTAAATATAAATCCATTTTCTTCTAAATTTGTTTTGCAATGACCATGACAATGCAGCCAACACACCCAAGGAGAAAAAATTACAAGTTTCTTCTTAATTTATTTGCATCAAATGAGATGTAGGTACAATTTGGCACATACGACTCAAAAATGTTTTTTCACTGTTTTGACCAATAATGCCTACAAGTTTATATTGGTCACTTACTGTAGTAGTTTCTAGTGGGGTGCCCATTGTTACAGTTGCGTCATTAAGATAATTAATTAAAGAAATGTATTTGTAAAATCTTGCGAACATTTAAGGACGTCATGCTAATGCACTAATCACATGTGTGTTTTCATTCAACAGTGTGACAAAAACAATTGACACACTCACTCGAGAATGTTGTAATTTAATTAAAAAGAATAATTTCATTACATGACTGCATATTAACAATTTTTAATAATTCTACACTGTAAAAAGATTTGTGCAAAAGACAATAAAAATCAATCAGACAAATATTTTGTGGTATGCTTTTTTCGACACTGAACGACATTTTTAGTTTAGCAAGACAGGCTGACTTCAAATATATAAAAAAAAATTAAAAGGCAAAACAATAAAATAACTTTGGTCGGCGTAGGTTTAATTGACCGAAAATATTTTGAATAGTGATGAGCAAAATTAGTCTTGGTCTTGCGTCTTGTTCTTGGCCTTGCTTATTTTGCGAGACCAAGACCAAGATGCTGTTATTTTTGCAAGACTAAGACCAAGACTGCTATGGTCTTGGTCTTTGTCTTGCTCACTATAATTGTCAAGACCAAGACTGCTTTTCAGTCTTGCTAATTTATAGTTAAAAGTTGCTTCACGCCCGTTTTGAAGATAAAATCATCTCTTTATTTGAATTTTGGCATCTTAAAAACCCAATTTCTTTGGAAAAATATGGCTTTGAATACTCAATATCTCTGAAAACTTTTTCAAGACCAAGAACAAGACCAAGACCGAGACCAAGACTTAAGGAGCATGATCAAGACCAAGACTCAATATCAATATCAAGACTCAATATCTTGGATTGCTCATTACTAATTTTGAAATAATACGATTACATTAAAAAAAAAAATTGCAGTGATAACAGAGAAATTATACCCACTATCGCACCCTTCAAATAGGTATGCCAGTCCTTTCCGGCTAAAAAGAATTGGTCGGTCGAATTTTTTCTGAATGTTAATGAAATTTCGCATCAAAATCCGCGATGACGGTAAAACAATATGGTCATTTAATAATTTAAATAATTTAAAAATATTTTCGGTCAATTAAATCCACGTTGCACAGTGGGAGAATTTGTATGGAACGGCGGTCATAAATAGTATTAATATACCTAGGCTGTTGAAATTGGGTGCAGCTGTTTCTTATATTAAGACAATAAAAATCTTTGAATATGAACAAAATCCTTGGACGGACACGCCTCCCATATAAAGTATAGGCGTGGTCGAAATTTTTTTTTAAAATGGGTATCATTTTCCATTAATTTGATAATGATGTTTTAAAAAATGTTATAAATTCTATCCTTTGTTTTATAGTTTTCAAGTTATGAGAAGATACTACAATAAACTTTATGAAAATTAGATTTTGTTTGTTTGTGCAATTGTTCCCTATTGACTCGGAAAATAAAAGACCGATTTTAAAGAAGTTTTCACATTGCCTTGGTATAAAAAAGTCTAAGTCATAGGCTAAAAAGCGGGAGGTGTCACGCCCCACACTGGTCGGAATATCAAAAAAGCTGGTCAAAATCGAAAAATAAAGTTGTTGGTTTTGCACTTTTAATTGTTGGTAATGGTAGAATATTATCCACTTTGCTCGTTTCAGTGGTCAGAAAGACCTCTGTGCCTTAAAAATTCTTCTCACTTGAGTTTGAAGTTCACCTATTCTTGCGAAGAATTTTTTTTATTATTTTTAATATAAAGCGTCTCAGTAAACAAGTGGAAAAAATAACTTCCATTCATCTTTTTGCAATGTAACGAAATGGAGTCTGTCAGTGAATGTTTATTTAATATGTTTCTCAAATCCAAAGCGTTTTATTTCGTTCACAGTTTATGTAAATAGGCAACTGTTTCGTGAAAATATATGCACAAAAAAATTGTTGAAGTGGTTTTTAATATGATAAATGTTATAGCATCCACGGCTATCCGTCTAGTTTTTATATGCATCTTATTTAGGGTAAATTTTTCTACAAACCTGTAAAAAAATTAGCTGCCCCGAGGTGCCTCTGAAAAAGATATTAAGGCTTTTGTAAAGTATTTCATTTTCGTAATAATTGATCCCAGAAACAAAACTTTCGTAGATAAAGATGCTTTTCAGCATATTTTGACCGAAATTTCGGACGTGCCATTTTGTGTTACAAAAATTAATTTCATATTTCCAATCAGCGACCTCATAAACCCCAATAACTCTCTTCTTATTGATTAATATAGTTTTGCACTAAACGGTTCGTCATTGTGGATCCGCCATTTTGTATTTCGTAAACTAGATTTCAGATTCCTTATAAGAAACATCTGAAACTCCCATGTACCGTTTTTGGTGGCAATAAATGCAGCCCAGCAGTATTCAGTCCACCATTTTGGATCCGTCATTTTGTTTTTTTTTTGAAAAAAGATTTCAGATTCGTAATAGGGGAACTGATGCTATTGTGGTATAGCTAATGTTTAGGTAGAATTTGAAAGTGAACCGTTAGATCAATTTCAGCCAAAATTTTGTTATGCTGATCTTTGAAGTATTGGCTACAGAATATATTTCAATGAAATGTGTGCAGTTTCATTAAAAAAAGTTATTGAGCAAAATCTGAAAAAAGTCAAAAAAGCTGTTTTCAAAAAGTTGGGAGGTAATGTGGTATATATGGTGTCACAATGTGGTATATATACTGATCAGTACTTGTAAAGTGGGCTAGTATTGTGGTACATATAAGTAGGGTAATGTGGTATACTTAACCATACAACCAAACATAAAGTTTGAAAGGTATGAAATGAGTTCATAATAACATTTACATTGGTTCTTGAACTCATAGTTTTTATAAAAAAAAATAAACAGCAATCAAATAATGTTAAGAATATCAAGAAATATTCATATACCACATTAGCAAACCCTGACTATACCACACTGGCCAATTTTTAGAAATTACAAAATTCTAAAAATAAAATGGGAAACTTTTTGAATTTACACAGTTAAACACTTATTTCGCAATACTTAGCACTTACCTTTATTGAATATAAATAAAACTTCACCAAAAAGCCACTTTTTCTTAACAAAATTTTTTTGCAAAAAATCCAGAAAAAAAAATCAACCACACGCGACTTAAGTTTCGTTCAACTGACTCCGGAAAAATTTTGTTTGGTGCATGACAGAAACACATCCCTGGTTTTTAATGATTTCTGATAGGATAAAACCAATGACGTTCGCAGGTTCTTTCCCAATTCGGAGATATGCGACCATACCACATTGAAAAACTATACCACAATAGCATCAGTTCCCCTAAGCATCATCACAAACCTAAAATTACCGACTTTCATGAGAATATATTTGGTTAAGCATTATTTGTGCACCATTGTGGATCTGCCATTTTGTTTTTTTAAAAATGGATTTCGGATTCGTAATCAGTATCATCAAAAACCCCTTATTACCGACTTTCAGAATTTCGGCCAGTTTTTTCGATTTTCCGACCACTGTGCGCCCCCCAAAAAATTAGTAAATCATATCTCCAAAACTCCTTGCCGCAGATAGATGAAATTTAGTAAATAGGTAAAAACCATTCGGTGAAACAATGTTCACTAAAAAAGTGGGCTATGCCACGCTCTCAAAAAAAAAAAAAACAAATTCATTATATGTATCTCTTAAAATATTTGACGCAGATAGATATAATTTAGTACATATGTAAAGACCCTTAGATCAATTAGTAATATTTGGTACATATACAATGGGCATACGGAGAAATAATTTGCAGCAAAAAATTGGGCGATGCCATGCCCTATAAAAATAAAAAACCATCATACTTCTAAAATCATTTGATGCAAGTTATAAGATTTGGTACAATGCCGCGCTATGGTATGTCCAAGTTAAGAAAGCGCAAAGACCAGGGATTTTATACCCCTAACCTGCTATCCTCTCTTTAAGGAAACTATCTTTCGAATTAAAACACATTAAAAACTGAAAATTAGAAAATGATTTTAAAACGTTGTAAAATATAATGAAATAAAAATATTTTCTCCTCTTAATAATACAATAGGAAAAAATTCTTAAAAAAAAGTATTCAAAAGTTGCAGCTGGAACTTTGGATTTCGATTAAGTATACTTTCCCACATATTATATTTAAGAATAACAAAGATATATATTTTTTTTAATATCATAATTTGCATTTTTTTCACTTTTATAATTTTTTGGTTCGATGTTTGAAAAAGCAATATATTTTCTGCCAATATGCTACAAACAACTTAACTTCTTAGAGCATTTTTTCCAGCAGTTGCTAATATAAAAAGTTCCATAAAGCATTTTGCTGTTTAAAGTTCAACTTTGAGCCCACTGTGTTTCTAACCCCAAAGAAAATTTTAAACTTTTGTAGGTTTTAAAAATTTTTAAGTGTGTTTCTTAATGACACTTATATATTGAAAATTGATTTTTTAATTGAACCTTTAGTCATATATTTGCAAAGATCGTTTCAAAATAAATCTATCAATGCATTTTCTAACATATAGTTATAACAAATCAAGGAACGGATTAAAAACACGGCTATAGTAGGTTTTTTTTTGCCCTAAGTATTACCAAACGATTGATGTAAAAAAAATTTAAAATCCATAGCATTTTATTTATGGCCACGATCTGCCACTGTGCGCCGAACAAGTTTATCTTACTGCCATACCTAAATTGGAACGACAGGCGTTGCGTTATTTAACGTTACACAAAAGCGTCAAGCGCCTTACCAAAATAAAAAGCGTTGCGTTGAAGTCATTTGTTTGTCAAAATCATATTGTTGTTCCTTTTTTTAATTTTCTGCAGCTAACTTCACCTCATAACGCTTTGTCAAAATTGGAAATTCGAATAGCTGAGCGTTGGCAATTTCAGTATGCGCCATACAAATTGTATGTACATGAGAAATTTTTGACAGTAAAATAACGCTGACGCTCCAATTTAGGTATGGCAGTTATTCGTAATAGTGTAAACTACTATTTTTCAATAAAAATTTTCAAATCCTCAATAACGGGGCTTTCATTATTACTGGCTACCGGACTATAAAACCTGTGTTTTGAAAGATTTCGAGGTTATAACCCAAGCTGAAAAGTTTCAAGCACTTCCTAAGAATGCACTTTCAAAGCACTTATTTCCATAGAAATTTACAAATGCGTACAAAACAACTTTTTATAAGTCTACAGTAAATATTCGAAATGCAAATGTCAAATTCTGTTTACACAAATTTTCTTTTTTAAACATATATACTTATAATGCGGGTTTTTTCGGAATGCTACGGTAAGCTTCAGAATGCTTACATTTTAGGGTATGCAACGTTAAAAAGAAAGAATGTGTATTTCGGAGTGGAAGCGCTTATGGCTGAAAAGAAGCACTTTAGAAAGCTTTTTGAAGCGCTTCTTTTCTTCTTGGAAAAATTCAAGGTTAATACATTAATAAAAAAGAACTTGTAAAATTATGCGACATTTTTTTTACGAAAATATTAAGGACAGGATAACTAAAACAAATTACGACAAAAACTCAAAATGGAGGGTGATTCTAGAGGCTTTTGTGATCATTTTTCTATTAGTCAGTAAATCCGATCAGATCGCTCTTCGAGAAAACCCCTTTTCTAGTTGCGGCATTTTTTCTATATATATCATCGGATTTTCTGACCAATGGAAAAGATGATCACAAAGCCTCTAGTATCATTCCACATTTGCAGTTTCTGTAATAATCATGTCCTTTTATTTGCAATAAATTGCAACAAACATTTTGAAAGTCAGCCATAAGGTCAATTTTCACTGATCGCATCACAATTATTTTGCAAAACAAAATAATTTACAGCTTTTAATTAAATAACACACGAAATTCGCCTCAACTTTGTATATCTTAAAACGTTTAGCCAAAGCCACTTGGAATTTCAACCAAGTCTGCCTAAAATGTGTGTCACAAATAAATTTTTTTAAACGTAGGAAGATACCTTATGCAATGTAAACAGACTTGTTTTTGTTTTGAAAAATCAAATTTAAATTATTCTGTAGGCTGAAGTACAAAAATTTCTATGGAATATAAATATTTGTCATATATAATATACATATTTTAAAATGAACTATTTAAGTGCAAAGTCCATAGTTTTTTCTCTTTTATAAATAACATACATATCTAAAGTAATATACAAACATATGAAATACTTAGATACATAAATAGATATCCGTCTTTAATTTTTAGTTTCGCCTTATTTTTTTAAGTTTTTTACCTTATAATAATAGTGAAAAAAGGGGCTCGACCAAATGAAAACAGGTTCCTTTAGAATTAATTAACACTTTTTGGTTTATTGAAGGCTCTACTTGATGATATACAATAGAATTTTAATCTCCTAATTGCCATAAAATATTATCTTTGGTATAGTCATTTCAAAGCACGAATTGTAGGATTGTATTTTTGTGTGTTAATTGATGACTTTGTTAATTATTTATATCAAAACGTGTTTCATTTGTCACATGATAATGAATAAATTTAGTATCTCTTTTTATATTCTTTTTGAACTCTAATTTGTCTGGCAAACAATTTTTAATTTAATATTCCCGTTTTTAAGTATTTGCATAGTCAATTTAATTTTGAAGAACATTTATTTGCTTTGTCTACAATTGTGTTTGACTTTGTTGATTTAACAGGTAAAGATGTTTAATTAATTTTTATTTTGTTAATTTTTAAAGGTCGCTTAAGGTCGATGAAGCTTTTTCATACAAAGTCGTATGGAGGCATCATCAGTTTGACTTAAAACGCAGAACTTATGAGTACAAAACTTAAAATTATGAAACGTTTTTGTAGTTAATTCAATGCTCCTAAAACTCATTAATTTGTAAAACTGAAACATTTGCGAATTACTCAAAAGAGAACAGAGGCTTGTAAAGGTGAAATTTTTTTCCCATTTTCGATTTCATAGGGACTAAGGACCTTCTATTTACGAATCTGACCATATTTTTATGCCATAGAAAAATGTCAATTTCAGATTCGTAAATAAGTGGTCTGCCACCTCCATAATCTGCTATATAGAGGTGATAGAGGAGGTGTTGACTAACAAAAAATTGCACCTGGTGTGGGGATTCCACAATGTATCCATGAGAATTTAAAGTGTTAAAACTGGTTTTCTGACTTGTTTTGGAAAAAAATTTTCTCGGGTCATCCTAGTGTTTTACTGGAAACTTTTAGCTATTTGTATGAGGTTTCTAAAAGTGTATTTGGTTTATAATGTTTAAAAGGATTTAGCAAAGTTCTGGACTTTTAAATTTGATATTTTGAATTTTTTTCTCTACTTTTTGATTTGGCGGACATTTTAGTATGAAAAGGTCATATTAACATACATTTTTACAATTTTTTTTAGAGTCCTTATCAAATTTCCGTTAATTTTTGATTTGAGGTCAGAAAAAAATACTCTTCAAGAACAATCCGTTTGAAGGCTTCGCTAGATAAAGGGCAGTGCATGCAGGGCGCACTTTATATGAGCGCACACTATATTACATAAAAGTATTTTCCTGACCACAGATCAAAAAATTCTTGTATCAAATTTGCTACCGAACTAAAGAAAATTAACGGTTACCGGACATAATCCCAACGGACATAATCCCCATTTCGTAAATGGGGATTATGTCCGAAAATTTTTCGGTCATAATCCCCATTTTGGCCATGGGGGTTATGTCCGCAAATTTTTCGGACATAATCCCAATGGGGGTTATGTCCGAAAAATGTAATTAAGATTGAACAAAATGTTTGCAATAATCCATTTAAAAAATTTATATAGTGTTGAATGTTATAGACTGATCCGCGGCCGAAGGCCGCCGCGAAGCCGGTGTTGGATTTTTGGGAGTTTTAAATCCTGAGCTGCGGCCGCAGGCCGCCCACTTACCCCTACTCTTATGAAAAATTGCTGTGGCTAACAAACTAGGTGTTGGATATATTATAGACTGATACGCGGCCGAAGGCCGCCGCGAAGCCGGTAATGGTTTTTTGGGAGTTTTAAATCCTGAGCTGCGGCCGCAGGCCGCCCACTTACCCCTACCCTTATATAAAATTACTGTAGCTAGCAAACTAGGTGTTGGATATATTATAGACTGATCAGCGGCTGAAGGCCGCCGCGGAAACGGTATTGGAATTTTTGGGAGTTGTAAATCCCGAGCTGCTTCTGTTGTCAATAACAAAATATCGTTATGGGGACTATGTCTGTTTTTTCATGGGGATTATGTCCGAAACACTTGCGGACATAATCCCCATTGAAAAAATGGCGATTATGTCCGAATTACTTGCGGACATAATCCCCATATCGTGAATGGGGATTATGTCCGTGGGGATTATGTCACGGCACCAAAATTAACCGAGAATTTAAGAAAAAATTATAATAAGTTATGTTTATGTTATAGTATGTTTTTCTTAATAAAATGGCTGCTAAAGACAAAAAATAGGAAACAAATTTGAAAATATCAACTTTAAAGGTTCAGAACTTTGCAAAATCCTTTTAAAGCTTATAAACCAAATACGCTTTCAAAAGCTCATATAATTAGCTAAAATGTTTTTGAAAAAAGTTTTCTCTAAAACATTAGGGTGACCCAAGAAATGAAAAGGGCACTGGAAAAAATAACATCAACTAGAAAAATTGGCGGCACAACAACCTGAAAAAAAAAATATTCGACAAAGATTAACAAGGTTTGGTACATAGTAAAAGGCACCTGGACAATGGTGAGGCAACATTCACCGGGTAAAAGACAGTTAATTTTAAAATTCTGGAATGGAAAACCATTGTGAGACCGAGTAATTGCTATTTGAAAATTTGACCTAGTAATATCACTATGAAATTGGAATAAAAACGCAGGGAAGGTTCCTATTCGAAAATGTCGAAAATCGTAAAATGTTAAAAAGTCCAAACGTATTTAAAAAATCGACAAGTGTTGTAGAAAATTAAAAATATTTTGGGTCAAAAAATTTCCAAAAATTTTAAGATATTAGAAAATTTTAAAATATCTACGTAGAAAAAATTGTGAAAAAAGTTTGTGAAATTGTTTAAAATTCGAGAAATTTAGAAAATTTTTTAAAAAAATTCTACAAATGATGAAAAAATACGTAAAATTCAAAAAATACTGAAAAACTTTGACAAACATTGATGAAAGATAAATCGATAAAATATTTGAAAAGTACTTCTTATCTTTCATTTTGTCTGTTGGGATTAACTATACACACAATGAACAATAACTTAACACGCATAAAAACACAATTTTCTTATGTATTATTTACCAACTTTTATATATTTATTATAGATAATGTATAAAATAGATATAAATACAACAGGTGTTATTTATCGGATTGTGCTAACAAACCGATAACGATAACTCAATATAACTTAATCACAGAATTAGAACTACATATATAATTTTTAACACTAAGTTCACGTGTCTATAAGTTTACACAATATATTAATGACTTATTATTAACACATTTTCAAATTATAATGTTACTAAAAGTGCTTGCAAACAAAAAATAATAAACTTTAATTTATACGTTATATCTCTAGGCAAAGATGCCAAAACATGATAAGTCCGATATTGTTCGTAATGGATTTTTTTCTTCATCTAACCAGCTCTTACTGAAACCTATGAGCTGGTAAAATTATATATCTCTACGCTTTCTGGTTTTCGAGATAAAAGACATGACAGATTTTGTATGATTTTTCATATTCAAATTCCATCTCCTTAAAATATCATAAAATTGCCATCATATAAGAATGTAGATCTATTCCACGCATCATAAGAAGCTCCCCATCTTGATAAAAGCTAAAAGTCTGCTATATGGTATATTTATACGGGAAGTTAGTGGCATGTTAACGTTTAACGAGGCAGAAAAAAAGTTTTTGCGCAATAACTTCCAAGTTAAGTCGCAAAAAGAAAAATGTGTTAAGTCCAAAGTTTGAGAGAAGAAAAAATTTTCAATAAATATATAAATAATTACTTTGGCTAAGACTGAAGCATAGGGTCAGTACAACTCCAACAAAAGTACATTTACCCCTTAGTGGGTGCACGTATTTTAAACTTTGCACTTGGAACTTGATTTAAATCAGCATTTGAGTCACTTAAAGATAAGTCGTTTTTAAATAAAATGAAATATTAGTGTAATGTTTGTTGCATTTTTAAATCATTTTATAATGCGAGCGTAATATTGATTAGATAAAGGGGCTTACATTTTTTTTTTATCAAACTGTGAACTATGATTTCCTTTTTTTATAATTTTTTGTGTATAAAAATTGAGCTATATGGTTTTAGGGTTTGATTAGTGGTTTAATTTGGTTATTACGATTATTTTGATAAGAAAACTATTTATATCATATATTAAAATCAAAAACAAATAAAAAACGTGTCTTTTGATTTTTGGGTGTTAAGATAAAGAATTTCTGATATGTACTCTTATACACGCATTAGGGAAGTTATCCCGTAATCCCGCCTTACATTTTGTACTAGAAGTCGCAGTATTACTAGGTGTACAAATATGAAACCGGTAATTTTTATTTAAAAAAAACACGTTTATTTTGCGAAAATGGTTCCAAATTTAATCTTCAAAGTAATTCCCCTCGCTAGCTACACATCTTTCCCATCTCTCAGGCAATTTATGGATTCCTCGCCAAAAAAATTTTTCGTTTTTTGAGGCTATCCATTCATCGAGCCATTTTTGCACTTCCTCGTAAGAATTGAAGTGCGAATCGTTGAGTGCGTGTCCCATCGATGAAAACAAATAATAATCGGACGGCGCCAGGTCCGGTGAGTACGGCGGGTGGGGCAGGGGCTCCCAGTTGTACGATTCTACCAAGTTTTTATTGACCGCTGCTCGATGTGGCGATGCGTTGTCATCTTGGAATGCAATTTTGTCATGGCGAAGTTGAAATTCGGGCCTCTTCTGACGTATAGCACGGTTCAAAGCGATCAATTGTTGATGGTAGCGTGCACCAGTAACTGTTTCACCTGGTTTTAGTAGCTCATACCATATAACACCACGCTGATCCCAGAAAATACACAGCATTGTCTTTCGGCCGAAGCGATTTGGTCTTGGCGTTGATTTGGGTCGTTAGCCGGGGCTTAAATATGATTTTTTTCGTTTGGGATTGTTGAAATAAATCCACTTTTCATCGCCAGTGATGATTCGATGCTATTTAAAAGCGTTTTTCTTTAAATGGAAACAGAAAATCAATGCTTCCCGCAAATGAGAGTTTTCAGGCACAAAATTCGACATCTTTACGAGCGGAAAAAATGCGTTGATGTATGAAACTTGACAAATTGTGAACTGAATATTGTTGACAGATGACAGAACGAACAATTAAGACATTTGGTACGGTTCGGAAGCTCATACTTATACATATCGACCGCTAGATGTCATTACCGGTTTCATATTTGTACACCTAGTAGCAGCGATGAAAATTTTGTATTTTGTAACGCTTTCAGAGGCAAGATAGAAATAGCCGGTTTTCAACAATTAGAATAATGATTTCAGCTTGATTTTTGTACGAGAAATTTGAAGCGCCGAAATCCGTCTTTATATTTTTGCTAAGCCCCCAAGTTCATAAGATGAAACCCCTTGTAGACGGTCCTACGGAAGACAAAGTAATCAAGTAACAATGTTCTTTGATGCGAACTTTCAATACGAAAGAAACATTTGGCGGCTTGAGTGGAGACAATTTTTAGTTAACAAAATAATTAAGTTTTAATGAGAGCCTGCTGTATACTGCTCACTGATCTAAGGGATAAGTAAATTTTTATTTTAAAAAACTTCTTTTTTTTTTTACTAAAACCAGTCTTCAAGGGCTAGCCCCTATAAATGTACCATGTTGATTTTTGGAAAGGAAATAGGTTAGAGGGATGGGAGATAAAAGGAGAAGTGTCGATGAATATTTTTCTGGAATCTACCAATGTCACAGCTGTCGAGAAAAACGCTCGCAGCGCGATTATACCTCAAGTTAATCGTGCGACCAAAGAAATAACTAACCCGATAATGCGATGTTCAGTAAAACACCATTGTAACGCAGTAGTGTTGGGCCTGATGAAATGCCCGAATTCTGCGAGAGAATATACAAAGGATCAGCTCATAAATTTCTCAAGAGCACATTCCATTATAACATCTATGGAAAAAGGTAACACAACCAACTTTACGACGGTGTTCGATCCAATCAATAGAGGAGATAACATCGACATTCCCTATTAGTTTCATCGCACTTCGTTGAACTCTGTCTAGCAGTTCCAATGTAGTTTTTGGAGCCCCGGTCAAAATGTGCGAATTTTACTCAAGCTTAGGTCTAATTGGCGTAACAGACAGAACTCATACTAAAAGAAATATACGAAGGAAAATCGGTATAAATAAAGTTTAATAAACATTCTTATCTTCATATTGGGCCTTATCGTAAATCTGAAAGGATTTTCCATTCTCGTAAATATACTCCCTTTTAGAGAGGGATAGTGATGAGCAAAATTGCTCTTAGTCTTGGTAATTTTGCAAGAACAAAACCAAGACCAAGACGCTGATATCATTGCAAGACGAAGACTTGGGCTTGCTCACGATGATCATCAAGACCAATACTGCTTTGTAGTCTTGCGAATTTATAGTTAATAGGTGTGTCACGCCCGTTTCAAGAATAAAATCATATCTCAATTCGAAATTTGGCATCTTAAAAAACCAACTGCTTTGTAAAAATAAGGTTTGAAAGTTTTGAATACTCAACAATCTTTAGAAACAAGAACAACACCAAGACCAAGAATGCTATGGTATTGGTCTTTGTCTTGGTTTGCTCATCACTAGAGAGGGAGCACTAGAAGAAACGGAAATGGAAACTCCCTTTCTTGCAGGGATGTTTTGTTTATTTTAATACCGTTGACATTTTCAGAAATAACCTGTATGCAACGCTGAGTTTTTCCAATAACGTAGAGATTTAGCACAAGAAAAAAAGGTATGGCAACGCTGAGTCTTTCCAATATCATCGACATTTTGCGTAAACAACTAGTTTGCAACGCTGACTTTTTCTAAGACCGTAGCCATTTTGCACAAAAAAAAAAAAAAAAAAACATGTGGCAATGCTGTTTTGCCAATATCGTTGACATTTTTTTTCCATTTCCCACTGGATTTTGACATCTAACTTACAAAAAAAAAAAAAAAGATAAACAAGCAATTGCATCTGAATAAAATTTGTGAAAATTAAGTTAATACTTTGCTTTTTTAATTAAAAAATTACTTTTTTATCATTTAAGTGGATTTTAAAAATCAAAAGTTAGCAAAAAAAGTTGAAAAAATATGAAGTGAAAAGTTGTTTTAGTAGAACCAGTATAAGTTGGAAACGCTTGGATGGATATTAAAGATTTTACTGTCATATGAAAGCTATTTCAATAAGCTATAAAATTAATGTAGTGCAGTTTTTCATTTGTCGAACGTTATTTATAATTATTCATTTATACATTCCTTTTCCCTAGCAAAATGTTGGGGAGTAAATTTGCAGTAAACGCAAAAAAACTTGCTCCCAATCTATTGCGGATTGCCTTATTTTTCCAGTGAATTTTTCCCTTCCAGAAATTTTTTTTTTTTCGATTGCAAACTAAGGAGCAAGAGAATAAATTCTCGAGAATATTTATTTACCGATTAGTTTCGGAATATTTAGTGCATTTGATTTCTAAAATCCCGAAAATCCGGGGAACAGTAAAAGAACTTGGAATAGGCATTCATAGTACGCAATGCTATTAGGCTATTAACAAAGTTGAAAACTCTCATATTAACTGAGAAAATAGTATGTTTGGATGTAACAAACGTGAATAGTATACGTGAGTACCATATACAGAACCAAAAGTGGTTGTGATGAAGCTAGTGCCACACCCACTTTTAAACGATTTAAAAACGTTATATCTGGCAACCTATACAAGGTACATATTTTGATGGAATTGGGTAGCTAGGTGTCAGATGTAAATACCATACCCTGGTTTAGTTTCACGTCTACTTTTCAAATATATGTTTCACTTCCTTCACGTGCACTGAGTTTTCAATTTTGTTTTTTTTTTATCTATGATTTTAGTGCATGTGAAAATCGACTTTGTGATACGAAATAACTCGGCCATTCTCTACTTTATTATCATCGTGTCTCAGTATTATCGCTCGCTTTCACCACTTAGTTCATAAAGATTTTTAAAACGAAAATTTGAAAATGAATAAATAATTATGCAAATACGCATTAAAAATATATTCTCTGGTGTAACTTTCTACAGCATCCCACCACTGTCAGCATCTGCAGTATGACACACTAAGCCAGATACGTATTTATTTTTGAATCGATTTGTAAACTCGTAAAATGCATTTTTTGCTGTATCTAATTAAAAGATACGAGTGTCATGCATATATGTTTGTATGTTTTTAGATATATATTTACCGTCATACCTACTTAAAACATGCACTGGCAGTCACACGACTTTCGTTATCGAAGTCGTTGTCTTACCTTGGTCAGTGCCAATGACTGAGTTTTCGACATTAAAAACGTCTGTCTGGTTGAAACAAATAAAAAACAGACAGACAGACAAACAACATTCATAACAAACTGTTTGGAAACCGGCTTGTTGTTTTAACTAAAATAACCGGCATTTTTGAGAGTTTTGCGTTTTAATTTACAAGTGATTTGTGACATGTTCTGTAATTAAAATGCATTGAGTGTTCTATTTACTTTCAATTAAATAATTTATATTTTGCTTTATTGCATTTATAATTTGTGCATTTCAATTCGATATATTTTGCTTATTCGTATTACTTTAATCTTAGTTTTAATACATGTGCTGTATTGTATTCTCCTCTAACTTTTAAATGTTTTATCTATTCAAAAATATTGTATAATAATAATATATTCAAAACCGTAGTGCGGCATTTTCCTGACCACTAAATGTCTAAAATATTAATGTGCAATAAATAAAGACTTTGTGCTTATCATTTCCAACAAAAACAAAGGGTGAATCAGTTTTTAGCGAACCGACTTAATTATATAGCGCTACAATTTTTAAATGGGCTCTTGTCTGGTAGGTAGGTACTTTCTCTGGAAAAAGCATTTAATTTTTTAATCTTAAGATCGATTTTGTGATATTTTTAGTAACGGAAAATGGTATTCCTTAACTTAATGGATTTGTTTTTTTGCACAGTGTAATACATAGAATAAACAGCAACAAGGTCGAAGATAACATGCCGACTTATTGTTGAGATTATAACATAACTATTTTGTAACAAATATATTTCATTTTGGTTCAAAACAAACTAAAACAAATTATATAAATGCAACAAAAAAAAAAACTAAAAATAACAAACAATTTTGAAGCGTATCTACTTAACAAGCAAGTCATCTCAGGATCACGCCTTGAATATTTGATATACTAAGCTTTTGACGATTATATGGGGCATTACGGTGTGACTCATGGTATATTTTACACATAACTAAGCTTTTTTAAACATTCAAACAATCAAAACTGTCGCGAGCCAATTATAAAGAAAGCTTCTTTGTGAATTTGTCACTCACGGGACATTCTGTTCTGACTTTTGGCACAAAAATTAATTTGAAAATGATAGTTTGGTATTATTCAAAAGGATTATTGGAAAGAGTTTAAGCCAATGACAGGATTAACCCAGTACGAACTGTTTCATAACGTTGATTCTATTTTTCAAGTAGGTCTATATAATAATAAACAACAAAATAATTAATTATTGTTCTTGAATTTTTAGTGTTATTTTCACCATGAAAGCCATATTAAAGGTTAACATTTCAGTAAAACAAATAATAGAATAACACATTATTTGTTTTTATTTTCAACTATATATATTTTTTATTATTATTCTCACGACATACATAAATAACGCACATGCCGGACAAAAACAAATAAAAATGAAGGAAAAAAACAAGTAAAACCCCAAAAAAAAGAAGAGAAAAAGGAAAATGTCTCTAGTTGTTAATACAAATTTGAATTACTAAGTATATGTAGATATGTATATTACAAGCCCGGTAGGAACATATTTTCATTCACTTTTAATCCAAGCAATTGGCATGTTCAGTGTAACACAACAATACTAACAAATCCAACTTTAATAATATATACTGGAGATTTATGAAGTGGTTTACGGCTGTTTCGAGATTTAGCTCTAAGTTTCGGCGTAAGTCCCGTGATTTACTTTACAAAAATAAATCTATTTCTGATGAGATTTATTTTAAGCCTGCGTGTTAACCTCACCAGCACCGGCGTATATTACATAATTTATCATACTAAAATAAATTAAAATATTTCTGCCGAGATATATTTTAAATCAGCGTATTAATTTTGGCTTTTTTCTATTAAGTGGCACCCCTTAACTTTGACAATTGGCATTAAATGTCATTAAAAACAAAGTAAAAAGGTAAAACAACAATTTTTCAGCATATGACATTTACTGTCAAAAATAAATCTTTATCGGCCGGTGGTAACGGGTAGGATTTAACAACGAGATTTATAGATCTCATCACAGCAAAATCTCTGGTGAAAATGCACTATACGAATCAAAATTCTAATTATGTGTCTTGCTTTTTGCCTTTGTTCCTTTAACGCTTTGGTATTAAGAGAAAAAGGCAATAAACAATTTCGTCAAAATTTTCGTATACATCTGAGTGAAATATCTCGCATGCAAGTGTAATCAGTCAGTGATTTATGAAAAATTGAAACTGAACTATAACCCTAAACTGTAACCGTAAATTGTAGGGTAAGCCCGAGACATGTGGCACCCCCGAGGATAATGGCACCCCTTTCAATTTCAATACTTGCAGCTTTCATAGCATTCAGTTACGCGAGAGACTTCTTGATAATGGTTCGTTTGGCTGTAGTTGCTACAATAAGTTTTGTGCGCAATTTAAAAAAAAAAACAAATAAATTGGGAATATAAACGGTTGAATTTTTTTGTTTTGCATATATGTGACCGTTCATTGGAAAAGGTACCTTATCTTTACTCAGAAAATTTAGCAGTACAGCTAAAAATAAGAGATAGGTTCAATTTTACCGGTTTTCAGTTTAAGGTGGAATTCAGTGCTTAGACATGTTCTGTCATTTTACAACTGATTTGAGGTCGATTACCAAATTACAAATACCAATAAAAGCGGTCTTACCGAACTTCTATCCTGCAAAAATTGATAAATAACCAACTTTGAACTTCTATATCTAATAGAAACTTGAGTTTTCCATTTTACTATTTCAAAATTCCATCACTCAGTCAATTTTTGAAATTTTCCAGTGATCGAGGTGTTGTTATTTTATTCAAAATTGTATGTATTTTTAGAAAATGCAAAAAATGTTTTTTTATTCTGTGAAGATAAGGTACTTTTTCCACTGGACGGTCACATATTTCGAGAGGCAAGAGAGCGGTGAGCACTTGAAACTGTTATATGTTGCATATATAGTGAGCTCGCGATAATATTAACATCACAACATATGAGCACCCTAAAATATGAACACTTTTTCCCTACCATTGATTACTGCAAAATATGAACTTTGTGCAAAAGCTATATTTTAGAACATAATTTTTCTTAAACTTGCAACAGAATACGGATTTATTTCTAAATCTGTTTGCTTATGTGAGGACCAGTGTAACGAACAAAATTAATAAAAAAGTTTTTTTTTTTTTTTTGAGTTTTTCAATATAAAATATTTATTTTGTAACTGTTATTTTAATTGTTGCGCCTTTAGAAAATATGAACAACTAGTTCATATTATCGCGAGCACATTAGGGGCTGTCCATAAACTCCCCCCTATGTGACGATAGCTTCATTAAAAAATAAATAAAATACACGTGACGCTTGCTCGAAACCCCCCCCCCCCCCCCCCCCCCCTAGGAGCATCACGGAGTTTATGGACAGCTCCTTAATGGTATTCTTTAAAACGTTTAAATGCCTCGAAAACATCTTTAACTCCTAATAGTTGTCAAATTCAAAAGTCAATTAATTATATAGTCCACACGGAGAAAAAAAATAGTACTTGCTACTTTATTTCTCATAAATTGTACCAGAATTTCAAATCAGAATAGTGACAACTTCACACCGAAGTAAGATTCACCTTACTGTTTTAGTAAATTCAGAATGTATGTTTCCTAGTAATTTTTATGAAAAAATTGGCGTGATATTTACCTTACTGTATAGTTCAAACAACAAAAAAAAAAAAAAACAAAACCCTGGCCCTTCCGTAAGATAGTCAGATACATATCCTCTGGGCTGCTTACGCATGTAGAAGCAAAAAAATTTGTATATAAAGAAAATGTCTGTCCAAAAATAGAAATTGTTACTGAAATTATAAAAGTCAAAATGATTCTATATTATGATATTTACCTTACTCGAGTGGGGTGACAATTGAGGGGGTTAGAAGCAAAGGGGTACAAGTGACAAATTACGCAAAATTGAGTTAAGTATGAGAATAGGTAGTGGGAGCTTTGCTTTATTTATGAAACAAACATTACCTAAGCTTTTGAGTTCCTACACCTCTATAGAGCCCCATTAAGGTAAGCCAGTTCACAAAATTATAGTTTTGCTTTAAAACAAAATTAAAAAAAAAATTTTTCTAGTAAATAAGAAGCAAAGTTAGCGCAGCGTAACATCTAACATAGGTTAAGAAAAAATAAAATACCTCAATTTTAAGAATCCTTGAAAAATTCCCTTTTTAAGGTATTTTTAAAAATTTTCTGTTTTTAAAAGTTATTAGTACTTTAGTGAAAGTCTACCGCACTTGTACCCCTTTGCTTCTAAACGAGTTTAAAATATTGAATAAAATATTTTCGTTTCGAAATGAAAAGTAACGAGTGCGGTAGGCTTTCAGGAAAATACTAATAACTTTTAAAAGCGGACCTCTATAAAAATTTTAAAAAATACCTTTAACAGAGAACGTTTTAAGGATTCTTAGAGTTATGGTACTTAGTTTTTTTCTTCTGCTATGTTAGTTGCTACACGGTGCTAACTTTACTCCATTTTTACTACAAAAAAAAAAATTTGAGTAAAATGGTGTAGGCTTTCACTGAAATACTAATAATTTTTAAAGGGGGACTCATAGAAAAAATTTCAAAACAACATTAGATGGAGCATACTTTAAATGTTATTTGACTTGCAACGTTAACTATAACTATATTTTACTCAAAATTTACTTTTTGTTACTTGTACCCCTTTGCTTCTAACCCCCTCAATTATGACACTCATTTTTGTGCGTGAAAAAAATAAAGTTATTTTGACTAGAATTATAAATTCAAAATGGTCATTCATTTTTTTTTTCTGAAAGTATAAATGTAGGAAATTTGTAGTAAATATTCCTTTATTATTTAACTACATTTTATTTGTAAATATGATGTTAGGGACACATCAAATAGTTTTTACGTAAGGTAAATTATATTTGAAATTTAGTGTTGATTACTTCAATTTTTCGACTAGCCGAGTGGAGTAAAAATTGTGATGCGTATTTTTCTCCGTGCAGCAGAAAAAGAAAAACTTGCAGCCGAAAACACAAACAGTGCACCGTTTGGTGGTTCCAAAGAAGAGTACTTTTAAACATTAAGTTGTTACAAGCTTCTTCTTTACTTTATTCCAAGATGAATTTGATGGGTGGTGCATTTGTTATGGAGAAGAATATGCACAAACCACTAAACCAGATAACTGGATCCAATGCGAAATGTGCCGTATGTGGTTAAATGAAACATGTATGTATATTTTTTACGAAAAAAACAAAAAATTTAAGCCATATCACCTATGATATGGAGCCATATCACCTATAGCCTCGGGTGATTTGACAGTTTTGAAACATATCTGCAATAATTGTTAATTTATTGTAGTTGCAGTACTTTTTTTAAATTAATTATAGAATAAATTCCACTTTAGTTTCTCTAAAAATATTTTTTAATTTTTGTTTTATAGCAGTTCAACAAAAAAGGTGCCATATCTCCCGGGCCTACCCTAACACCAAAAATTACACAAAGACAATGAAAACATATTTTTTTAGCAGTTTTCCAACATCATAATCATAAGCGGATTGATTTCCGACTGGGTATTTAAACCATATAGTATAGAGTTACATATGCACAAAAATTAACATGTGTATTTATATTTACATATGTATCTACGTGTGTGATTCTCCATATCGGAACCATTCAAATGCCGCTCAGGCTTCCAAAAGCGGACAAAAAAAAAAAAACGAAGAAAAACAACGTGGTGTCATTAATTTGTTTTCGAATTAAAGAACAAAAATAGGAAATTGAAAAGAAACCAAAAAATGCAGTGTGAAAAAAAATTATGCAATGAGAATAAAAAAAGAACAATTTGTTTTCTTAAAACTATAATTATGTACAAATTAATTAAAAGAAAATAAGAATTTTAATACTATTACATAGAAAAAAAAATCGCAAAAATAACTTGCAATAATAAAAAAATATAGGTAGATGCCTATAATACATATAAATACAATTATTTCTTTGTTTTGATTTTATTTTGAAGAAAATGTGCTCTGAATGAGGTCCTACCAAAATAAAGTCCTTGTACCGCGTGTCCTTTATCCTTTCAATCGTATGTATATTACACTTTTTTTTTCTTGCATTAAATGCAAATGAAGACAGTAATATAATTTTGATTATTTCGTTAATTATTTTTTTATTTAGCACCAAAAATTATCACAATTAAATTTTTATTTATTTATATTTTTTTTTAATGTAAAAATTGTTTCATACAATTTTTTATTTTTTTTGTTGACACACACAAAAAATAAAGTTTTGTGTAACACTTTGACACTGCGTTAAATTTGAATTTTAAGCGAAGCTCCTCCTCAACTAAATCACAATACGACCCGTCCGCACCAGAGTATCTCGTCGACTGAAGTGGTTGAGGCAACTTTTGCGCAAATAAAAGTTCGCTCGCGATTAACGCACAAACGAACTAACGAATTTTGTGGAGCCATGGAGATGGTGATGACGACGACGACGACGATAACACAATTTCGTCTCCCATAGATTACGAACTTGTACTTTGACGCCACTTCATCGCTCACTAAGATACGTATTAACATAGCAGAGTTGTTGCTCCCCAAATCGTTTAAACGATGAAGAGTAGGCTTTTATACAGTGACGGTTTAATTTTTTATTACTTAAATATAATTCCTGGTAACATATTGGTTTAATTTTTTTTTAAAAACTACGCAGCTGATGGGAAAAGGGTTAACAATGAGATTTTTAAAACAAGGACGTTATCTTAACCCACTGATGACCATAGGGACATATGTGTCCCAAGTCATAAACTAAGAAAATTTATGTAATTAGAGAACCGATATAAGGCATTTTGGTATTTATCATTTTGTAAAAGCATATTTAATTTATATTTTTTCTGAAAACACCATAACTAGAACCATAATGTGCCATAAAGTGACAGTTTGTTTGGTGCGTAATTCATATACTTTTCAAACGAGTTTATAGGTATAAAAGTATTTCTAATCTTATTACAGTGTGAAATAATCCTTGCCAGGTAAATAAATTGTTGCTTTATACATTTACCAGCTGGCCTGGTTGCGACTTCGTTCGCTCGTTCCCGATGCCCTTTACGTATGAAGTCCCATCCATCTCCATCGTCCCTCCCTTCCAATCACTAAGGATTTTAAGATCCATGTATCAACTTTTATAGCCATAGCTCCCATATATACAGAGATATATAATTTTATATATTTTTTGTATGAAAGTTGCAACTCCCCTTCTCACCCCCTCCCCCCAAATTGTGTAGATAGAATATACAACCATGTATATACCAAAGATATCTGAAATATGTGAAGAAATATAGCATTTTGTATATTTTTTGTAAAGATAATGCAATTCTCCCACACCTAATATCCCCCAAGTTTTGCATTGTGAATGGTAGAAACATTATGCGTAAGTTTACAAACTTTCATAATCATAGCTTGTATAAGTGCAGGGATATAGCATTTTTTGTATTTATTTTTTTGTATGGGGGGTGCAACCCCCGTCCCCTTCAACAGTATCTGACCCCCTTAAGAACATTGTACAGACCATAAGAAACAATTTTTAAAAAAATTCGTGTAAGTCGACCATGTAGTTTCCGCGTCCATAAGCGTCCATTATTTATGTTGATAAATTGTGATAATCACAAAAGGACAGTGGTGTCCTTATGGTCATAAGGAGAAACTCACATTTCATAAAAACATAAATCAAAATAAAAAAAAAATTTATGATTTTAGTATCACAGAAAAAAAAGTTTGTGCAAGCCGCCCATTTTAAAAGCTTATCGGAAATGATTTTTAAGGAAAAAACATTTTTTTTCGACCTATAAATAAGTAGGTAGCTGCTTGATTTTTTTCCTATAGCTCCGCTATATGAAGTTCGATCATCAACAATAGCACATATATCGTTGTAAATGTCCCAATGTGCGCTACATTTCATTAACAGAGGTCATTTATCTGAAAAGTTTGTACTCATTATCTCAGTTTCTAACACTCTAAGGTGCCAAGGATAAGTCATAAAATTAAAACTTGTTAAAAATCATAAAATTCATCGCTAAAAAGTTTTCTCAAATTGTTGAAACTGATCAAGCTACAGCGAAACTAAAACACCAGTGCAAAACATTAAATACCCTACACTGCAGCATTTCAAAAATTTTGCTTACATGGGAGGTGCCACACCCTTTTTTCTGACTTCACCCAGTTTATGCTCAATGCTTGCATTTATAGTTCTTGGTATCTGAGTGAAATTTAGTTTGATTATCTCACAAAAAGTGTCATGCGCTCTTATCCGAGTTCGTCTTTTTTTTGCACAGAGCGTGCATTTATTGTCCTTAATGTTTGGGTGCAATTTAGTTGGATTACTTCAAAAAACTCTTTCAGTATAACATTTTGAAACTTTTGCTTATATGGGAGGTGCCACGTTCTCTTGTCCAAATCCGCATTGTTTTTTTCTCAGAGCTTGCGCTAATCATTCCTAGTATGTATGTGTATTTTGGTTGCATTTCCGTGGAAAATACTCCTAAAGTTACATTTGTAATATATTTTTGTATGGGCAGTAGGCTTGTCCGTTGATCGATTTCGCTCAATTTCAATCCCTCGAGCTAACTTCGACGTAGGAGGTAGAGTACCAAATTTCATAGAATTATCTTGCTTAGTTTTCCAAAAAAAATGTATTTCCAGGCACAGACAGCCACGCAGACGGACATGGCTATATCGACTCAGGAGGTGATGCTGATCAAGAATATATATGAGGAATTCTCAAAAATTGTGGAATTCTACAGTTTTTGAGGCACATTCACCAAACTTGGTGGAGAGGTCACTTTTTATATAAGAATCAAAAATTGGAAGGGTGCACGCCAAAAAAAAAAAGTAAAAAAAGTTACGCATATATATATGAAGCAAAACACGTCAAGTGTACCAGCTGAAAATTTTTTTGTCTCCGATTTCGCTCAAATTTGGCAATATAGTAGTCCTGATATACAAAAACAATATTCCGGGAGGACTTGGTCCTAGTACCATTTATTGTTAAAATACAGGGTGTTGAAGTTGGCGTTTTTAGTCATTTTCATGAAAAGGTGTTCTTTCAAAAATTTAGAGCTTACACCAAAGTTTGTAAAGTAACTTGTCCCATTCATTTTTAAATGTTCTTTTTATAAAAAAATATTACATGGTGAAAAAAAATTTTTTTCACCGAAATATTTTAAACTTAAAAATACTTTTGAATTTTTTTTTTAAAAAACCCCCCTTAAATTTTTTTTAAAAGTACTTCAAATTAAAGCATAATTTAAAAGCTTTAAAATGATGTGTGACTCAAGATGGTATTCGGTCGTTGGATGAGAGTTTTTGGCTTTTAAACGCTTTTTTCGTAAGATGCCTTCCTCTTGAGTAAACAAAGAGTTTTGCCTGCTGTGGGCGTTTAAAAGCCAAAAACTCTCATCCAACGACCGAATACCATCTTGAGTCACACATCATTTTAAAGCTTTTAAATTATGCTTTAATTTGAAGTACTTTTAAAAAAAATTTAAGGGGGGTTTTTTTTAAAAAAAATTCAAAAGTATTTTTAAGTTTAAAATATTTCGGTGAAAAAAAATTTTTTTCACCATGTAATATTTTTTTATAAAAAGAACATTTAAAAATGAATGGGGCAAGTTACTTTACAAACTTTGGTGTAAGCTCTAAATTTTTGAAAAAACACCTTTTCATGAAAATCACTAAAAACGCCAACTTCAACACCCTGTATTTTAACAATAAATTGTACTAGGACCAAATCCTCCCGGAATATTGTTTTTATATATCAGGACTACTATATTGCCAAATTTGAGCGAAATCGGAGACAAAAAAATTTTCAGCTGGTACACTTGACGTGTTTTGCTTCATATACTTATATATGTGTAACTTTTTTTACTTTTTTTTTTTTGACGTGCACCCTTCCAATTTTTGATTCTTATATAAAAAGTGACCTCTCCACCAAGTTTGGTGAATGTGCCTCAAAAACTGTAGAATTCCACAATTTTTGAGAATTCCTCATATGTATACTTTTCCATACCTGCGACGCCTTCTCTGCCTTACAAACGGAAGGACAAACTGAATATACCCTGGGTGTAGAGTGTAAAAACGGAAATTCAAAAAATTGGAAATCAACGCCCAAAACTATACAATATTATTGTTTTTTTAAATCAAGCAGCTAGAGGTCGAAAAATTATTTTTTTTTTTAAAAAAAATCCTTTTTATAATGGTATAACCTGACTTATCAAACTATACCTTTAAACTTTTCCAACTGAACTTTTACTTTCCGAGTTATCACCCTTTGAATTAAGAGTATCTCAACCCCATATAAAAATGTATAGGAACAAAGTATGTAACCCTTATCACGCTCAGTATAATGAAACTATAATTTATGACATTCTCTAAAGTGCCTACATATATCCCATTCAAATATTTTTAGTATTCAACGTAATGTTGTAACGGAAGTGAACATAGTCTGAGAGACGTCTATAAGTCTCGTTACGCTCCAATGGGAAAGCTACAGAATCACATGACTTTAACGAAAGTCTTGTTAAAAGTAAGCATACCGTCACTGTGTAAAGGGACTTATTTTAATATGACTAGGCTTAAATAATTTTTAGATACCGTAGTCTGATGTACAAATTATACTAAAGTTAAGGCCTTACATAGAAAGTTGGTCAACAAAAGTGTAGCACTTTTCGCAACGGTTTAAGTAACCAGAACTGTCCACCACATAGTATAAGGGCTCATACACCCGACTGATCTGGATTGCCTGTAAAGCTTTCTATTCTAGATATGACAATAAACGTTGTACCTCTTATTAACTGGACTGGATGCGGTTAACTGATCCGACCTTGATTACAAATTGTTTCAGGACCGAATGAGATGTTTGAATCTACTGGTTTTCAGGTTTTCTGTTAAAATCTTTGTGTGAAAAGGATTCCAAGCAAAACTTACTAACGTCAATACTGCGAGTATTTCGGGAAAGG
This sequence comes from Calliopum simillimum, assembly GCA_951812925.1. Classification (NCBI taxonomy): domain Eukaryota; kingdom Metazoa; phylum Arthropoda; class Insecta; order Diptera; family Lauxaniidae; genus Calliopum; species Calliopum simillimum. The sequence continues at coordinate 25,705,639 of OX638370.1, forward strand.
TAGGTCATAACAACAGAATGTAAGATCTGCAATGACATTAATACGAGAACCAAGAAAATATTTGATCAGCTTCTTTGTAGAAGTCCTATACTCCGTGCAAAGATAAAGGTCACGAGATGAATACGTATAACTACCATACCGAAATTGGAGCGTTAGTCGAGCGTCAGGCGTATTTAACCATCTTTGTCTGTTTCATGCCCATACAATTTATATGAAGCATACCGAAACAGAGACTAACGCTCCAGTTTAGGTATGCTCAACTAAATTATTTTTTTTAAATAAAATAAACCGCCACTTTAGCTTCAGACATGATTAATGAGAGAATGAATAATTTCACGAAGAGAACTAAGCGAACAACGAGTGAGAGGTGTAGATGAAGCATTAATTTCTCACAATCAATACGTACTCTCTTAAGATTTAACTAATTTGTTTCCCAGCAGCCAAGTATGGAATTTATTACTTGGAGAATATATTATATAATACGTTATTTTTGGTTATAAATATAATGTATTCCAAAGAATGTACGCGGTAATCTCTTTTGCCAATATTTGCTTATTGATTGATTTGCAGAAGACGGAATGTATTTTTGCATTTTCTTTTGTTCGTGTTATTGTTTTCTTTACGCAACAGTTATCTGACGCCGCCTTCATGTCGCCTACTATTTTGACATTATACAGAAATATTTCAGTTTTGTGTTGTAACGCGTAGCGTGCTGTTTGTTGTGTGTTGTGTTCAGTTTTGTGTTGTAATAAAATATTAGAAAAAAAATATAAAATGTATTCTAAAAGGCATTGGCGACGCATTTTATCAAAAAAAAAGAAATTGTGCAAGGGAACCGTTACAAGAAAATATTAATAGTGTTGTTGATAGTGCAGAAGTGAATTATATTTTTATTATTATATTTTTTATGTGAATAAATAAATGAATTTTGAATCGAAAACTAATAAATTCTTTAATTTATGCTTTAGGAATAAATTATTTAATGCATTACGAAGGAATAAGTATTATAGTATATTACATAGAATGAATTATATAATTCATGCTTTAGAATGAATTATAGAATGTATTCCCCGAGCACTTAAAAAGAATCATTCTTTTCCTAGGACATGTAGCGTGTTACGAATAATGAATTCTGGAATCAATGTTCCATACAAGCGATTGATTACACGTTCGATTCCTATAGATTCCTTTTGGCTGCTGGGTTGTTGTTGTCTTCGGTCTGTCTGTTTGTTTGCCAAACGTTCTCATGCGTCGCACACTCATTAAATGAGTGTTGGTTCTTATCACTTTGCTCGCCTCAGTCGATGCTGTTGTTGTTGTGATTTGTCTATAAATTTTAAACTGCTGATGGAAAGACAACAGTTTTGTTGTTGTGCAGCAGCTGTTTTATGTATGAGGTGAGGTGAGTCTTACGACTTGTGTAGACGATTCTTTTTTCGCTTTTTTTTTTTTGCTAAAATTATTTCTAAATTGTTAAATATTTTTGTTTTATTTTTGCATTTTTACCTTAACGCTTCTAATCATTTTTTTGTTTTAATTTCTGTTACCAAGGTGATGTATCAATTCATACAGACATACATACATACTATATAAGTATGAATATTTAATTATGATTTTTATTAATTTTGTTTTTACGATTTTACAGCTAACAGTAAAGGTTAAGAAAATAAGGATTCGAGTTCCAAATAATTCGTACCAAGTTTAAATTATTTGTCTCCGATTTCGCTCAAATTTGGCAAAATGGTAATTCCGGTGTGCAAGAACAATAATTCGGGAGGATTTGGTCCTAATACCATTTGTTGTTAAAATACAGGGTGTTGAAGTTGGCGTTCTTAGTCATTTTCATGAAAAGAGTGTTTTTTAAAAAATGTATAAAAAACCCCCCTTGAATTTTTTTTAAAAAGATCTTTAAATTAAAGCATAATTTATAAGCTTTAAAATGATGTATGACTCAAGATGAGATTCGGTCGCTAGATGAGTGTTTTTGGCATTTGAACTCCCACGGCAGACAAAACTCTTTGTTTACTCAAGAGGAGGGCATCTTACGAAAAAAGTGTAATAGGCATTAAATGCTTAGAATCGTCCAAAGTTAAAAAAAATTTTTTTTTTCTTTGAATAGTTTTTGAAAAATTTCAAGCAATTCAGAGCGACCAGAGCGAGAAAACTTACAACCGAAGAGATATATAACCAAGAGACGCAAAGAAGCACTGGAGCAATTTTTTTGGAGTTTTTATTGGCCATAGACGGTAGCTTTGACGAATTTAGAAGTTGAAGGGCAGCGCAATTCAACCAAAAAATCTATTTATATCGCTTCGCTTTCGGATGAGAAGAGATGTATAGAGATTTTTTGGTTGAATTACGCTGCCGTTCAACTTCTAAATTCGTCATAGCTACCGTCTATGACCAATACAAACTCCAAAAAATTGCTCCAGTGCTTCTTTGCGTCTCTTGGTTATATATCTATGCGTTACAACCAAAAAATTTTCAAACAGAGTTGCAAATCGTGCAAATTTTATTTGAAATAAGGGGCTGTCCATAAACTCCGTGACGCTAATAGGGGGGGGGGGGTTCGAGCAAGCGTCACGCTTGGTGTATTTTATTTATTTTTTATATGAAGCTACTGTCACATAGGGGGGGGTTCAATATAGCGAATTTTAGCGTCACGGAGTTTATGGACAGCCCCCAACTATTTTAATAACATATTTACATGTTTTAGGCACTATTCTAAGGTTTTAAGCATTTTTTGCCTTTGGTGACCCCTAGTGAAATTTGCCATAGCATATCTTTGTGGAATACATTAACACATTGCAGCCCATGTTTTGAAAAAAAAAAACCATCAAAAAGTCCCATAAAAATAGGTTATAATGGGCTAACATGTTCGAAAAATGGTTCCTTGTGTCATTTTATCTCAAAAAACATTATACAATTGATTTAACGTTCGAGGATCTACTGTTTTAAATACCTTGATTCAAAACAAAATTGATGTTTTTTGCTCGACTAAGGCGGCTTGAATCAAAAAAACATCATAAACAAAGTCGATTTATATTTTATTAAGGAATTTGCTTGAATTTTTTCAGAATTTTAGGACCTGTTATGTGTGCGAAAAGAGCGATTCCGACTTTTTAACCCATTGTTTACCTTTTGGGAATTTCATTTTATACGTTTAGAATATATTACACTACATTTGGTTATTAAATTAAATTTATTCTTAAAACCTGGGTCATATAAGAGAAGATTATTTTCGGATATGCCCATATAAATAGTTAAGCTACCAATTTTTCTGAGGGCAAATAGCGCATTCAGTTGATAAATGCGCTATGTAGAGAGTTTGTCTTCAAATGTTCCTAGTTCAATCCGGACCTCAGACAAAAAGTTTAATTTTTCAATTGTAATTTAATTTAATTTAAAATCAATCAAATTAAAACATAAATTGCTCTGATGATGGTTACGTGACGGATACCGAAACATATGCCACCATAGCCATGTTAAGTTTGCCATAATTTTCTAAGTTGAAAAATGAATGGAATTTTATTTAGATTCTTGCAAATAATGACTAATGCCCCAGGCAGATGACAGCTCAAATGCACATTACAGACGCAATAATGTGAAACTTTTTATTGCATGATTTTAGGCATTTTTTAAATATATATTTCATAGACATTGACTAAAAGAAAACTTCCCAAAGTTCTAATTAGCTTTTCTGATGCTTAACTCACTATTAATGTTGTTTTTTATGTTTTAGAATTTTTTGGACCCTGAATTGGGATATTTTCTTTCAGTCAATGTCTATGAAATACGCATTTATAAAATGCGTAAAATCATGCAATAAAAAGTTTCAGATTATTCGTTTGTAATGTGCACTAGAGGCTGCCGTCTGTCTGGGGCATAACTTTCCAAAATCTTTTGATGCAGAACTTAAATTTTTTTATGTACTAGTTTTGTGAAATATTTTTTTTTTGCCACACAATAAAGTTTTCCATACATATTTTGTATTTTAGGTCCAAAAAGAATTCTTGCCATAATATTTTGTGAAAAGTCTAAAAATAAACCAAGGAGCATATTTCAATGATAAACAGAAAACTTTTTTTTGGCGACCCACTTTAATGTACATGTATATTTTCTATTCTAATTTAACATTTGTTGCTATACGAATTCTACAACATAATTATAAAAAAATGTTAGCAAATGATAAAAAAATAATCTCGTGTTCATTTAAAGTAGGTGTGTCGCTGACAAAAAAAATAAAATACGCTAAAATTAAGCAATAAACAAATCTGTTGAATTAAGAGTGCTTTCACTTGAACGAAAACTTTTCATTTACTTATAACACTAATATATATATATACATACATACATACATATGTACGTATATTGCTGCTTATGTACTCGTATGAAATATATACATACATATTTACACATGTATTTGGGTACATAGTTGTTCCATGGTGTTTTTATATCTATTTAATTTAATTTCAACTTGAGTTTTTTAACATATTGAATTGTCTCTCTCCTTTTGTGCGAAAAAGTCTTTCACTTAATTTTGCTCCCCAAGATTGTATTTCTGATAGTTAAAGACGCATAGTGATTTCAAATGCATACCTATGTACATTCATAGTTTTCTTTGACAAACATACAACGTTCATTTGAATAATTTTATCAATAAAGTGTGCAAGCATACTACATAAATTCTTTTATGTTCCATATTTCGCCAATCAATTAAAACAAAATTGTAGCCAAGACTTAACTGAACAATTCTTCAGAGAATGCCAATAGTATTATAGAACTCTTTGATACCGTTTTGTGCCTTCATACCCACAAAAAATTTATTTTCGAAATTTTACCTTAAGATAATAGATCAGAAGATTCCAGGTTCGACTACTGGCAAACATTTTTTTTAAACAACATTTTTTTTTTTTAAATTTGGAAAAATATTGAATAAACCTTTTGTAATTAAAGAATTTTTAATTAATTATTAATATTAATTAAATGCAATTTCAGAAGAAATATATCTTGAAAATCATGCCTCTGAGGCTCTCCATAAACTTCGAGACATTGAAATTCGAAAAAATTTACGCCTTCTACATGACGGTAGCTTGAAGCAAAAAACAAATGACAGATTTAGAATTTTTCTAGATCAAATGGGTGTAAAGTTACAATTAAACATGTTCTCTAAAAACATTCAAGTCTCGATATCTCGAAAACGAATGGAGATATCGAACCATTTTATTTAATTTTTTTGACAAATTTTACGTCATCTTATGTGAAAACATTGTCAAATCTGACATTTCTTTAAATTTCTTCAATATTTATTCTTGATATCTCGAGAACGAAGTGAGAAATGAAAAAAATTGTATCTAATATTTTCGAATTATTTTGCATCGAGTAATAAGAAAATATCAAATCGAGGGGTCACGGAAAAAAAAGTCGTGCCTGTCTTTTAATTAGTTTTTACGTAAATTCTATAATCATAATTGTTCTCGAATCGATTTCTAATACAGTTCTCTGACGTTATTTTTCGATTCGATATCTAACGTAGAAAATCAAATTTCTCTAACGTCACAGATGATGTTTGTTTGGTTGCGCAACTGAAAATAGTTTGTGTAAACTAGCTCTTACTCAACAGTAGATTGCTGTCATTTTCATTTACAAACAGCTGATTAAGAAATTTTAATATCAACAAACAAAATTTTCAAGTCAAAAAAATGTCAGGTAAAATTGAATAAAATTTACTAAAACTAAAAATTAATTGTATCTACTTGTAATTAGAAAAAGTTTCGAAAGTAATAAAAGAGGATACAGCAGCTGCTGCTGCTGCAGGAAGTGCTGGTGATTCTTCGTCCGCTTCCAATGTAACCACAACAGCAATTAAAGATGCACCGCTATTTCCTCTAATAGATGGCAAAAAACCGGATTACGGTACCAATAATACACTAGAATTGCTAGAAAGAATTCCAACGCAAGTGGTCGAAATGAAACTGGATGATGTGCTGACTGCCGTTAAAGTTGTAGATAATTTATGCGATTATCCACGTTGTAAGGCAAAAACAAGTCTAATGGGACAGGACTGTGGTTTATGCCATAAACGTTTTTGCTTTAAACATGGATTACCAGAGGTGCATGGTTGTGGTGAAGCTGTCAAAGTTGATGAACGTAAAAAGTTTCTTCATCCAAAACCACTTAAAACAGTACGACAAGAGGCAGAGTTAGCACAAGCGAAAAAGAAATTACATTCAAAATTAAAAGATATGCAAGTGGGTCGTATGCAAAAGACTGATGGTAGTAGTACTAATGGCACAGGAAGCAATGCTGGCGCTAGTGGCAGCGGCAGTAGTAGTAGTGGCGGCAGAAAAAAGAAAGGCAAATAATATACAATACTTTGAATATCCATAAATTGCATATGAACACTCTTTGCTAAGATTGCAAAAAATAGTTATTAAGAAATTATTAGTTATTGTTATTAAAACCATACGTAGTTCAAATAATTCGCATGTTTTACTGTATTTTGTTATTGTTCAATACAATTCAATGTTAAACATTTAAAGGACATTGTTATCAAACAGGGTTGCCAGAATTTTTCACCGCAAGGCGCACCAACTACATTGAAAAAGCGCAAGTTTTTGGAAAAATCGCCCAATTTTATTTATGTTTTAAAAATAACTGTTAATGTTTTTTTTTTTTTTTTTTTGAATAAGGGTTGTATGCATTCAATAATTTGCATGCATCATATGTATTGCAGGCAACATTACATGTTGGTCTTCAAGATTTTAGCACTGGAAATTTCCTACAAAATGACGTAAAAAATATTTTCGTACGACTTATAGTTTAGGAGATCACCCAATTTAAAAAGTTGTAAACAGTTATGATACGAAATGTCACTTATAAGTTCATATTAACATATCTTACATTTTAAATTGAGATAACTCTTCAGAAAGGTGTCGTGCAAACAAAATTAAAATACCGTTTAAAAAATAATTTAATTCTCTATATACCGTTCTAATTTTTTTTTGAGCTACTCATGGCCTAAAAAATATTTTTGAAAAACCGTTAAGATTTTGAAAATTCTGATTTTTCAAGGATATCTCCGAATCGGTAAGTACTACGATAAAAAGTAAAAGGCCCAATTTTGTAGGGAATCACAAGTTCTACAAAAAGTAGGCGAAATGTAAAGATATGATAAGACCTGTTTTTTGGAATATCTTCTAAACGGTTACTTCTATGTGTACACATATTGCTTACTTACTTTTGTAGATCTTGTGATTTACAAAATTGGGCCTTTTACTTTTTATCATCCCAGTGTGCCAGACGATTCGCTTTTTTTTGGGAATCTCTCCCGCATACGGATCAGTAACGGATCCGTAAGGGATAAAAAAGCGGAAACATGAACCGTCTGGCACACTGGGATATGACACTTCGTTTCGGAAATATCCTTTAAAAACCAATATTTTCGAAGCCTTAACGATTTTGCAAGAATATCCTTAAGGTCATGACGGTTGCTTGGTTTTTAAATTTTAAGATGGCGTAAAATTATAATGAAATCAAATAGACTCAAATGATTGAAAATAGCCCAATTTGTGGCTTTTAGCACAACGAAAAATTTGGAGTAAATGAATGCTGAAAATAGCCCAATCCGCGATAAGTAGCCCAATCTGGCAAGCCTGTTATCAAATAGGGAAAGCAGAAGAATTGCAATGCATTTACAATACAGTACGCCCTCACTTAAAGCAACTAATAGAAATTGAGCAGGTTGCGAAAATTGAGGTTGTTGCGGAAACTGAGTTTAAATTTTTATATGGTCGTAATACTGAATAAGTACCCTTTCCAAACATTATAATTTAAATAAAAGATTTTGTTTTTATTTAAATAAAAGATTTTGTTTTTATTTAATTTATTTAATAAAGAACTGTGAGATTTTGGTCTGCGATTTTTTGCAATTTACATGGTATTGAAATTTTCTCAGCGCGTCCTTATTCTTCTTTAATCTTGATATTGTAGATTTATTCACTTTTTATTCTTGGCATATTGATTTATTAGAAACGCTTTTATCAAGTTTAGTAAAAATTTCGCATTTTTGAGCTATTGAAAGTTTAGTAACACTTTTAACAACTGACATTTTTGTAGCAAACAAAACACAACCGATCCCGAAGTTAAATACAAAGAAATGCGTACATGCATCATATCAAATTTGCTTGTATGACTCGTTCATATGCTTAAGTGGGGAATCCCAAAACTAAATCTTGTTAGAAAGAGTAGAAAGCAAAAAACCAAAACCATTTAAAAAGGAAACAAAACTGACTCTTGCATAGAAAGTTGCGTTAACTGAGTCTATTTTTTTTTTTTTTTTTTGAAGTTGCGTGCAATGTAAAAAATTATGGTGTTGTTTTTATCGAGGTGTTGCGTGTATCGAGGGTTGCTTTAAGCAAGGGCGTACTGTATGTGGTAAAATATAAAATATGAACGCTTGAAACTATTTTTACCCGATCATGTCCTAGAAAGTTTATTATAGAGTTATCCATCGCAGTGCAGATGCCCATTGTCTATTGTTTTCACCACCAATAAACGCTTAGTCAAATCAGGTAATAGTCAACGAGCATTAGTAAAAAGTTATTTTTCCAATAGCAGTGCTTTTTAAATAGTCATTTTGTGTTTTGAGCGGTGGAAGTATTGCAAAAAAAAGAATAGAAAATTTTGCGGTACGAAGTGGTATACAGAGTGGGCGAAAATCGGCAGAACACCGTAAAATATATGATTACTGGGACTATTCTAAACAACTTTCCACAGTTCTATTTTTCGAAATTCGCAAAACCAACGGAGTTATTGGCGTAAATCCACAGAGAGACAAAAGTAATGTCATAATATGAATTGGTTGACATTTTGTTAGAAATGAATAAAATTGGGCACTGTTTTCACGAAAAGTTTATTTGATGGTGTGAAATTGATGGCAATATGTTGAATAAATGATATCGGTAATATAACCGATGGTTATGGCACAATGTATGTATGACATTACTTTTGCCCCTTTATGGACTTATTGCACTTTCAAAAATAACGCCAAAATAACTCCGTTTGTTTTGCGACTTTCGGAAGATGGAACTAACAAACGTTCAGAATAAGATAAAAGAGACATTCGATTTCGGTTCCCTGTGAAAAATTTATTTCAATAATGGAAGAATGTTAAATGTTTAAAATTTAGAATATTGTAATAGGAAAGAATACTGATTTCTTTAAAATCAAATAAATGAAGTTTGTGCCGATCCTTTTCTGGTTTTTTTATGCATCTGCTGAACGCAACCATGCAAATATTTTACAACCCTGCGTTGGCATATCGAACAGAACTATCGAAAACAGCTGATTAAAAATAAGTCATGAACGTAGTTTTATTTTTCTTGTAAAATAATATTAAATATATTTTATAAGCTGATATATAAAGCAAACAAAATGACGCTTGACGCGCATAAAACTGATGATAAACTGCTGACCACAATACAACAGGAATACAAAATTTTGGCCGAATAGTATGTGACTCTTACTCCAATAACTTTTTGTGTAACATTTCTTTATTTCCTTAGCAAAATGATAGAATCGGAGAAAATTGGAGGCGTTTATGTGATGCCATCATTTGGAAATTCATTGTGTAAGTTGAGCATGACTACTTTTAATACATATAGTCACCAACGATTCAAATACGACAGCCCGTTGTATCGCAATTTGGTCAGATCAACTTTCTGAGCACAGGGCTTGCACAAAACTCTTGCAGAGTGCGCAAATTTCATTTATAACTTATTTGCATTTTTGTTTAAACTTTCTAACTCAATTTTGTTTTGTTTTATATATAAATGATAGTGTGGTACGGTGTAATTTTTGTGCGCCAAGGCTACTATTCAGAAGCAATATTCCGTTACACGATACTTTTGCCAGATAAATTTCCTGACGACAGCACTTTACCGGTAATTACAATTGATACATTGGATAATTTTCTTTTTCAATTTATTTTTTCTCTTCATAGACAATCATCTTCCAAAATGAGATCATACATCCTCTTATTTGCCCCTATACTGGCACATTAGATATATCAAATGCTTTTCCAATTTGGAAAACTGGTGAAGATCACATATGGCAACTGCTTAAATATATACAAGCGATTTTTATTGATCCAGCAGAATGCTTGCGTAGTGGGTGCAAAGTAAGCAATCAGGAGGCACGCGATTTATTAGCACAAAATCGTGCAGAATTCATAGCACGCGTTAAAGAATGCATTGCAATGAGTAAGGAACGCATTTACGATGAGCCACCAACTGAGGATCCACATTATATTACCTTCGAAAAATTTAACAATGATATACATTGCCCAATTGTGGAGCGTATTAAACAAGGTAAAGATATGACTGACACACCAACAACAACAGCATCTAACGGCTTGTCGTGGGTCAAAGAGGGTGAATTTAAACCATTAAGTATAGAGTAAATTAAGAAGAAAATTAGCAAAAGGAACAATATCAACATTAAATAATGTTTAAATAAAGCAATAAGTATGATAAATTGGGGGTTCTATTTAAAATGTTGCATTGCTAATATATAGCTAGTATAGCTAATCACCAACTACTGCGATTTTAAGTTTGCGGAATGACGTGGTTGGATGGATGTTAGGTTATCTTAATTGAATCATTAGTTTAACTAACTAGTCCAATTGCCATCGACCAAGCAACTGAATTGGAAAGAAAGCACGCAATATGGAGAGAATCAAGCCGTTATGATGTTCATTATTAAGCAAAAAAATGTTCAAATCATACTGTCATCAGTTTACGTGGATTCATTACTTTGATGATTTAGAAGTAACTTTAACCTTAAGCAAGGCAGGATTTCATTTGAAGTCATATTCAAGTGAACCCTGCAGAACTTTTTCGAAAAAAAAAAACTACATGCGTAGAATTTTACTAGCAAGTAGATTCCTGGATGCAGTTTTGGCGTATTTTTCCGACAAATAACTCATTTTCTTATGGTGATCTTCTGAGAAATGCATAAGGATTGCAGGTAAATAAAAAAAAAAATTTTAATTTCTCTCTTATCCGTACTCATTTTTATAGGTGTTAGAAAATAACGCCGCATGAAATATGTAATTATTATTATCAAATTATTTTCATATAAATTCAAGGGATAATAATTTTAGAAATAACACCCGAAATTTGGGATTTATTTTGTTTTTTTCGGCGTTATTTCGTTAAAAAAAATGAAACAACGCCCAAAAAAGTTAAATGAAATCGAGAAAGTTAGATAAAGCCCAAAAAATATCAAAAAAAGCCCAATCACCAAAACGAAATTACGCCTAAATTATATTTGTATAAATTTGGGCGATAATCGTTTTGGAAATAACGCCGGCGTTATTTCGTTTTTTTTTTTTTTAAATTAAATAACGCCAAAAAAAAAAAGAAATAAAACCCGAATTTTGGACGTTATTTCCAAAATGATTATCGCCCATATATGAAAATAATGATGAAAATAATTTGGGCACTATTTTGTTTTTGTTTTTGGGTGTTATTTCATTTAATTATTTTTTTGGACGTTATTTCGTTTTTTTTTTTTTGAGTCATTTTATTGAGAGTTATTTGCTAACTCCATTTTTATATGATTTTATTTTATTTGCTATAAAAATACAAAAGTATTTAGCATTTAAATCCTTTACTTAGAACTAGCAAAAAATTATCACACTCCTGCAAACAGACCTGAGGTTACTGCATTGGATATACCGCTGTATATTTTGCAATGCACTACTCTCTACTCGCCTTACAAAGATTTTATCTCTTCAAATCGTGCTTAATTGTTTGCTCCACCCAACTATTATCTAAATACAATCGTTCTGAATTCCATATAAAATGAGTAGGTGGTTTCTGTTCACCATTTTCAAATTCGAAATTGCGACTCAGCTCAATGGCCAATTTTGAGCGTATTAATCCGATTTTCCCAACTTTCTCCCATGCTGGATGATATACTCTGCCAGTATCGGGATTCATATAAATTTTATCCGGTTGAAATCCAATGCTGAGTGATTCACCTGCATGTGCGTATGTTATTAAATCTTGACCTAAAACAATGCAAAATTGATCACTTATTAAATAGAAATTCTTAATAAAATACAAGTAATAATACCCTTTTCATCCTTTATCACATGTGTGAAAACTATTGGTAAATCATCGCAGCGTATATAATTTCGTTCACGGCCACAAGGTGATATAAAGGGAAAATCATCGCGATATCGTTTGGTTTCATTGGGTCGCACACGACTAAAAAAGAATTGTAGAAATTTCTTTTCCTTAAAGCAGGAAGTAAAATTTTTCATTCTTGCATCGTCAAGAAAAAGCTACGAATAGATAAATTTTAGATATTTTTTTTTCTGTAGATATTTATATATTACCATTCCTTCATGATCAATGTAATAGAAATATTCTCGTATTTTTGGTTCTGGTTCCTGCCCCTGTACATAACTTAGATTGCGAATAATTTTAGTTCTTAAATTTTTAGTACTCCATTGCATTAAACTTTTTACCAGCATTTTAGTTTTATAATTATTTAAGAACTCACAAAGTTCCTTGGTTTAACTAAACTAAATGATTTGCCTTCTTTTGTTTTCATAACAAAAATCAGCTGTGTTTGACAACTTGATGAGTGAACATGGGCATGTCTTGGCCAATTTTGAACAGATGTTGCTTTGTATTCTTCATAAATATATAGTACATCATCCGTAGAATTTAACGAAGAAATTTCTTTCACTATCAAAAAATGAATTTGATGGCAATGAAAATTTCTCAATCTATTGAAAGGGAGAATTTATTTCATTGAATTTAATGAAACTTTAATGAAAATGTTCATCAAATTTAATGAAACAAATTTCCACTTTCATTGAATTTAATGAAACAAACTTTAACGGAAATTTTGATTAAATGAATGGAACAAATTTTCACTTTCACTGAATTTAATGAAACTTTTTTTAAAATTTTTCTTTATAGGTTTCATTTAATTCAATGAAAGTGAAAATTTGTTTCAATGAAGGTAAAAAATTATTTCATTGAATTAATTGAAAATATTCATTAAAGATCCTTCAACTCAATGAAATAAATTTTCCCTTTCTATAGATTCAGTGATAATGGTAATTTTTTTATAACCATCAAATCAATTTAATTTAATGATAGTGAAAAATTTTTCATTACCATTAAATGAGATTTTTGATACTACATAGTTCAAAAAATCCCAGGAATTTTGGTGGGATGGCCACCACTCCCAAATCGATATAATTTTTCGGAGTGGCAACTTTTTAAAGTGGAATGTCAAATTTTGATGACATTTTATCTAGTATTTTTGAAGTTATCGCTGATTCTTCGGCTGACCGCGTAAGCCGAAGCACGGGTTTTTTATAAGTTAATTAATTAAATAAAGCGTTATCATAAAAACAGTGAAAAATAAAATGAAAAAAACTATGTTATTTTGTTTAGGAACTTTTTAATGTTGTATAAATTAATGTTATCAGTCTTTTAGTTTTAGTGTAGTGTTTTTAGTTTTAAATGACGCGTTTTCTAATGTTAAAAAATGAGTGTGATACCAACTGAGTTGGTAGAGTGAATTTGTGACATTTGTTGTAGTATTATTTAAAGATCAATACCGAATGAAAAAAAAAAACATTAAATTTTTTTTGCAATAAAATAAAATGAACTTTAAAAAATATATGTCATTGGACACATCGCGTGGAAATTTTGGTTTCTAACCTTACAAATTAACTATAATGCGCCATCATTTTGTTTAATATAACACGAAATGAACAGTTATACTTTTTCGGTCGATTAAAAATAAAATGGTCAATTTTACCGTTCGTTGGTAATTAAAAAAAAAGAACTTTTAAAATCGCGCGAGAAAATAGAAAAACACCAGTCTTCCGTTCAGGATTTGGTATCGGCCTTCCGGATACGTACTGGTGGTACACGCGAAGGACTATAAAAAGGACCTAGAGTCTGTGATAGTCCTTTATTGATACTTATGCTGTTCGTAATGTTCAGCATACAATAAGAAGAAGAAGAAGAAGAAGTTATCGCTGTATGAGTGACGCTACTTTTGGTATTTCGTAAACAATGGAAAAAAGTGAATTTTGCATTTTGATAAATCATTGCCATGGTACAATTATAGAGGTAGCGTCAAAATGTCAAAACGAACAAAGCGGAGATAAAATTGGTAGCAAGTTCTATCAATAAGAGCAAAGCGGAGAACGAAATCAACCAATCAAATCGCCTAGAGACAGATGTCAAAAACAAAATTGTTGTTGTTTTGCTAGTTAATTCTGACAGTACTTGCTACCAAAAAAGAAGAACAAGAAACGTGTCAGTTACTGACGTTACCTTGTTAATTGTATCATGATCATTGCTTTGTGATCAGAAAAACGAGAAGCAAACATTTGAATGGCTCCAAAAACATCACAGCACATCTGCTCCTTCGAAAACAACTGTTTACAGATGGTTTGCTGATTTTAAAATGGGTCGTACAAGTACTAGTGATGCACCATGTTCGGGCCGGCCAAATGAGGCTACCACTTCAGAACACATCAGGAAAAGATAGCTCCAGGGAAAGAGATTCTACTCAAATGTGGAGGTCGAGTTTGAAACGGATGCATTTCTTGAGAGCCTCGACGTCTATAAAAAGGTATCGAAATGTTGGAGGAGTCTTGGATAAAGTGTATCTCCCTCTAAGGGAACTAAGTTGAAGAATAAAATCGATTTTTATCAAAATGTTTGTGTTTTCATCACAAGTCTGCTCTCTACAAATCAACTATTATTTTGCAAAACAGAGTTTCAGGGATTTTCTTCAAAAAACCAATTTTTCGAAACTTACGCTTTTTGAAGATAGAAAATTTTTTGTACGACTGATAGTTTGGGAGTTATCGCAATGGAAAGTCATTAAATTAACTCTCTTTACTTGGCATTTATACATCACTAAGTTTTACATTTTTTCTAAATGGAATATGTCCTAAACGATGCCAAGTGCAGTGGCACAACATCAACAAGTAACTATACAAAGTAAACAAGTACTTGCTCAAAGATAGAAACCGGAAAAACCAATCACATAGTACGTCAGTTGAAATTATTCTCTATTAAAAGTAAATAAAAATAAAAAAAATTACAGTCTCCTAAATAAGGAACTTCAACTTGAACTTAAGGAAAGCGATTTATATATGTATATGTATATTTGTAAAATTTGAAGGTGAACACAAATTCAAGAATTGCGGCTCAAAACAACGCTTCGACGCAAACCTCAAAAATAACCCTCTGCAACGACTTCCAAAATCAAATGGTTGCTGTAACAAATGTTATTGCAGAACTATGCATTTATATACTCACCTGGAATGTGGGCTCAAAATATCCTTATAAAATTTCACTGTCAAATTTACTAGCATTAAATTCAACATCAACGTGCCCAGAAAATAAATTGCCTGACATCTATGTAATTTCACTACAGGAAGTGAATACAAATGCAAAAAATCAAGTTATGGGTATATTTCAGGATAATCCTTGGGTTTTTAAAGTCAAAGAATATCTGGATAGCAATGATTATGTTAAGGTCGAAACAGAGCAATTGCAGGGTTTGCTTATTATGCTCTTTGCACAAAGTCAACACATTCCCCATATGCAGGATATATTTACGCAAAATACACGCACTGGTTTGGCTGGCATATGGGGTAATAAAGGTGCAGTCAGCATACGTATGAGTCTGTATGGTGCTGGCGTAATTTTTGTAGGAGCCCATCTGGCAGCACACGATCGTGAATTAAAGAGACGCATTGAAGATTACAATGATATAGTGCATAATCATCGTTATACATTGAACAAATATCATAGCATCTATGATCACGAGTTTGTGTTTTGGTTTGGTGATCTTAATTTCCGCCTAATCGGTGATGATTCACCCTCAAGTATACGCAAAATGGTTGAAGATAATAGACTAAGCAAATTAATAAAACGAGATCAATTGCTGTCAGTACGAAATAAGGGTGAAGCATTCTCATTGCTTAGAGAATCTTTACCCACATTTCCTCCAACATTTAAATTTCATGAAGGCACATCGCAATACAACCTAAAACGTAGGCCTGCTTGGTGTGATCGTATTCTATACCGCGTAGAGAAGCATAAATATCCTAGTGTTCGTTTGAGTCTACAACAATTGTCATATAATTCACATCCGGAATATATAATTTCTGATCATAGACCCGTCTCAAGTGAATTCATTTATAAAATCGCATCGGAAGCGGCAACAGATCAGGATGTATATAAGCTTACGCATGGTGGAGCAACTAAATGGACACCTTTTGCTTGTGTATCTATTTTACTAAACAGCTTAAAAAGTACTTGCTTATTTTGGTTTATCGCACCACCTACTTCTGCTCCTCAAGCGAACTAAATGTGCAACTCTTAATAAAAAGTTTTAGCCTTTTGCGCTATTGACAAGAATTCAAAAATTTTTATTTAAAATTACATACATACAACTTGTGTATTTTTAAACAAGGACAAAGCAGACTTAAATAAAAATAAATTTCAGCTGTTAATGGTGAATATATATGGTGGCGTGGAAAACAAAGGTGGTACAATGTGCTCTCCTCTTAATGCAACATACGTATTTGTTGTCATGATGAGGGGAACTACGTACGATTGGGAACATATTCATAGTTATTACTTTAGTTACGTTGGAATTGGGGATGATTTGTTGTCAATAATAAAAGCCGTCAGTGGTTCCTCTTATAATTGCGGTATTATTCACCTTTATCATCTAATTTGATATCGATTGGAACTAAATCGAATCGAGATTTTGCTATCATACAATATATTTTGATTTCCAGAATCGAATTAAATGATATGGCTGATTTGATTTTGATAGCAAAATCTCGATTCGAATTAGATGATGAGGGTGATTATCGAAGCGATAATAGAGGTTATCGTTCAGACGTCAAACCAGACGTTACTACTACAAGACCGACTATAGTTAACATCATTTGCTTTCGATTTAGTAAACACGGCTCTTGAAAGTTGTGTCAAATCGTGATACAAAAAAGGGTAGGAGCCTTTGAATTCAGTTCTACCAGTTGAATCAAGCCTGTCATTTTTTACGCCGTAAGTGTCAAAATCGAAGCATTAATGATTGCTAACATTCATGTTTTGTTTTATTTTGAGTTTTGCAATTAGTGAAAGTAGTCTCCCAGCGTTGAATTTGTGAAATTTCACAGTCAACTCCTTTCTTGTTATAGCATCTTGTTCGTTATCAAGCTTGTAATTTTGACATTCGTGGATGAAATCACGCAGTATTGCAATTTTTTCAATTTAACAATCGGTATCTACCGTGTTATTGTATTATGGTGTCAAACCAGCAACAACTGTGCAATAAATAATAAACAAGTAGTTGCTCAAAGCTAGAAAACGAAAAAACAGATCACATTATGTGAGTAAATACGGAATTCATCTTTATAATTAGATTAATTAATTCTATATTGTATAAACAAAAAAAAAAAAAAAATTATTGTAAAAATTACAGTTTTCCAAAGACGGATATACAAATTGTTAAGTACCTGACTAAGCCCAACTACCTCGTGAGGTCAAAACAAAATTCGAAAGAAAACCTTAAAAGTTACGTATGCAATAATTACGGCTTAAAACAAAACGCTGTGACGCAAATCTTATAAATAACCTTGTGCAACGACAACCAAAATAAAATGGTTGCGGCAAGCGTTATTGCAGAATTATGCATTTATATACTCACCTGGAATGTAGCTTCAAAATACCCTGATGATATTTCGCTGACAAATTTACTGGCGTTAAATTCCACATCAACGTGCCCTGGAAATCAGTTGCCTGATATCTATGTAATTTCACTACAGGAAGTCAATACAAAACCAAAAAATCAAGTTATTGGTCTATTTCAAGATAATCCGTGGGTTTTCAAAGCCAAAGAATATCTGGACAGCTATGAGTATGTTAAGGTTGAAACAGAGCAATTACAGGGTTTACTTATTATGCTTTTTACACAACGTCGACACATTCCCCACATGCAGGATATACTAACGCAAAGTACTCGCACTGGATTGGGTGGACTCTGGGGTAATAAAGGTGCAGTCAGCATACGTATGAGTCTGTATGGTACTGGAGTAACTTTCGTAGGAGCCCATCTGGCAGCACACGATCATGAATTGAAGGAACGCATTGAAGATTACCATCAAATAGTGAATAATCATCATTATAAATTGAGGAAATATAGTAGCATCTATGATCATGATTTTGTTTTTTGGTTTGGTGATCTTAACTTCCGCCTAACCGGTGAGGAATCAGCATGGGATGTACGCGGAATGGTTGAACAAAATAAGTTGAGCGAATTAATTGAACGCGACCAACTGTTGCTAGTACGACAGACTGGTAATGCATTCTCGCTGCTCAATGAAACTTTACCAACATTTCCGCCAACATTTAAATTTAATGAAGGCACATCGGAATACAACTTAAAACGTAGACCTGCTTGGTGTGATCGTATTCTATATCGCGTGGAGGAGCATAAATATCCTAGTATTCGTTTGAGTCTACAGCAATTGAACTACAGGTCACATCCTGATTATATGATTTCTGATCATAAGCCTGTCTCAAGTGAATTCATTTATAAAATCGAAACCGATTCGCAAACAGACGAGGAAGTGTATGAGCTTACGCATGGTGGAGCTGCCGCAGCTGAATGGACACCTTTGGCTAGTGTAATTATTATATCGATTTCTGCATGTTTGACATTAAATAATATTTTTGCATGATTGTAAATAAACAAATCATTTATTTTTTGTTTGTAGTTCTAATAGACTAATTGTGCAGATTACTTCAGCAAAAATAAAACCAAGTGATAAGTCTAGTGCCGTGTCAAAAGAGCAAATTTTAATCAGATTGACCAAAATAAAACACTCGAAATGTATGTCTATTAAACGATTATTTTAATAAAAAGTCTTCCCTTTTTAATATTGTATGTAAAATATCAGAATGTTGCAATTTATACGAAATTTAAACTAAAGAATCTCATTTTTAAATATATATCTATTTTAATTGTTGTAATGTAGCATACCGAATTTTATACTCATGACATACAGCCATGTTTAAGCAAATTTTCAAATATTACAGTTGATTCTGTAAGAATAAGATAAATGTATATTTATTAAGTCCAAAGTAATGTTTTTAAATAATGTTTTAATATTCAAATAGTGCAATAAATTCAATAAATCGACTCATGTAAATTTGTTTTTAATTTTTTTTTATAAAAATGTTCAGAAACAAACAGAAAATTTAGTTAACAATACAAATTAAAGTAAAGGCAAGTAAAAAACAATACAGGCATTCAAAATAAGAAAAGTTGTATGAACACAATACTTCTTATATGTACTCTTATCAACTTTTCGACGCTTAATCGGACTGCATCCTCGGAATTGTCAATATACCTGCAGAATTTCAAGTTATCCTTGCTTGGAATTGGAGAAAATGCTGTTTTCGGTCTTATGGCGTAGGTGCAGGAAAAGGTGAAATTCTATTTTAATTGCATCGAATAGCCCCACTCTTCCTTATTAAAATACACGTTCAAACTTTTCCAATAGGACTCTTATTTTCCGATTTATGATCTTTTGTAGAGAGGGTATTCTGAGGATGCAGTCCGATTCAGCGTCGAAAAGTTCATTAGAGTGCATATAAGAAGAATTGAATGTAATTTTTAAAAGGGGATATGTGACAAAAATTAATTTTGTGGCAAATTTAAGAAAAACCCTCATAAGTTTGGTAATTCTTATACATATATAAAAGTCTTACTTGAAAACGTCGGAAAAAGGAATGTACTACATTTCTTCAAAAAATATGGTGACATACCATGAAAGTCGGGTTAAATACATGTTTTAGGCTTGAAAACCCTTTTAACACATCTTCATCTTTAAGTGTCAGCTCCCCACAATCAAAAGTGCATAAAATGCTAAGTAATCAGTTTCAATCAAAAGTTTTACAATCCTCCCAGAACACTGTTGTAACTGCCAAACCTTAATTGAAGCGTTTTTGGAGCATCAGCGTTATTTAACCATATCTGTTTGTTTCATGTCCATACAATTTATATGGAGCATATCGAAACAAAGAAAAAATCAATTTGGCAAAAAAATGGAAATAACTCGTGAACATTTTCGTGCGATCATTTTTGACAACTTTCGACGTGGATTATCACGACAAGAGTGCATCGATGAACTTAAATTTTTGTATGGCGATGAAGCACCATCCTATAGCACTGTGAAAAACTGGTTTAATGAATTCAATCGTGGTCGACGCTTGCTCAAAGACGAATTCCGTGAAGGTCGTCCAAAAACGGCCGTTGTGCCAGAGAACATTGATGCCGTGCGTGAACTGAAAATGCAAGATCGTCATATGACATACCGTGAAATAGAGGCATCCTTGGGCATTAGTTCCACTCCAATACATTCGATTTTGCATGAACACCTAGTCGTAAAAAACGTTTGTTCTCGTTGGAAACCCCATAATTTATCAATCGCTTAAATTATCAAGGGAAAAATTAATTTTCTTAACTCACTGTAAGCAAAACAAATAGTACTTGTACATCAAAACGTTGTGAGTACGTTTATGCTTAAAAATGTCAAACTTTATTATGGTGTTGCCAGATTTTAGCTATTGACATTAGTGTTGCCTAGGCCAGAAATATATATAGCAGACCACGTAAGCGATGCATTTATGAAAAATACCGTCGTTCGACCTATTTTGAGGCGGGACGGTTTTAAAAATTATTGAATTTTATTCACCATAAAATATTGTATAAAAAAAGAAAATCAGGTTTTTCGGAAACTATCAACTACACCCCGTTCCAGAGAACCATGGAATAAGAAACTCAAACTCCAAATTTAACGATTGATGATGCTTGCCTTCTTTTAAATTGTAAAGCATTTCTTGTTTTACCCTGGTCATTATTAATTTATTCATAAATCTCTTGTTTGAAATTAACAACTTTCTCATAATTTTTAAGTTCTATATTACTTCATCAACAATGACTGTACCAATGCTCACTTAAGACTCTAGTATGCGAGGAATTTAGCGGTTTTTAGCACTACTTTGCGATAATTACCGATATGCCATTTATACCTGATTAAACAATAGAATTTATGTGTAGTAAATAAGGTGTTAATTAGCGCGATTTTTGTCATTTATATGCAAATTCATAAACATATTAATATATTGTTGTGAAGTTCAGTCTTAAATAGAACGTTGCTAATTTTTAAGATTTTTATCACTGGATTGTGGTGCAATTAAAATCAATGAATGAATAACTACATTCTTTGTTATAAGTACTTTAATATTAACTAGCATCGCACAGTGGTATTAATTTGACCACGAATAAATTAGATAATTTTCATGCCTTTTGGACTTTTTGTGCTTTTTTCTGCTATTTGGTACAAAATAAAAAAACTCATTTATCATTCCTGGCGAAAACAAAGTTTTGTCTGTATTTTGTTGTTAATATTGAAAAATTTGTATTTTATTTTTCCTGGCTTAGAGGCAACATGTTAAAATAATTTTAACTTTGTGCAAATCTTTTCACGAACACCTTTGTAATGGTCTACAACCAAAAGTTTAACTCCATTTCTAACATGTTACAATAAAATTAATAGATTTATTTTTGTTTGGTAAATATTTATAACGAGATTTAAAATTATATCTCGAAACAGCCGTAAATCACCTCAATAAAATTTCCTTTAAATCAGTCACACTTTGTTCATATAATTATTTTTAGTATACACTAGCATTTCCCGGTGTGCGTTGCTTCACCTTCTCGTGGTCAGAGGGTGAGCATCTGTAAACAAATTAAACCAAAGAATGTTAATTGTCCCGATGCAATTTATATTCGTACCAAATCTCATCTTTGTGCATTAAATAGTTTCAGAAATATGTAATTTTTTAAGGGCATGGCGCCGCCTATTTGTCCTTGGATATTGTTTGCCCCAATACTCTTAATACTTAACCATGTCCGTTAAATATTTTTGAGATAGGTATGACAAATTCTTTTTTTGGATACACGAAAAAAATTTTTATTTAAATTTTTAGTTCCGACATCCAAGGGGGACCCTTGGGTGAAAAAATAAAACCGAAAAAACTAATGACGCAGAAACACGCGCCGTATCCAAAAAACCTATATACAATAGATAGGGTTGAAATTTAGATTCATCCCGAAACCGATTCAAAAGTTAGAAGGACTCTTAAAAACAAGAAAAACCAATGGAGCACTTTTGATTCTACGGAAGGCCCATTTTGTATAAAAATGTTTTTTTTTGTTAATAACTTTTTTTCATTACAAAATGGCTATACGCTTTAGAAATAAAAACTATATTCTTAAAAATTATACATTTTTTTTGGGTGTATAAATTATATTCCCGTTCCAAAATATATTTTTTTACGTTTTTCAACTACGCGGTCGGAAAAAGATTTTTCACTAACAGCAAGGAATTTTACGAAAATGTGTTTTTAAAAAAAAAACCGTAGGGGAGATGTGTGTACCTTGGACCGAGTGTAGCTCGGTCCGAGTGTCGGTTGCCACTCAACAGTTGCACGTGTACGATAATGTTCTTCTATGGAATTTTCCACTCATACCGGTGACTCATATTACTAGACTTCAGACCGTCAAGCTGTATGCGTGTATAAAAAGTGACGAAAAAAGTGTTTTTTGTGTGTAAAAATTTGTTTTTGGAGAAAACTAAAAAACGTTTTGTGAGAAACTTACTTGAAATATTTCTGTTTTACAACATCAGGAAGGAAGTTTAGTTATTGTTTTAAGCTTTTAGTGTGTTTTAGATGTATTTTCATTAATATATCGTCGCCTGAGTATTACTTTGCCGTAAACGCCAATTTCACTTTATTGGGAAATCACTTTTTTAAGTTTGAGGTGGAATTACAAACAAACTAACCGATAAAATTTAATTTTTTTTTCTTAAATACTTTTAGTAAATAATTTTATTTGGTTTTTTACTAACTACAGGATTCTACGCCTTCTACTTTTTAAGTTATATAAATATTTCTTCAGGTAGTTTGGCAAAATTTCTACATTTCATGAAAAATTTTTCACTTTTTTTAACTTACAGAGAGTTTGTGGCGGCAGAATGGTCAGAAAATATTGATATGAGACTTTATTTTTCCATATTTATAAATATTTCTCATACGACATGTAGTGCATGTTTGCATAGGAAATAGTTTTTGAATGGCTATAACCTTTGCAAATATAATGATAAATGGTCCATTGTTTCACCATATTAAGGATAAAACCATGCACTTTTAAAACTCGCCACCGTTCATTAATGGGAAATGTATTAAAATGGGTCAAATTTGCATGTAACTAATTTGTCAACAAGAATATCTTGAAAAACGGAGTTAAAATGTGAAAATGACTACGATCACTATAATAATAAAATTTGCGTTGTTTTTACTACTCAGGATTCAACAATATTAACACTTGAAAGCAACAGCTACAAAAAAAAAATACTTACGAAAGAACCATTAAATAAAACACTATTTTTGTTTTAAACTTCACAATGTTTCATATAGATACCACTGGTTAATATACTAATGCACTCAATACACTGATTGGCTTAAGTTTATACGCCTAGCAATGCTTTATATTAAAACAATAGTGAATCATTATATCATTCATATACATATACGGCAAAACAAAATTAACTAAAAAAAAATTTGAAAATATACGGAAAACTTGCCGTATATCCATATTTTTGTCGTTTACGGCAAACTAAAAATTCAACTTGTACTTTTTGTGGATATACGGCAAAAGTCATACTATATAACTCTCGATTGGAAAGAGATAGGACAAAATGGATAAAAGATTCAGAAAGAGCGTACTCGGAAACATAAAACTGCATTCTCAGTTGAAAATGCGTGTTTTGGTGTTTACGGCAAAATAATACTGAACCGACGATATGTTATGGGTGTTGACAGTTTTTAAAACATGCTGTCTGTGTGTACCTTGGACCTATGCTTATTGACGAGCGAGCCTTTTTTGACGGGCAACCAGGAAGCCATAATCGCCTCTCAATGTAATATTATTATTATTATTTACGTGATTAATGTATTTATTTGCAACCATTTTTGTTTAATTAATTGTTTTTTACTAAATGCACTTTTTTGTGTTATAATTTTTGTTTATGATTAATTTTTTTTTTATTGAAAAAAATGTTACCTTTGATTACATAATCAATGGTTCTTTCATAATTTATTACCTATATACAATGCATTCTCTTTTATTTTTAATAGTCCAAGGTACTAGGTGTACCTTGGACCGTTTGAGATTGCAACGGAAAAAGTAATATTTCTACTCAATGGTAAGACAAAGAAATATCCTTGTCACGTCATTTGATGCTGCAAGCATTGTAGAAATATAACTTAATCAAAAAACTAAAGAAACTTTTTTGGAAAGTGCAGCACATTGAAAAAACTGAAAAGCGGAACAAGGTACACACATCTCCCCTACTTAAATTTTTTTAAATTCTCTAAACAAAAGATCATTTCTAAGGTTTAAAATGGTGTATCATTCATAATGGGAATAAGTCGTTAAGAGTTTTCAGCTGTTAAGCTGTTATAGACGGAAACTGCTAAGGATCTTTCAAAGAATAAGTGTGGATTTTTTCAGAATTCTTGGATCTTGATCAATTTTTGAAACATTATAAAATATCTCAAAAAATTCACACGTATCCTTTGGACAATTCCAGGTATTTTTTGCTTTATACACTTTTTTCGTTAGATGCGTTGCTGTTGAGCAAAAAATCTGTTTTCCGAAGAACTTAGTTGAAACGAACGTAGTTGAAAAACGTAAAAAAATCGATTTTGGGATGCGAATATTCGCTTTTATACATACAGATTCCACCTTCTTCACATCGCGGCAGTCGAAGAAAAAACTCAAACGCATTTCTCGTCTTTTTGTAAATATTTCTATCTGTCTACGTAAATGAGAACTTTGTCGATGATTCTCGCAACAGCTTCATTTACACTGAGATAGCGGACCGTTTAACTATGGATTTAACCTCGTCGCTTCTGCTAGTTTTGTTTATAGAAAGACTAGGCAGCATAACATTATAAACTTTTCTCAATAATCTTGTGGTGAAACTTGAATTTCTGGTGCTATTTAGTGCTTGTTTTTTTTTTTTTTTGTCAAAACGAATTCAGTTAGATTTATTAAAATATGTCCCGCAGTATTTTTGTTTGTATGAGATGATGCTGTTTAGGGGCGAGATGACACTAAAAAAAAACTAAAACTACTATTAAATAGATGAGATAGTTGCGTTTGATTGGATAGCAGCGTTTGATTGGATCCAATATTGGGATTTAACATCATATAACTTTTTGGATGATTGATTGATTTTCAATGCATGCAACATCATTCAAACACTTGCGTTTATCGATGACTAAACGCTTTAATGTACATTTCTGAGATTTGTTTTTTTTTTTTCTACTATTGAGAGATAAACAAACTTTGAACTTAATCATATCTACTTAAGCTTTACTAACACATGCGGTACATTTTTTTTTCATTCAAAAATAATTACAAACATATGTATGTGGGTATTTTTTTTTCTTTGTTTTATATGGCATTAAAGAAATTATGTAAATTTGAAATAACCTGAGGCATACCAATCTTCAGTAAAACTGTCATAAATACAATGATTCATTAAGTAAGATAAACTTGTTGCTCTTATGTTAGTTATTACAAAAGGGGATTTCTAGCGTAAAATGCATATACATGTCATTGATAAATATTGATATTATTTATCTAATAGTTAATAATAAAAGTAAAGAAATCAATCATTGCCGCTGTGTTAATACAAAGTAACATTAAAAATGATGACTTAATTTGGTGTGTCGTGATTTGTATTCATTGCAAATGTTACAGCTGCTTAGACAATTATAGCATTTTTGTTTTAATTAAAAAAAAAAATTAGCTATAGTTATAAAGTATAAACACTTTGAAAGGTATGAGCTAAAAAAACACAACTTAGTGCAAAACTTTTACTTAATACATGTATGTATATTAGTAATTTTTAATGATATTGAGGAATTTTTCTTTACACTATGTAAGACAATGAGTTTGTGTTCTATTCCCCCTGAACTTGAATGCTTATAGCCAAATTATAACTGGCTGAACTGGCTCGTCTTAAAGAAAACTATTTTATTGAAGGCTTTCACTTCTGCCAACATTATCGAGTAACCCAAATCGTTTTCATAATATCTTACTTTCTAACTTTTCCAATTGGTTCATTACTTTCCGAGATTAAGGTATCGCAAATCCATGCACAGAACTACAGCAAATTTTTATGGGGTTGAGGTACGGTGCTGTGGCATAAGTGAACTACATCACATCCTGGATGCCCGCCATATGCCTTAAAATAGCGTTTGCTGAATTTTAAAGCAAGGATAACTCGAATCACAGACCTAATAGAGAAAAATGGTTGCCAAATTCGGAATCAGTGATCGCAAATGAAGCAAAAGCTATCGATACATCATACAAAATTGATTTCTATCAACTTGTTGCGCTGTGTTATGTTTACAAAACCTATAGAACAAGTCTTAAGTTAAACTCTCAAAAAGTGGCACATGCGGAAGAAGATAAACTCAGGCGGAGAAATGTCAATTATTTTAAATACCCTGCTGGCAAATGGACTAGTTAAGTGTCGTTCAGTAACTAGTCTCGTATCAACCAGTACTAGTCCGACTTCAATCCCATTTGCATACTGTTCTTTTTTTGTGTGTTGATGTCCTACGATATTTCAATTGACCCTTACTACTGTTACACCAGTCCAGGTATGGAAGTAGTAATTTAACAACTAGTCTTGAACCAGTTGTTTTTCATGTATCCTACCAATAGTATCACGCGTATACAGTGAAAAAAAAAAAAAAAAATATTTTTTCTTTATTTGAATTTTTATAACATAAATTATATAAAATTACTTGTTCATTGCAAATTTGACTGTAAAAAAGTTCGTATTAATGGAATATATAAAGTCACATTTTATTTATAACAAACAACATAAACAAAATTAAATTAATTTTCTGGTTCGTTTAAAGAAGTATACATATTGTACTAGTTGTATGTACGAGTATACTCAATTAAATCTTTAATTGACGGTACTTACATATGTAAATAAAATTCATATTAATGATGAGCATCGTTGGCATGGTCTTTAGAAACATTCCTAAAGTGCATCTTCTTTTCTTTCTGAAATGGTATACTGGGTTCATACTCGCGATCTGAGAAAGAGGTCGAATGAATTGCGTCTGGAAGTGGAGAAAGAAATTCATATAACAATAACTTACAATTTATGAATACTGCTTTATTTGAACTATACCTTTAGGCGTAAATTGCTTTCTAAGATGACGTTTGCTGCACATTTCTTTAATTTTAAATTCGTAAAAAATAAATTTTAAAAAATAAGAGAAGAAATGGCAAAAAGCTTAAAAACTTGTTACCTTATGAACTGTCAAAATTTTAGCGTTCCCGAAAAATTCAAATGTTTTAACCGCTCTTATGCATATTTATGTATGCAAAATTACTTACTTTATTGTTTTGTCTTAATTACTCATAATTTTATGTTAATGCTGTATTTTTTGTATATTTTCATTCAAAAGTTGCATACAATTTATTTTCAAAAGCAAAAATTGTTAATTGTTTTCATCAAGATTCAAATTTGTTTTCCCCTACAAACTACAAATTTATATCAAACTGGCCCACACTGCATCCCTTTGTAACCAGTTTTGGGCTAGTAGTAACCGTGAAGTAGTATTTTTTGTAGACAGTCTCACATTTTGACTGCAGGGTAAATACGGCTGCAATAAAAAATATGCTCTTTTTTTGGAAGATTATTTATTTTTAAATTTCAATAAAAATTAAAAAATTATAAAAATTAAACTATACATACTGTTAACATAATTACGTTAATTAAAATAATGAAAAAATTTTTAACTAAAGAAGTTTATGTTTACTTGGACAGATGATTTTTTAATATTTTAAATTTTTAACATTTTTTCTTTGTTTTTTTTTTTTTTTTTTTGTACTTATTTTAGAATAAAAACTATTCTTAATATCTGTTAATTACGTCGAAGGCATACATACATACTATATTTTGTAAAACTTCGGTGTATATATGTATGTTTTTTATATAAGTAGAGCGCTTTAAAACATTTTTAGAGTGTCTGTGCTTTTGAATTATTTCAAAACTTATTTCATTTCAAGGACTGATAATTATTGCTTTAAAGAGCCTCTTCTATATTAATTATGTAAGTAACACAGAACTACAAAAGTGCAGGCATGCATATAATATTTTTTTAAACTTTGTAGTTTTGTGTCATGTAATTTATATCCACTTTTTCGGTTTGATCCAGAAGTTTTTCTATTTATTCAGACACTCCACATTTTAAAACACATTTATTGTAATATTTGAAATAAATTGACTGCAAAGTACGCTTAGTTTGATCATTTATCGTTTGTTTCGGACTATTTAAAAAATATTCAATATAGGCGCACTTTTGCTTTTAACTGTTATACAGCCGTAAGTCACTTAAGGAAGTACATATACAGTTTAAAATAAAAAAAAAAAAAATAATAATACACTTAACTAAAAGCCAAAGAGCTGATGAACGCTTTATTCAAATCATTTTGTATTAAATGAATAACTTAAACGTTTTAATATTTGTTAAATGAACGTTCTACGTGCTTGGTATAAGCCGGTGCATATGAAACCGTTTGGTTTGGAGCAAGGGTGTCAGCGTTTCAAAATTACTGAGACGGCTTAGAATTTCGGCTCGTCTACAACAAACATATTTCAATATTTTCCAAATTTCAAGTTTGCCAATTTTGACTCACCTACAACAAGAACAATAGTTCAATATTTTCTTAATTTCTTGGAACTACAACACCCATGAAAAATTGTTTTTTTTTTTTCAAACACAGAAATCAAACTCAAATTTCATGCGAAATAGGTGAATCATCAGTCGTCATTGTTTTTTTATGTTGGTTGTGTAGAAAAAAAAAAACAATAACAACAATTTTTCATGTGTGTTGTAATTCCGAGAAATTTTGAAATATTGTGATTGTTGTAGACGAGCCAAAACAAAAAAAAAAAAAAAAACACTTTTTCGTGAGTGTTGTAGTTCCAAGAAATTAAGAAAATATTGAAATATTGTTCTTGTCGTAGGTGAGCCAAAATTGGCTAATTTTTGTTCTACGCTGAAACCCTTAGTTTTGAGGACTGCTAAGTCAAATCTTTAATCAAATATTGTTCCAGTATGTACATTTTTGATTTTACCAAAAATATAACTAAAAAACTTGTGGAACGCAACTAATAAAGAGCATACAATTTATTGAAATAGATATAATGCCAATTTGTTTTTGATATTCCGCCAATAAAATGAATAAATGATTCATCAACACTCAGGCTTTAATCATATGTTATGTACTATATATCTAAATTAACAATACAATATTCGCTTAGTGTTTATATTCAATAAAATGTACTTCGAGTTATTGTTACTTGCAATAGTAGTAGATACTTAAGCATTATTTATCATTAGTATAAATAAACTTATTCATTGGCTGTATGCCTTTTTAAGAAAACATATTCGTACATACATTATATTGTATATTTTCATACAACACAATAATACAATATATTAATTGACTTGCTTTGCTTTTACATAAACAATTTTACGTTGTCTGCATTTCAATAGCTCTCACTGTTTATATATTTATTTTTATTCTTTTTTTTATACTTATTTATTGCTTCTTGATGCCTATATATTTAAAAAATAACAATTTGTTCTTTTCATTCATGCATTGAAAATTCGTTCCTAAAAACTTTATATCGATTTTTAATAATTTTAATAAAATAACAGCCATATCATCTAAGGTCTTAACATTCGTTTCTCAGCTGACACAACCAGCAATATCTCCGAATCTGTGTGTAGCATAATAAAAAGTACAAATACCACTTTTTGTAGAGAAACACAATCTTTACAAACAATATTCAAGTATGTTTACGAAAATGTAACCATTTAAAAAATATTCTTCTTATTTGTGTAGAATGTGTGTTTTTACAAAAGAGATTATGTTACTATTTATCATGCGACTCACTGATTCGAAAATATTCCTACTTTCGTCATCTGAGAACGAACATTTATACCTTAGATTACTGAGCTGTCAAATTTTTTTACTAAACAAAAAAAGTTTTCAAAATAAAACCAAAAATACTTAACATTTGTATATATGTAAGACTTATGTATTTACTTTATATTTCATTCATAAATATATATATTTATTTACAAAAATATTTCTATAAATTGTTTATAAGATTCTAGTGCTGTCATGGTTACAGTGTCGCCCCTTTATTCGAGTTTTAAAGTTAAAACTTAAAAGAAACGAGTTTAATACACATGCAATTAGCTATAATTTGATATGATAAACTGATTCGAGTATAGTAAAGCCTCAGCATTTATTGATCTATCAATGTGAATTCAAGGTCAAGGTTGTGAAGATAATCTCTCACTGAAGGATAAGAGTAAAGTATTGAAATGTTATATATAAATAAATGCATACTACCGGTATATAACAATGGAAGTTGTTTCAGAAAAGTGATTTGCTGTTGAATCTCAAAGAATCAATATCAATTATACACCAGTTTTGCGCAAATATTCTGGACTTTTTGAATTGACTGTAGATATTATTATGGTGCAAAGACGCCACCAATGAAAACTTTCAAATATATTTCTAAAAAATTTCGATCTTACACAGTTGTATCATATTTTGTAATCTCTTTTGGATGGTTGCAAGTGTTTGGAAAAAGTATACTATTCGTCTAATTTCATACTTTACGTTGGGGCATTTATGTATTCACTTTCAGGGAACGAAGATGTATTTTATTTTATTTTATTTTATACCTATACTGTTCGTTTTTTTCTTTTTTACAAAAATATAGTTTAATCATTGCAAAGTTATAAGTTTTTGACATGAGCCGTAGTGAATTAAAGTGTATTTTCCTGTTTCTTATTGAGTGTTCTATAGCCTGTTTTGTTTGTACTCTATTTGATTAATTAGAAATTGTGCAGCGATGTGTAAACTTTTTACTTGAACGATCTGGTACTATTTGTAATACATAAATTAACAGCTGTTTTAAATAAAATAGCGGAATACATTTGAATATTGCTATCAAGAAGTGATTACTAAATACAACATTCACAAACTTTCACTCTGCATGCATTTTATCCGTTAAAAATGCTTTTTAGTGAAATGTTGTGAGGAAGTAATTTAGGTATACAAAATATTTAAGTTTTTACAGTTTCGCAGTTTGTATCACCTATTCTTGAATTTATTAAGCAACTGAAATAAATTTACGTTATATAAAAATGTGTGCATAAAATCTATTTGCAAGATTAAGATTGATTGCTTTCGAGTTTGTCTCCATTGGTTAACTTCTACCTTTCTTTACTTTCATATAAATTTTATAAAATCAGTCAAATCGTTTTGTTTTGAACTTTTTTATAAAGTTCTACTCATTTTATACTGCGGATGTTTCAAAAAACATGTAAGTTCCCCGAAACATTGTCAAAATTAATGAGGGTATTCCTTAAAATATGTAAATGCCTCGAAAATCTCATAAACTCGTTATAATTGTCAAAATCAATACGAACTTTGACAGTTTTACGATGTTTTCGAGGTTCTTACACGTTATAAGGAATACCCTCAATACAAAATTTTGACAGTTTTAAAAGCTTCCGTTGTTTTCGAGAGATTTACACGTTTTGTGGAATACCCTAATTAATATATATTCTATTAATTGTTAATTTTGAATTCTAATTTTTAAGGCATTATTATTTCTTTTTCTTTCATTTTCTTTTAACAATATAAAAGTCTTTATCTTTTCTGATCAACAGAACATTTATACATAATTACCTATAAAAGATTGCTTAATTTCTTTTTTTAATTTTTTATGAAATTGTCATTTGCTTTTAAGTAATAAATAACTTTTCCGATTATATGATTGTCAAGATTTTTTTTAAAGAAGAAATTCCATTTAACTCGCTCTTTACATTTTTTAGGGGTAAAGTAATTTACTGTATAAACTTTTTTTTATACATATATAAAATATGCTAATTTCACACTCACACTAAATATAAGTTCGTTTGACTTTCGTTAATGTTGATGTTTTACATGGAATTTCCTTCTCTAGATTTTCTGTTGAATTTTTACATTCATGACTGCGATCTTTTTCACCAACTATATCAACATTTGGTTGCTTCTTCTGATTACAAGGCATAAATGGATTACTATTAACCAAAAGGTTTACATCTTTGCCACCATTACGGTGATGATGAGGCAGCGTTGTAAAAGGACGTGGTGTACTTAGCTGATTACGATGACTTGCATGAAATGGTGTTGTTTTACATTTGAAACGTGACATATAAAGGCCAAAAACCATGCCAATTATAAAAACTAACAACAGCACTACAATAATTGAAAATACCCAATTGAAACTTTTACCCGCCAATTGTAACTTTTGCTCATCAACAATACCGGCACCATTTGATGTCAATAGCGGATCATTTATGGAATTCATTAAATCATCAGGCATTGATGTGAGTGTAATTTGATTATCATTATTAAAACCATTTATCATATATTCACCATCGCTACCATTTGGTATATCAATATTTAGTTTTGCACCGTTTTGTTCAAGTATTGCAGTGCCCTTCATTCCAAGTAAATGCGAATCATCATCATGTTTAGCTGCCGGATGTAAATCTAACGTAGCGCTATTCTGTATATCTCCCATATTTACTGTTGGTTTTGTTTTGCCATTGCTGGCTTTTGGACATAGCGCTGCTGCAGCTTTTTTTGTGCTATTTAAGCTTTGTATGAATGCTTTTGTGCCAAATTTGTTACTGCCAAGCATTTTGCAATCACGATTTTGTAAGTCCCAAGCGCATTTTGGATCTTGTTGACTCAAGCACGATTGACAGTCATATATATTACCGCAATGATGCAACGGCACAGAGACCACGCCACTGTCACTAACAACAATGAGTGAATTTGTTTTTGATGCAACGAGCAGTTCACGTACTGGAACACCGACAGGCAATACCTGACGTTCAGATATGAGTACAGTTTTAAGAGGCATGCTACTATTAGTATTGTTGTTGTTACTACCTGTAGCTTGCGTTGGTATGTTAATAAATTTGGTTATTTTCCCATCATCTGTGCCTGCATAGATAATGTCATATAGTTCACCGTTCAATGCCGTTACTTGTAATTCAACAGCGATGCTTGTTAAACGATGATGTAAGTTGACTTTTGTTAGCAGTGGTCGTCCATACAATGCTGGTACTGCATCCTCCATTAGTGGATGATTTTTAACAAAATTGACTGCTGTACTCGATAGCATACGCGAATCATCCACACATTGACCAGGTCGTGGTTCGGGTACTTGTTCATTTTGTATTGGCAGCCAATTTGATTGACTATCTTTTTGTGATTTAAAACGTCCCTCAAATGTTGCAAAAATATCGTCTATGCTAAAGGCACAAATGGCAGATCCTGATATTGCATTTGTTGATGTGGTAAAAACTGCGTAGATCAGTGCCTTGGAACCGTTTTCAATAACATCGCTAATAGCTTGAATTTCATCGAAGTAAAATGGATATTCGCCAGGTACTGAACAATTAAGACGTGTTTTCAGAAATGAAGTCCAGCTTTTTGATAGCGTATAAGGTCCACCGCGATCATTTTTACAAACTCTTCCTACACGCGAATATATTGCCTAAAATGGAAAAGAAACAATATATAGTTATTGAAATTTACAAAAAAACTTTCTATTGATACAGCTGTGAACACTTTAATATATTACAATTTTTACATCTACAGGAGCCTAAGCAAATACAGGATTTCCAGATGAAAATTTCGGATATTCTCCAAAAAAAATATTTTTTCCCCCAAATCTTAAAAATTTCCTCCTACAAGTTTTTCATAAATATCTAAATTTATATATATATAATATATTTTTTTTGAACTCGGTTTTACCCCAAATCTAACCAGGTTTCTAAATTTTTTCCCCACAAAATGATGCATATTTTAAGAGCTCTTATCTTTAAAATATTGAAATATTTTCGAACAATTTGAACATTTTTTTCAATTATGTAGTTCGTACGAGTAGTTCCGCAAAAGCAAAACAGCGCTCGTTTATAGCTTTCAGAATATTTTATCAATTCCATTTAACAAACGATATGGTTTAGTCCTACCTCCACTTGTTTGATATTGTGAGATATTTTTGGCTACGGGCCTGTGGTGGACTTCTTAAGCTAGTACACTGCCAAAACTGTTCACAGATTTTTAGAAAATTAATAGGAGACTGTAGAAATTTACATTATATGTCAAAATATTTGTTAGTTTTAAAATAAACATCGTTTGAAAATTTTTGTTTGCGTTTGAAATAAAATGGAGATAGCACTATAGCGCTCTAAGGTTCGATATGATTTTTTCTCCCCTATTTTCCCCCAGTGTTTCCTCAAGTCTTTTCTCATAAATTTTGTTACCCCAAAACTTCCATACAAAAATTTATTTTCCCCAATATTTGGAAAAAAAAACCCAACCTGAGAATCATGAACGCATATATCCGCTAATCACAATTTTTTTTAGAGAAATCTAGGTTGTGGCTACTGTTTCCGAAATAAATTTTATTCAGAAGAACTACCCACGAAATAAATTTGAGATTGATGAGTCCGAAAATGGCATTTATCTTTTTCCTAAGGGACGTTCTTGAGATAATCGAAAATTAAAATTTTTGAGGTTATAGCTCCATTTTTAAGACTATTTGCAGAAAACCATTTTCGGTAGAATTTATTTTTACTTTTTTGAAGAAAATTCAGAACACTTCCAACAAATGAACCAATAATTGAGGGGGTTAGAAGCAAAGGGGTACAAGTAACAAAAAGTAAATTTTGAGTAAAATATAGTTAAAGTTAACGTTGCTTCATAAATTGCAGAGTGAGTTAAAAAATAAAATATTGCACGTCAAATAACATTTAAGATGCTCCATCTAATGTTGTTTTCAAATTTTTTCTATGAGTCCCCCTTTAAAAGTTATTAGTATTTAAGTGAAAGCCTACACCATTTCACTCAAATTTTTTTTTTTTTGTAGTAAAAATGGAGTAAAGTTAGCACCGTGTAGCAACTAACATAGCCGAAGAAAAAACTAAGTACCATAACTCTAAGAATCCTTAAAATGTTCTCTGTTAAAGGTATTTTTTAAAATTTTTATAGAGGTCCGCTTTTAAAAGTTATTAGTATTTTACTGAAAGCCTACCGCACTTGTTACTTTTCATTTCAAAACGAAAATATTTTATTCAATATTTTAAACTCGTTTAGAAGCAAAGGGGAACAAGTGCGGTAGACTTTCACTAAAGTACTAATAACTTTTAAAAACAGACCTCTAGAAAATTTTTAAAAAAATACCTTAAAAAGGGAATTTTTCAAGGATAAAATTGAGGTATTTAATTTTTTCTTAACCTATGTTAGATGTTACGCTGCGCTAACTTTGCTTCTTATTTACTAGAAAAAAATTTTCTTGAATTTTGTTTTAAAGCAAAACTATAATTTTGTGAACTGGTTTACCTTAATGGGGCTCTATAGAGGTGTAGGAACTCAAAAGCTTAGGTAATGTTTGTTTCATAAATAAAGCAAAGCTCCCACTACCTATTCTCATACTTAACTCAATTTTTCGTAATTTATCACTTGTACCCCTTTGCTTCTAACCCCCTCAATTAAGATTTGACTAAAATTTTTTGTTTTTTTTACCTATGCATTTTGCCTTGTTTTTGTAATGTTGGTGTTTTTATTCAAAAACATAGAACAGTAATCTCACACCACAAAACCACTTGACACGTGATTTGTTGGTAGCTAGTTAATGTAAATCATTATCTGTTCAAAACAACAAAAATATTACAAATTTCACAGAGCCCGGTGATAAACATACAATCGCGCTTGCTACTTCGGTTGAAACTCGCCAAAAAAGCTTGCATCCGAAGGCGCTTTGCAAGAAAAGTATAATATCAACGACTTACAAACAGCGGGGCAATGCATAACACGGGAAAAAACAAAAAATTATAACTTTGCATATGCTGCATTGAATTTTTTGCTGTGATTCTCGTCTAATCTATGCAAAAAATGAATAAAGCATGCTTTGTGGAGTTCTTGGTTTGTAGGTGAATTCGACTGAAGATCCCATATGGTTATGGGTGAAACGTATCGAAAACCAACCTACCAAATTTTTTGGTTTTTTTACCTATGCATTTTGCCTTGCTTTTGTAATGTTGGTGTTTTTACTCCAAAACATAGAACAGTAAGCTCACACCACAAAACCACTTGACACGTGATTTGTTGACGGCTAGTTAATGTAAATCATTATCTGTTCAAAACAACAAAAATATGGCTAAGCTATAGCTGCGCAAAGTTTATTTTACAGTAGTTTTGTACAAATTTTCATTTTAAAGCTTAATAAAATACGGTTTTTGCGCCAATAGTTTATAAAATACACTTTTTTTATTTTTACTAGAATCGCCCAATGGTCAAAATTCGACCACAAATGTATTAAATAACTTTGGTATTTTTTGGAAACTTAGTACTATTTTTGCTACATATTTGGTACAAAATAGAAAACCTTATTTATCATCTCTGGTACATTGACAAATGTGAAACATAAACAAACCAAAAAATACGAACAGTGCTATGCTCTTTTCAGCTCTGTGTGACAGCGTATTTTGTTGTTATTATTGAAAAATTTGTATTTAATTTTGGCAAGCTTTAGGGCAACATATTAAAATAATTTTAACTTTTTGCACATCTACATACACATACCTTTCTAATGGTGTATAATTCAGAGTCGTACTCCATTTCTAACATGGTAAAAAATGGAGGACGAATTTTTGTCTAGCGTATTATTATATAGAGATAATGAGCTTGAGCTTACTCAAGCTTACCAAATCGGATCATACTTTAAAAAGTTATTAAGGTATCGGAAAAATAAACAGGTACAATAAACTGGTTCGATTTGTATGAAGCAAAAAAGTGTTAAAGGCATAAAAAATGTTTTAATAAAAAGTTTTTTAAATGACCAATTTTTCAGAAGGTATAGAAAAAAAAGTTTTCAGTTTGCAAAAATATGAAAACGAAAAAGATTAATTTCTTTTTGTAAAAAATATAAAAAGAAACATAAATCGTTTTATTACATTGGTAACCCCCACAAACAAATTATGTACTCTATGCTGCTTTTCCAAACACCAACAAGAGACGCAGGCGATGCACTTTCGGACTCAGCGACCTCAAATTAGTTTAGAAAATATGGTTTGCAAAATGTTACATTTTGGCTGTTGTCTAGTGTTATTTTTCTAATAACACCATGATTAAAGCAATATCTATGAATATTTTGCCAATCTTCCTTAGTACCCTTCATCATACCAACAAATGTATACTTCGGTTGCAATAACTTAGCGTAGAGCGCAAAGAATAATCAAAATTTAAAAAATTACTCACTTTGCCGCAATTCATATGCTCCATTGAAATTTCACGAAAGAAGAATAAAACATAGCCATTACGTTCAACGGCTCCAACAAAATCAGGATGATTCAGCTGCTTCAGATCATATTGTTCGGTACGTAGATTTTCACGATATATTAACGGATCGCTGCCTGAGAAATCCGCGACGGTGGCGCTATATAACTGATTATCGGTATAAACATAACTACTATTATGCGTTGGACTATATGGGCATAAACCCTGGGCTTCAACATCTTTGATAAGCTCATACTGCGGTTGTGGCGGTTTTGCTTGGACCTCACCCGCTTCAATAACATATTGACGGCAACGCGGCTTATAGGAGTTTGTACCACAAAGCATTATTTGATCTGGAGCGGTACGCGCAAACACACGAATATAATTATGACAATCTCCTTCATGTTTACCCTTCAAAGCACATAATTCACGATCCGCATCGGATGAATGCCAAACGAGGCGATTCAATTCGCGCATTCCCCCAGCAAGGCTCACATTGTACATGACATCTCGGGCGCCAAGCAGCATTGTGAATTCATCGTGTGCTAGAATTTTAAAGTAGTCCGACGTGTTGCCACTGAACTTGGATATAATGATATCATGTTTTGGCTGTAAATCTGGACGCACATCTGGCATCCAAGCTTCAACGATAGTCAGGTGTGAACGAAGGTGTAGAAGAAAAAAACATGAAAAGGCATAACAAGTGATGACGATGGCGGAGCACATCTTGTCAAACTTGTTTTTCTGTTTTTCTACTTCTTGTATCGTTTTTCTGTTACGCTTGGATCCAACTGGTTGCTCCACTGCTAAATGCTGGCTGCGACTTTAGCAGTCGCGTCAACCAACGACGGACGTCGACGATTGCTGCTGCTACAGCAGGTTTGAAAGCAAAATGGTTGCTATCATGTGTTGCAGAGGAAGCAGAGCAACGTCGTTTACTCGTTTACTTCTGCTTCTAGTTGGTGTTTATATTGTTTATGCTCAATGCGTTGCCTCGTACGTCGTCCAACTGCTTTGCTGTATGGGTGTACTCAACACTCTACTATGACTGTAGTTGTGTTTATTTGTATAGAAAAAACTGGTTTGGTTACTAATATTTTTTTCTTGGATATTTTTTCTTTGCTTCCTCGCCCTATTATTTATTTAAATTATGAAAATTTTTAATATCACTAACAAAAAATCACTTTAAATTGCATTTTTCAGTAACATTGTTATCCTTTTTTTGGAAAATTCATTTCATTTATGCTTTGAAATTGGATATTTCATACACACGAAGGCACAGAAGCAAACAATTTGTTGCTTTTTATTTGCACATTTTAAACGACTTTGGATGTGCATAACCAATTTTATTTTATTCGGTTTACTTTTCGTAAGTTTTGCTTTACATTTTAACGTAAAAATTATATATTTTTCACTTTTATTTTAATAAAAATTAAATAAACAAAAAGTTATCAACGCCTTAAAAATTCATACACACCAAAGATTTTTTAGAAAATAAGACAAAAGATAAAACGAAAGAAGGAAGCAAATC
Source organism: Calliopum simillimum (assembly GCA_951812925.1). NCBI lineage: Eukaryota > Metazoa > Arthropoda > Insecta > Diptera > Lauxaniidae > Calliopum > Calliopum simillimum. The sequence continues at coordinate 25,744,838 of OX638370.1, forward strand.
AAAGAATACACACACGATCGCACCAGGGTTGCTTTTTCTACTGCAATTTTATGAGTGGCATTTGGTACTTTTCAATGATTCACTCAACTTAACATGGCATTTTTCCCGATGAGTCAAAGTGACGTTCCTTCAAATTGGTATTTTCAATACGATAAAATATAAATAAACAGGAAATCGTCCACGATAATGCCAAAGTTAAAAAGAATGAATCTGTCGAAATAAACCCATAAAATATTTATTTTTGCTAAAAAGTGTATAATGTTTAAAAAAACTTATTTTAATTTAATACCTATTTGGTTCACTGATGACACCAAAATAATGGGCCTTATCGTTAATCTGAAGGGAGTTTCCATTCTCGAGAATAAACTCCCTCTCAGAGAGGGAGCACTAGAAGCAGTGAATCACCTTTATCAGCTAATTCGATTTCGCTCCGAACTTAATCGAATCGAGATTTTACTAAAATATATTTGGATATCCAGAATCGAAAATTTTTGCAATTAAAATCGGATCAGCCATATCATCTTATTCGATTTTGAGTGCAAAAATTTTCGATTTCGATTCTGGATATCAAAATATATGATAGCAAAATCTCGATTCGATTAAGTTCGAATCGAAATCGAATTACATGATTAGGGTGAATATTTTATGAATGGAAACTCCCTTTCCTCTAGGGATGTTTTTTTATTTAAATATCGTCGGCTGAGTATTATTTTGTCGTACACGCCACTTCGTTGAAAAAGCAAAAGCAGATAACTTGTGCTCGAAGTGGCGTTTAAGGCAAAATAATAGTCAGCCGACGATTTGGCAATACTGTTTTGCCAATATCGTTGACATATCTTTCCATTTCCCACTGGATTTTGACATCTAAATTAATAAAAAAAAAAAGATAAACAAGCAATGCCAATTGCATCTGGATAAAGTTTGTGAAAAGTTAATGTTTTGCTTTTTTAACTAAAAAATAATTTTTTAATTATTTTAGTGGATTTTCAAAATAAAAAGTTTGTACCAAAAAGTTCACAAACAAAATCTATAAAATTGTACTAAAGTTTTTAATTTGTCAAAAGTTATTTATAATTATTCATTTATACATTAGTATTCCCTAGCAAAAAGTTGGGGAGTAAATTTAAACAACAAACGTGAAAAAATTCTCTCTCAAACTATTGCCGATTGCTTTATTTTTCCAGTGGATTTTCCCCTTTCAGAAAATTTTTTGTGCGATTGCAAACTAGGGAGTAAGAAAAGAAATTCTCGAGAATAATTTTACGATAAGGCTTAATGTCTTCGAATATATAGTCCTTAACGAACACCATTGAGCGACTCAGCGATTTCGCGTCGCGCGATTAGATTTTTTTAAGCAAAGTCGCTACAATCGGAAGCGACAAGGTTGTTTATGTTTATCATAATATAAAATACAGCTCCACATTTAAAACTATTGTACACCGATTTTCTAGCTTCTTAAAATATCTTTTATTTAACACTAATATTTTCTATGCACGTGCAGGTTTTTTGAAATTCAGTATTTGGGTAGCTCCATTATTTTACCCAAAAATTCCACAAACATTAATTTTCGTGCACAACTCGAATTAATTTCTCCATCGTCTACGAAAGATTTACAAAACAATTGAAAATATGATATTTTGATAAGTTTAAGAACTTAAAGTGCGTCAAAACGCACTAGAAGTTCTTTTAATTTGTCTTTAACTACAAGCCTTTAATTTTATAGAGAAAAAATGGCATTTAAGGGTCTACAAACCAGAGAAACTAGGTCGTACTAGTCGAATGCGACGTCGGAGGTCTAAAGAAAAGGAAAAAATGTAGGCCTAATTAAGCCCTTTACAACGATATAATTTTTAAACATTGGACATCACTTGCCGAAGTAATGCAAACTAGTAAGGGTGTAACCTTTGGCCTGGCTAAACATTAAATACCCTACACTGCAGTATTTTGAAAATTTTGCTTATATGGGACGTGCCACGATCCGAGTTCGTCTTGTTTTAGCTCAGAGCGTATATTTATATTCCATAGTATTTGAGTGAAATTTAGTTGGATTATCTCAAAAAACTCTTTCAGTATAGCATTTTGAAACTTTTGCTTATATGGGAGGTGCCACGCCCTTTTGTCCGAATTGGCCTAGTTTTTGTTCAGAGCTTGCGGTAATCATTCCTAGTAATTATGTGTATTTTGGTTGCATTGTCGTGAAAAATACTCCTAAAGTTGCATTTTGAATATATTTTTTGTATGGGCGGTAGGCGTGTCCGTTGACCGATTTCGCTCATTTTCAATCCCACGAGCTAACTTTGACGACGAAAGCAGTGTACCAAATTTGATTGAATTACCTTGCTCAGTTTTTCCGAAAAATGTATTTCCACACACAGCCAGCCACCCACCCAGCCAGCCGGGCATAGCTATATCGACTCAGGAGGTGACGCTGATCAAGAATATATACATTTTTTATATCTATTACGCCTCCTTCTCTTCGGAAGGACAAAGTGAATATACCCTGGGTATAGGGTATAAAAATACCATTTTGGCTGTTTATAGAGTGGTCCTAGATGCTCTCAAGCCAAGCTTTCAAATAAAGGGCGGTTTTTCCAAACTTTTGTTTTTGTACGTAGACCGACGCGGCCTACCATACACTAATAGATAATTACTACTAGGTCGCTATCTTAGCAATTTGTAAGATCACTGTTAAATCGAATAAGCTCATAATAAAAACAAATATCGACACTATTTCTCTTATAAGTTGACATAACAAAATTTAATGCTAATTACTAAGTAATAAAGTTTAAAAAATATATAAAACTCAATGGGTTATAAAATTTTGCGCGTGTCATATAGTCCCGTGAGAAAATTCGTACCAACGCGACTAGCAACAAAAAATATATGAAAGTGTATGTGTGTTAGGGTGGAGCGAATTTTTATTTATTTTGAAATTGCGCGACCCTGGAATGGCAAAAGCTAAAATTATGCTTAAGCTGTGTTATCTCGAAAAATTGGTTTTTTATGACGCCATCCATCTGCAAAAATACTACATTTTTGAATTTTTGAGAAAAACTGGTGTAATTTCAAAAATATTTTCCTATGAAGTATGATGTCCTAAGCATAATGGCACTAACTTTTTTTTTTCTATTGGGTCTCGTTTCTAAGATATTCACCAAATACTCCTAACGCTTAAAAAATGTTAATTAGAACTAGTAAGGGCGTTACTTTTGGCTTTGCCAAAAACTGCAGCATTTTGAAAATTTTGCTTGTATAGGTTATGCCACGCCCCCTTGTCCAAATTTTGCTCAGAGCTTGTACTAACTATTTCACGATCTATGTTGTTGCATTGCCTCAAATACCTCTTGCAATTTCATACGAAACGATTTTATTTATTTTTGAAGATTTTGGTATGCTGAAAACGATGGTGTTTTTTGTTTTACTCGATTTTGTTTCGTTGTTGAGCTATTAAGGTTTATACATATGGCTTTTTTTTTAATTTTGAAGGTAGGTCAGAAAAACGCTTTCGTGTTCAGCATACAAAAGTCGAATGTTCTAAACGTAATGGCACTAACCGCTTCTTTCTAATTAACATTAATTTCACTGTGCTAGTCGGAAATTCTAACATTGACGGGACCCATGTAGTTAACATAATTCGGGCACGCTGATTTCAATGGTCGTTGTCATTTTTATGGTTTGGCTCTTGTTTTCGAAAAATTTATGTTTGAAAATTTTGACTAAGAAAAATAATTTAAATAAAAAACAGGTATTTTTTTCCATTTCAACCATTGCCTATCAACAGGCACCTATTCAGTTTGGTCAAATTTTTATCTTTTGCAACCTATTGAGTGTTCACGCTTACAAAAAGTACAGCAAAATGCTGAAAAATCTGTTTTTGAAATATTTTTTTTATCAAATTTATTCTAATTCTGATGCTTCTTCTTCACTTGTTTTAGTTCCTTGGCTAAAGCAATCGAATGTCACTGCGATAACTTGAGACGTCGTACAATCATATCTGTGGTTGCATTGTGGTGTTACATTTGGTGGTTGAAACAATTCGCTAGATGCTTCTTCAATGCTTTCCAATGATGGTTGCAAATATTCACTCATTGAATAAATTTTTTTGGCTCGTATTCCAATTGATATTTTTTCGTTCTGTTTAATCCATTACTGAATTCAAGCACACATAACATTCTTCTGGATCATCTACTAAGCATCCTGACGTATAATAGACGGGGCCCATTCTCCATAACGAACTATATGTTCACCAAAGTACAAATAATACACTTCCGTGGTTTCCCACCACGCTTGCTTGACGAAATAGTAAATTTTCCACAAACATTACATTGTTTAATTTTGCACAGTTATTAATTTTTTTAGATTTTTAACTTTAATATGAACAACCGATAAAATAATGCACTAACATACAAACAAATTATTGCTTTTCGTCGTTTATTGTAAGAATATCATTATAAAATCAAGAAAAAGTATCAAAAATAGAATAAATTTGAAAAGAAAATGTTATTTTCATGTAAAAACTCTAAATTTTGGCAATAAAAAAGATTTTCTTAACATTTTGGTGGTCGTGAACACTCTACAAGTTACAAAGGTCAAAAATTCGACCAAACTCTATAGGTTTCTGTTGAAAAAATTGTAGAAATGGAAAAAAAAATACCTTTTTTCCATTAAAAATTTTTTTTTTTTAGTCAAATTTGCAAACTTGAATTTTTCAAAAACAAGAGCCAAACCATAAAAATGACTATGACCATTGAAATCAGCATACCCGAAATATGTTTACTACATGGGTCTCATCAATGCTAAAAAAAAATTGCTCCGACTCGAGCACAGTGTTTTTAAAGGGTTAATCGTTTTTGGAAAAAAAAAACGGCTAGTGCCATTATGTTTAACTAGGACATAATACTTCACAGGAAAACTTGTTTTGAAATTCCAACAGTTTTTCTCAAGAAGCAAAAAATGAAGTACATAGTTGAATACATTTTGTTCATAGGTGCCTACACAGTAAGTGCGCGACCCTAGGATTACAAGCTATGTAATAAAAAAATAATTAATTTTTGGGATAACACTATTTGAGAATATTTTTAACATTCACGCACTTTTGAAAAATTTTAAATTCAATCAGCCCTAATGTACATGGATTAGCAACGAACTGTGTTTGTGGTTAAAAGCCACTGATAATAATAAAATCAAATATTACATTATTAGTTAATTCATGAAAGATTCGCTGATATTAAAAATGGCTTGTTCTATATTATGCTGAAACGCTTTTGCATCTTTGAAAATTTGAATAGTCAGAGGCCTCTCTTTATCCAAGGTTCATGGTGAATGATAAAACACTTTCTTTTACAAATAGAGGACCTTGTGGTTTTTTTTTTTGTATGTTGGTTATCAAAATTTTGGCATTGCAAAAAATAATGGCCATCTTCACGATCCGGTGCAAAAGGTCTTGCATCATAGCATTTGTAAATAAGTGTTGAAAAATTTTGCTATACAACAACAAAATATATGGGATTGAATTTACATTTACATTTTCTATACTAAAAACCTATAGCATAAAAATATCATGTCATTTTTCAAATAAAATTTTTTTTTTTGTTTATGCTCTCGTTCTCTTTGCTCATACGATTTTCTCAGAGAAATACATTTTTTCATAGTTTGCAATGTTTATACTTATACTGTTTGCAAGTCTAAATGCTCCGGATCGTGAACATGGCTAATATTTTTTTTATTATGCTAAGCTATACAAATAGTACCACCACACAAAGTCAATTTACACCTCACAGTCGTTAAGGAAAATTTTTACTCGCCCTCAATTGAACGGAGGGTATTCACACTTTCTCTAATTATTTTTTAATAATAATAATACTCTTAACTTAAATACTTATTTCTATTACAAACTAATAGAAAAAAAAATTAATTAAATTAACTTACAGGGAAAGAACCGCAAAAGAATTTTGAACTTTTTGTTTATCTTTGAGAATTGATTGTATTTACGTATATGCGATTACTGTAAACAAAATTGACAAAGCTATATAAGGTACTAGTGGCCAATAGGGAAGGTTTGAATATCGTAGAAATGACTGTTCATGAGAAATAAAAAGAAAGAACAACAATACCTATAGTTATGTTCAAAAAAGAGTGGGTCAGAGATTGTTATTGTGGCCAAAGTCTCACTAAAAGTTATTGTATTTAGTATTCAGCAGATCTCCTCATATTATGATCGATGTCATCTGCTGACTGAGGTACGGAACGACACCATTAATAGTAGCTTTGCCTGAGATTGTAAACGCTAACGATATGCAGTAGCGAAAAACTGAAGAGCTCATATGATGACATATTTACGATTGGATAACGCCGTAGCCGCTCAGTGGCTCGTTTTGAATCACTTAACTTCAATCGTTTGCCAAAGTATTCAACCTAAATATGAAGAATTTTCTAAAAAATTAATTTTTTTCGCTAACTTCAAAATTTAGCAAACTCAGTAGATACCAAACCACTGCTCCGAATGGGTTAAAACTTTCAAATTCTTTAGCTCCTAACATTTCTCTATTCAATGTCAATATCTGATTTGCATAAGAGACCCACTCCAAAATTGATTTTTACGACGTCTTTTCGTAAAATGAGCCATTGTGTAGGCCAATCTATTAAATATCTCTATTTATTAAGATTCCTGACTTGGCCTTTGAAACATTCCGCGACGAAATGTTTAATTAGCTATGTAGCCTTAGGTTGATATTGAAGAGTTGTACGTTTGCTGTTTATTAAAAAATTTGAAACATTTTGCACAAATACTTGGTATATGTATCTAATTTTAAATCTCTTTTAGGTTGGCCACATTATCCAGCACCACCTTAGTAAATACTGAGTTTATTTCATACAATAAAAGCAATTGTTAAGGGTAAGTTTTTGCAACATTCGCAAATTATTTTTTTTTTTTGTTGTTTTTTCTTTCAATTAATATTGATAGGAAAAACAGTGATAAATTTGTTTATATTATTTGCAAGCTTTTTTCATCTGTTATTGTTATTACTTTTATGAGATTACTATGTGATTTTATTATAAAACATTTGTTTTGGTTGTGCACAGTGCACATGCGTAGTTTTCTTTATTGCCCGTAATGTGACAATTTTTTATTTTATTTTTTTTTTTTTTTGTTTGGGGATTTTTGTACAAGAAGCAATATATTGGGGGAGTTGGTAAAAAAACACTAAAAAAAATTTACCATGTTTATAAAATTGCGATTCTGAACAACATTTTTTCTAGGTTTTTTTCACATAGATCGTATTTACCAGAATCAGGGTAAAAAAAACTGAATATACAGCTGTCAAATAAAGTTGCTTTCAAGAGGCTATCAGTGCAAACTATGGCTCTTGTATCAACAAATATTTTGAAGTTGTTTAATGAAATTTTTGATAATTTTTTGTTTGGTTGAAAAAACAATTATAGCCATGGCAAACGTTCTTTTCGTTGCTGAATTCAAATCTGGCCACAGAATTAATCTATCTTTATCAAGATTTAGAGATATCCTAACTTAAACGTGCAAAAAATGAATTTTTTCGTTAAGGTATAGTTTAGTTATGGTTATTAAAAGTACAAATATTTTTCAGAAAACTTTTTGAATTATGTCGATATCTTCTTTTCTTCCCAAATATAGTACATTGCGATCCTGCGACAATCAAAAGTTAGATTCTCCATTTGCAGACTTTTGTAAAACTCAAGTACAATATTTCAGAGGGAAAACAAGAAATCGATGTAATACAAAATGGACTTTCAAGGAAAAAAGTAGTACTTTACGCCATCATATCAGGTTTTATAGCTTAAAATTACTTACTTTGTCTTATTATATAGCCTCAAATAAAGAGAAAAACAGAGTTTTTTCACTTTAAGATTAGGTTATATCAGAATCCAGATGTGATAGAGAAATTTTAGGGTAAAATTCAGATTCAGCAATATGTCCAAAATTACCAATCGTATTTCATCAATGTTTGTTTTTGGATGCATCTGACGAAAAGTAGAATATTTTATACTGAAGAGGCATCGTAATATGCATCGATATATCCTAGTTTTAGTCAAAAATAAAATAAAATTTTTGTACGTCTTACTTCTCGACAGTGCTAGAAAGTGCCAAATATCTAGGCGTAATCCTCGATAGAAAATTGTCTTGAAAGATGAATATAGAAGAAAGGGCACGAAAGGCATGCGTTGCTTTTTACACATGCAAAAGAATGTTTAACAAATCTTGGGGCCTTAAGTTAAAAGTAGTTTTGTGAATGTATAAGGCCATCATCAGACCCATTCTGACCTACGGAATTCTGGTGGAAGGCCTTAAGCAAGCAAACCTTTTTGGCAATTTTATCAAAAATTCAAAGAATGGCAGGTATAGGAGTTAGCGGAGATGTTAACACTGTGCCTTCAGAAGTCGAAACCTTATGGCCATGGCAGTATTTTTGCACAATCCCCTGGTTGGAACTGATTACTTACTGATCCCACTTCAACGTTCTCAATCAAATTTCAAGTGAAAATACCTGAAAGAAAAGGTTGGACTCCGATTCTGAATTCCAAAGAAATATACACTGACGGCTCGAAAATGGAGTCTGGTGTAGGTTCTGGGGTCTTTTCCAAAGACTTGAATAGCAGCGAGTCTTTTGCTTTACCCCGTTACAGCAGTGTATTTCAAGCGTAAATTCTGGCTTTGTGGAAGGCATGCCAAATTATTAAACCCAAAATTTATGAATGTAGTGATACATTTGTTATTTACGTTGATAGTCAGGCAGCGATTTGGGCCCTTGGGTCCAATATTACTAAATCTCGCTTAGTTCTTAGCTGCAAAGTAGGGCAGCTATGTAATCTTACATATGTTGGGTTCCCGGACACAGCAATTTCGTTGGTAATGAAAATGCTGATGAACTTGCTAGGAAAGGGTCTTTAACCGACATAATTTGTGAAACCTATATTATGAAACCACTTGCATTGATAAGAGCCAAAATTGACTCTAAATGTATTTTGTGGCCTAATTTTAGATAGTCAAACTTAACTACATGTTTTACGTCGAGGGCGACATGGCCACTGTATGACGCTAACAGAACACGTT